>OZ005742.1:192332217-192672084 GCA_963930735.1 Dioctria linearis
TCAACAGTCCCATCGTTCCTCACTGCCGCCTTATCGAAAGGCATATTATCCACCCGCACTAATCATATCTAATATTCCGCAGTCTATCTTTACTGACCTTCAATAAAGGCATCTCAGCCGAATTGGTTTTTATTTTACGCAAGCAAACCCGTTTCTTTTAGCTCACCTTCACCCACATTCGTGTCGTTCACAACATCAAGTTCACTGACTGCCGCCGATCTACTCTTGTTTTGCAGCTCTTTATCATACACCAGCAGTATTGAACGCCACAAGATCAAGAACCCTTGCATAAGCAGCATCAGAACTTGCTCTTTGCGATCTTTCCTTAATCTTTTTTCCTTTACATCAAGAAATATTCCGGAAATAAAGTCACCCACATGTCTCGCAGTTTCGATTCAGGTAGATTTAAAATTCTATGCATAAAGAAACAACAACTCGTGACCGCATCGCGGTCAAGTTTAAGTTTTAAAACTCGTATGGAAAAATGACGTTGAAGAAGTGTGGACTAACTGATCAAAGCTTGTTTGGAGTGGAAGAAAAAATGAACGGAATATAAAAAAAGAAGGCGCGATAACCGCTGAAGATATGAAGACAGCGATACAGGTTTTAAACCATGCATGCTTGCTACATATGGGTGCAAGATTTTGTGCTTTAGTATCTGCTTGCCTGGTAGTGCAATTTTATAAAATTTTACTATGCTTGTACGTAAGCCGCCTATAGTACACCTGCTTGCACCCACTAGGCTCAGCCATCCTAGCAACTGGACCTTTCCAAAACAGTACCCATCTCCCGTCCTTGCCACAGACAGCACCAGCTCTCTCCTTTCAACAACATAGCCGGCATCAAGACAACTCGGTATCAAGTCAGCTTTTTTCATTTTTGCCCCCAATGCATGCGACAGGGAGCCATCTACCGTCTTACCACAGAGAGCGCCAGCTCTCTCCTTCCAACCAACATCCTGCAACAACACAACTCGGTGGCAACTCAGCTTTTTTATTTTTACCTCCCAATGCTTGCGACAGGGACGTGTCTATCCTACTCCCTCCTCAAGAACTTCTATCGGCGGTGGGAACCGTCTTGCAGAAAACCAGCGAGTGGGATCCTCGTGGCAGTTGTCTCTATCGGACGTAAATGTAAATGTATAGGGAGGTGGGACCCTTACTACTGTTCGGATAAGCTATATACAGCTTCATATAATTTGGAGATTTAAGAATACGATACTCCTGTTCGCGTATAAACGGAGTAAAGGACTTTTTATGCCTGGACCCAATAAGCATAACTTAGGAAAGGCATAGAAGTGCCGATTATTTCTTTTTAAATACACTGGTCATAATTGATCTAATTTTTTTTTGTGTGTCAGAGGTGAATCGCGTGGCGGGTGATTTGGTTGGACTTAGTATTAACTCCCCACCCTAGCCTGTGTCGTGTTAAAGGGGGTTCTGTAAATATTATTAGTTATAGGTGATTTTCCTTTTCATTTTGTTGTGTATACCTACATGCTACATGGAGCAGCCTACACGCATATGCATAATAACTTAAGTGAATCTCTCATACTTTCTTTTCACATGTGTGTACTTGGTGTTATGCAAAGTTCTTTTTGTAAGTAACAACAATTAATTGAAATTCGTCCTCTAGTAATTTTTTACACTACGAGTACATACATACTATATAGATAGACTTACTCATCATAAGATAGCATTAGGTAATTGGAGTTCAGCCTCTTAGTAAAGACCCACTTTTTGATTTGGGGATCTATGCCGACGTTTCGTGCAATATTTTGACTACTTCCTCTGCAAAGGGTAACAAGGTGTCACCTTATTCTAACCTAATTATTAGCCGCGTTTGAATTAAATTTTCTTTAATACCGACTAAGGGAGCAATACGTCCGTGCCGACGTCTCGCACAATATTTGAAATAATCATAATTATCTTTTGTGAACACTTAGGTGGCTAATACTAGTCACATTTAAATATTTTTTTTTGAAGTGCGGATATGTTTTCACAATAGTTAACTAAGTTTATAAGTATCCCCACGTATCGATATTTTTGTTTTTTTTGGTAAGAGGTACGCTTTACGTACCCGTGTGCAAGGATTCGGACTTCAGTTGATTGAAAGCATTTTTCTTGTTTCGATTCCATCCCTAGAAATTATTTATCCAAATTGTTTGTCAAGGATGGAAATCAACCGTCTAAACCAAGACGAACTGATATACGAGCTCACCATAAGAGGCCTTCCTACCGGCATAGTAGATGATATGAGGGTTAGCCTCAGAACGCTTTAAGGCCGGAAGAAACTGGTCAGAGAATATTCATGGAGCCGTATCCTTATGAATTTGAAGAGGATGTGGCTGCTTTAGAGAACAAATTAGAAGAAGTAAAAGAATTAATTGAAGCATTTGCAGGCGAAGTAGGATCTCCTGATTACAAGAAAATAATAACCAAGCTAGCGTGGTCGTTCGGTAGGTTAGGGCATATGGAAGCAACGGGAGATGAGAAGCAGAAGCAGAAGAAGAGAATAAGGGCAGAGTTAATTTTATCTTGGGCTCGCTGCAAGGTAAAGCTGTGGGAAACGAGTCGGATAGTGAGGATTCCCTTGTGGGAGAAGATAATTCTTTGTCTGCAACGATTCTGGCCGGTTCACGGTCCAGAGTCTAGCTGTATATATATTTCTGGAGCGGGTGCTCGAACTAGCTGAAGCTAGCGGCGTAACAAGAGCACAGGTTTTCCATTCAGCTTTAGATCTATTCGCAGGGCGTGCTCTGATTTGGTACCGAGCTAACAAGAATAGAGTCCACTCTTGTCAGAGCTGGTCAAGGAGATGCGAAAGGGAATTCTTGCCTAGAGAACTACGACGAACGTCTAACTGAAGAAATCAAGAGGAGGACGCAAGGGAGGGATGAGACTATTGGGACATATGTTGCCGTCATGAGGAGCATGTTTTCCCGACTGACAATCCCTATGAGCGAACCTGAACAGCTGAGGGTCCTGAAATGGAATGTTAGTCCCTTCTATCAAACCAGCACGGTTGACCGAGGTGGAAGATATAGAACAACTCATTGACATAGGAAGAAAACGGGAAACCATACGTGAAACAGTTGAATCTTTCGTCCACCCTCATCAAAAGAAATTCACATTTGTTAGAACCTGATTTAGCCTATGTGTCCTCTCATTCGCAAGCCGTCCTTCTGGCAGTAGATACCTGTAATGTTTCAACTACACGTGATAGTCCTCTACCGAGTTCTGGGAATCGTAGACCATCTCCAAAGTGTAATAAGTGTGGATTAGAAGGACATATAGCGCGTTTCTGTCGAGGGAGCTTCAAATGTTATGGGTGTGGAAGACCCGGAGTGATTTGCCCAAATTGCAGCCATTGCAAGAATACTGCAACTACACAAAGTCATCAAGCATCTAATTATAGGAGTCAAAATAATCCAAGCAATAAACGTAGTAATAACCGTAGTGTAAATCAACCGCCCAAGATATGTCTACGAATATATCGGGAAACGAGACCCGGCTCGCTAAACAGCGGCGAAACGAGCTCCATCCTGTCCTTTAATGCCGCTCATTCGAAAAGTAGAAGTAGTATTATTGATCCCTTTCTAGGGGATAAACAAATGGTTGACACGACGGTGGATTATGCCTTTGCTAGAGCGGAGAATGACACTCGACCACTTTTAGAAATATCAATTTTTGGACTCAGAATCGTTGGGCTCCTTGATTCTGGTTCCTCACGAACCACACTATGTGACCTGGCTGGAAGGTGTTAACGAATGCCAAGTTGAAGCTAAACAAGGCGAACGTAGAGAATGTTATTTTAGCTAACGGGTATAGAGTAAAAGTTTTAGGTCAAATTAGCTTGACCGATAGAACTGCAGGAAAAAATCAGACTTTTGTGATGTCCTAATAATTCCTGATTTACCTCATCACATGATTCTCGGGGCAGATTTTTGGAGACTGATGGCCTATCTGCCAATCTGCCAATCTGAAAGAAGAATGTTGGAATTTTCAAGGAATGAGGGAGAATGTATGGTAAACGCTATTGAAGGCCGATCGAAGTTAACGCCTCACCAACAAGAGAGTTAGAAGAAATCGTAAGGGATGCTGAGAATAAAATGGGGAAGCCACTCGGTTATACGAATCAAGTTGAGCATAGCATTGAAACCGATTCGTTACCTATAAAACAGCGATACTACCCTGTTTACGCCGACTATCCAAGAAATAATTGACAAAGAGCTCGATGAGATGCTACTACAGGTGTAGTGGAGCCATCCAATAGCGCCTGGGCTTCACCGGTCGTGATAGTAAAGAAAAAGGATGGAACATATAGGTTTTGCGTTGACTTGAGAAAGTTGAACAAGGTTACGAAAAAGGACGCTTACACCCTTTGCCCTACGTTTCAGCAACGTTAGATAAGTTAAGAGAAGCAAAGTATATGTCCTCCCCGATATCAAGTCAGCTTTCTGGCAAGTCCAAATGGCTGAGAAAATCTAAACCGTACACAGCTTTCACTGCCCTGGTAGGGGGCTCTTCCAGTTCTGTCGAATGCCCTTTGGGCTGACGAATTCACCTGCGACCTGGCAACGACTTATTGATCGAATTCTTGTCGATAAGTTAGAGAGCCGCGTGTTTGTCTACTTGGATGATGTAATCATCCTGACGCCAACATTTGAGGAGCATAAGGAAGTACTCGTAGAGGGTATTAACAAGGCTTCATAACGCTGGTCTTGTGATTAATTACCAAAAATGCGAATCTTGCCGATCAGAGCTGCGCTATCTCGGCTATGTTGTCGGAGAACACGGACTTCAAGTAGGCCCGGATAAAATAAAACGCATTTTGTATATTTCGAGTCTAGGAATGTGATCCGGGGTTCGCAGATTCATAGGGCTTGTGGCTGGTACCGAAGACTCATCCCCAACTTTTCATCTCTTATAGCGCCCATAACCCGAATTACTAAAGAAAAAGAAAAAAATTGTTTGGTCACCGGAGTGTGAAGAAACTTTTAATTCCGTGAAAGAATAAACTGGTCAGTGCACCTATTTTAGCTTGCCCCACTTTAGTCTTCGATTTACGGTACACACTGATGCCTCAGGCTATGGAATCGGGGCAGTATTAACGCAAAATATAGATGGAGAGCATAAGGTGATTTGTTATTTGAGTCGTTCCCTGAACCATTGTGAACGAAATTATTCTACGACCGAGCGCGAGTGCCTCGCTTTACTATGGGCAGTAGACAAATTACGTCCGTATATTAAAGGTATGACATTCACCGTGGTCACAGACCATGCGTCTCTGGTTTGGCTACACAATCTCAAGAACCCCACAGGTAGACTGGCGAGGTGGGCGATGAAGATGCAGCAGCATGATTTTGGATATTATTCACAGGAAAGGTAAGGGAGCATTTATTACCAGACTGGTTATCGCATTTCGTGCCCCACGTTGATTCTGTACAGGCAGTCAAACCCTCAGAAAATAGTTGGTATACAAAAATGTTAGTCCAAATCAACGAAAATCCATCTAAATTTCCTGATTGGAATGTTAGAGATGGGAAACTGTGGAAGCATGTTAGGCCTAGATACCCCGCTTTATCTTCTCCATCTGAAAGTTGGAAGGAAGCAGTACCGAAGCAAGTTTGAAAAGAAATGATGTACAAGGCTCACGCTGCACCAACCTCGGGTCACTGTGGAGTGCAAAAAACATATGACCGCCTCTGCCAACAATTTTACTGGCCCAAAATGAAGGGGGATATAGCAATGTTTATTAAAAAGTGCACGATATGTCAATCAACTAAGCCTGAATTTAAAAAGCCGGCAGGTTACATGGCAGTTCGAAGGATAGCTAATAATCCTTGGGAAAATATCAGTATGGATTTAATAGGCCCTCTTCCTCGTTCTAGTCGCGGATTTGTCTATATATTGACAGTAGTTGGTCACTTTAGTAAGTTCCCATTATTATTTCCCTTACGCTCAGCGACTGCAAGCTCTATCTCCCTAGTGCTGGAGGATTATGCGTTTCTGGTTTTTGGCGTGCCAGCAGCAATCATTTGCGATAATGGAGCGCAGTTTAAGAGTAAAGAATTCAAGAGGCTATGTGAGAATTACCAAGTCGGGATAAAATATACTGCTTATTACCAACTAGCCTCGGTCCCTATTTAAACCAGTCAAATAAGCTCTCACAATATTCGCGGCACTAATCAAGGTAAACAATGGTCCTCGCTTTAACCTGCCTTCTCGTTCACATTCAGTTTTAGAAATATCGTTCGCACTCTACACGAGTCAGAAGTTAGCCCAGATCACCTTAAATACACGTTCAAAGTATCACAGTGTACATAGGTTGGTGCACAAGCTAAATATATGAAAAGAAAAGAAAAAAACAAACATAAAGCTGATCAAAATTATATTTTCAATATTGGCAAGGGTTCGAAAATAAAATTCGATATCCGGCAGGAGACAGGAGAACGGCCATTGAGCCCAAAAAAGGTATCTTTTTACTTCAGATCAGAAAAGTAAATTAAAAAAAAATTAGGTCGGACGATAAAAGAAAACAAAAAGAACTAATAAAAAAAAAGGGAAAAAGAGGAAAACGGGAAAAATTATATATTTTACTCGAATAAATTAAAAAAAAGGAAAAGGTGATTTGGACTACCGCGTGTTGTAGTACGGAGGTACTTTTAGACGCTTCCAACTAAGTAAAGCTCAACGGAGAAGACTGGTTGAGGACCTGGAAAGGGGGATAAGCCCTAAAAAGAGGAACGGAAAAGTTAAAAGCTAAGTGCATTTTGGTATTATTTCTTTTTTTAAATATTCAGGTGTTCTGTGCGCGGCTGGTTGGGGGTGTGATTTCGCTTCGCCTTGCTTCTTTAGTTTTATTAATAGTTTTCTAATATTATAAGTTGCTAGCGGCATGAAAGCCCTTTGCGTATGTAAGCTTTATATCGAATATAATCGAATATAATGAACTCAATCTAGCCGTGTGTACTATTTAATCGGTTTCGTTGTTTAACCTCATATTTACGTGGCGCCCTATACGATCTACAAAAATTATCAAGACCTACACCCTTCCTTGAGTGGCCGCAGCGCGTTCAAAGAGAACGTAACAATTTTCTTTCAGTTCACTATTAGGAAGATCCAATTAATAAAACTTAAGAATGTGCAGCATTAACACCAAAATTTTCTTTCAGTTCGCTATTAGAAAGATCTATGTGAAAAATTACTGGCACACAGGTAAATAATCTAATTAATATCATTTATGAATGTGCAACATTAATACTAAAATTTTCTTTCAGTTCACTATTAGAAAGATCTTTAGGAAAATCACGGTCGCACAGGTAAGTATTCTCATTAACACAATTTATGAATGTGCAACATTAATAACAAATTTTTTCTTTCAGTTCACTATGAGAAATATCTTTAGGAAAAATCACTGTTGAACAGGTAAATATTCTAATTAACACAATCTATGAATGCGCAACATTAATAACAAATTTTTTCTTTCAGTCCACTATTAGAAAGATCTATATGAAAAAAATCTAAATGAAAATCACTGGCGTACAGGTAAATAATACAATTAATAAAATTTCTTGTATGCGCAACATTTATAATAACATTTTCTTTCAGTTCACTATTAGAAAGATACAGGTGAAAAAAATCTAAATGAAAATCACTGGCGCACAGGTAAATAATTCAATGAATAAAATTTCTTAAATGCGCAACCTTAATAACAACATTTTTCTTTCAGTTCACAATTAAAAAGATCTCTAGGAAAAATCACTGTTGCACAGGTAAATATTCTAATTAACAAAATTCACGACCAGAATGAATAAACTAAAACTTTTCCTTTCAGTTCACAAAAGCAAAAAAAAAACTCTTAAGACTGATTTTAAATAAAGAGGAATCGCGACTCAATTTTTCTGCGACCGTTCTCGTTCAAAGCCGAAAAGCAACTCCCCGACTACCAGCAGTCTCTTTACATTCCATCGTTCTTCACCCAGCCACCGGCAAGCGAGCGCCTTTTTTCTTCTCAGAATTTTTTGTTCTTTTTTTCAAGCCTGCTACAACACATTGCATGATGGCATCGCGCGATCTGTTACAGCTAGGCGAATTGCCGTTTCCGTCGCTTTGATGTGGTTGACTAGCGGTAAGTTTTAAACGAAAAATTGTATTTTGTGCTCATTTTGCACATTTTATAATTTTTCGACTGAAAAATATTCTGCTGTTGTTGTTCTTTCTTTTAGATCTGGACTTGTATGCGGGTATGTATAAATATGTCTTTAACTTTTCAGGAATTTTTTTAATATGAAGAAGTAGCATAGGGCTACTTCTTGTAAATACATAGATTTTTTCTTTTATTTTTCCAGGAATTTTTTTGTACTATGGAGAAGTAGCATAGGGCTACTTCTTGAAAATATATAAATTTTATCCTTTATTCTTCCAGGAATTTTGGTACGATGGAGAAGTAGCATAGGGCTACTTCTCGAAAATATATAAATTTTAACTTTTCAGGAATTTTCTCATAGGGAGAAGTAGCATAGGGCTACTTGTCGGAAATAGCTAAATTCTATTAAATTATATTCTCTGGGAAATCATGGGGTTTTCTCTACAGACGTAGAGAAACCAAACAAAAGTAGCGTAAGGGGGTATACGCTACAACATTTGTTAAAATTATTAAAAATTCTGGCGGAAGAGGATATTCAGCATTTGCCACGGGATGCAAGAACCTTACTATCAACACCACTTTTAACAGAAAAATCACATATAAAACTATTAGACAATGGTCAATACCATCATTTTGGAGTGGAAAATTACTTGCACAAAATGCTGGATTTCTTAAAAGAAAATGTAAGTGCACCTATTTCTGCTTTTCATCTGTCCTTTAATATAGACGGCACACCTATATCTATCAGTGGAAGCACAAGTTTCTCGATAATTTCGGGATGTGCACAATTTAATTGATATAATACAACCTATGGCTTTTGTTATTGGAATTTTTAAAGCATTTGGCAAACCTGATAGTTATAACAATTTTTTAGAGGATTTCGTGAATGAAATGGAAAATTTGCTAAAGAAGGGAATATTACATAATTTAAAATATTATGAAATTAAATTTCATTCTTGTGTTTGTGACGCACCTGCAATGGCTTCGATCAAACAAATTAAGTCACATGGCGGATATTGTTGCTGTAGTAAATGCTTTACAAAAGGTATTAGCATTAAAACAAAAAAGGTAAAGTTATAGTTTATCCCGAAATCAAAGCACCTTTAAAAAGCGATGTAAACTTCAGAAATAGAAAAACAATTAATGGAGAACATGACAAAGATCATCATAAAAGTAACCACTCAATACTTGAGCGTCTTCCAATTGACATGATTACTCAATTTCCACTGGACAAAATGCATCTGGTTGATGAAGGCGTTTGCAGAAGATTAATTCAAATTTGGCTTGGTAAACCAGGGCCACAAAAATTAAGATCTGAGAATGTGCAAATGTTTAACAAACGACTCGAACTGGGATATTTTTATTCATGTTCAGAATTCCAGCGAAAAACCAGGACCCTTCACTTCGCAAATTATCTGACACGGGTCCAGTTGTGCTGAAAAATATTTTATGCAAATCAACCTACAAGCACTTTCTATGCTTAAGTTTAGCAATAAGAATTTTGGCTTCGCCGATTTATTACCGCCGTTATAATGAGTTTGCTGAAGATTTGCTTATACATTTCGTACTTTCCTGTATTATATGGCCTATCGAATGTTACTTATAATGTACATGGACTAATTCATTTAGCTAAAGATGCGTACAACCTAGGACCACTTGACGAAAACAGTTGTTACAAATTTAAGTCTTACATATAAATTATTAAAAAAATGTTACATTGTTCTATGCGTCCATTAGAACAATGTTATAATAGAGTCCATGAAATAAACGAAGCAAATAATGTAGCAGCTAGTACTTCCCAAAATGGCCCACCTATTTTAAATAAAAATCTGTTTGGAACAGACAAATACAAAATTTGTGCCTTTCACAACTTTAAAATAAATACGACTATCTTAAATGACAATTGCATAATGCTGCGAGGTGGTCATGTAATCCTTCGTGTCAAATATTTTGAAAAGAATAGTAGCAAAATTTCTATTTTTGATCAAAAATTAATAAATGTAGAAGCTCTAAACAAGGAACCAAATGGTTTAACTGAATTTTTTTGGGTTTAGGGAAATTTGATGAGCATGTGTTGAAATATCAAATAAAGGACCTTAAAATGGAAGTATTATGTAAAATGTGCTGCTTTCCTTATGATAACAGTAGATTCATCATTTCGCCTTTAAATCATACATTGGCCGATACATAGAGAATTAAAAAAGATGTATATACATTTATTATATTATATTTCTGAATTACGAACAAAACACATTTTTCAAAAAGTAAAAGAAAAAACTCAGTAATGTAATTTTTAGTTCATCCGCCGTTAAAATAGAGAAATGTTAATTTTTGCCAATATATGAACTTCTTAAATTATATTGAGAAAGTGCTTTTTAAAATAAAATTGCTTCACAAAAATTTGGCTTTTTATTTATTCGTCGTCCTTAAGATATTCTTCATTGTATCCAGATCCACAACTATCATTTTCTTCATTAATGGAAACATCAATTTTGGTGCTTCTTTTCTTATCTTCAGCACGAATTCGGTCGCAAGTCTGCTACAAATATTTTGGAGCGAAAATATGGTCATCCTTTCCGTCAATTCGGTATAACTCTGCATCAATATTTCTGCGTATTATAGGGAATTAGTTAGAAAATAATTTAAAAATTCGTTTTTATATGTAACTTACCTATTAAAATTTGAATGTGCTTTAAGTTTTTTACTGAAATTTTTTTCTTCTCTCGTCCTGTATAAGATATTTGCTTTTGCAAATCGAGACTATATATACGACTTACGACTTTAAGAGACCATGTCTTCCGCCAATTTGTGTTAAATAATATCTCTATAAAATTGTGTTACTTAGTTAATTAAACAATGCATAGATTTTTATACTTACAAACTTGCGACTTGAATCTGTGTCATCTTTTATTTTATCGTCGAATATGATTAAATCTTCAATAGTGTTAAGAGGGAAATTGAATTCGTTTTCAAATTGCGATGAAGTTATTTTAAGACTCGGGCGCACATTAGTGATAGTGACTTTTTCTTTCAAATTTGTTTTTATATCATCTTTTATTAATGTACGAAATGCGGTCAATTCTTCCCTTATCATGTTGCATAGCTTTTCGTTTATATTTTTCTCAAAATCTGCGTAAGGACTGATGGTGAATTTGAATTGTTTTCATTACATCCATTTAGATATACTTCCTCGTTCTGTGGTGATAACAAATTTCCGCCTGCAAAATTCAAAAGATACTAAACACAATCAAAGCATAAAAACAAATAATCTTTTAATTTTACTTGTATTACCCTCAAAAGTATCACCGGCTGGAGACTTCCCGTGAAATGTATCAGATGGCGGAGAAGAAATACTTTCTATTAGGTTACCATGAATAGCTGATGGTACTTCGCACTGCGTTTCTGTAGTATTTTGCGCTGCACAATTGTACGAAGACAGTAAACTGTTGCTATCGTGACAAGAATGAAATCTTTTAATGGGCACTGCGGGCGCTATGGGAATGGGGGCCCACACACGGTCAATTATATTTGTCAAGTAAAATGTATGAGCTTTTATGTCAAATAACATTGACGGAGGTCTAGCCCACACACGATCAATTTTCATGTCAAGTTCTGCTCAGTAGTATTTGTGTCTTTCCACGGGTTTGCTGTGGATATATTTCATTTTTTTTTTACTTTAAGAAATTTTTTTTAGTCTCTTCTTAAGACGAATTGTGTTCTCTTGCGATAATTGCAGTGGTGTCGACTGATTTAACGCAAAAAACAAAAAGACGTTCAAAATGGGTTAAAAATTGATTTCAGCAAAGAAAATTTCATAGTGATTTAGGATTATTAAAGGAACTCCGCAACGAACCCACCGATTTTTATAATTACTAATGAAAACTTTCGTTGCTTTCATCCAGGGTACGTAAAAGCTCGCTCGTGAGCGGCTCTCGAAAGCTCGCTCGTGAGCGGCTCTCGAAAGAGCGCTCCAGAAAAGCTCTTTGTAAAAAAACCCCCGCTCGCGAGCCGGAGCCCAACAATTTTTACTTGAAAGCTCTCGCTCGCGAGCTGAAGCCAAAAAAAATTTCTTACAGGCTCTCGCTCGTGAGCCCGAGCCGTTAAATAGCTCGGGAATGACAAAAGAAAAAAAAAGTCACTTTCCACTTTCACTCCAAGTCGGATACCAATCTAGAGCGTGCTCAACAGCCATCCTCCCGTCAGAGTGATTGAAGCAGCCCTAAATGGAGCCATGGGAGCAGAGCGCCACGCAAGCGCGAAAAGTTAGAAAAAGGATCATTCGAACTGCCAGGCTGCATCAACCCAACAAGGACAAGGTCACAATAGATGAACGTCGTTCATCAACTTGTTGAGTTGAGACAGACGTGCGGTTCTTCAGGTAGGCCTGCATCGAGTGGTCAGCTGTTCAGTGTCCACGAACCGAAGCTTCGCTTCCGAGTGGTGCCCGCAAGCCCAAAGCCCGCATATATACCACTGAAGAGAAGAGCACTTCAATGCTAGAATCTGGAAAATTTCGAAAGTTTAGATAGGAGATAAAATTCCAAGTGGTCATCACCCCGGTGTCCACGAGCCGAAGCTTGCCTTCAAAGGTGGTACGCCTGGCGCACAAAACTCGCTTGCTGCCAAGGAGATGAGCACTTAGACAAAAGAAACTATTAAATTTAAGGTAGAAATTGACTTAGACTTGACCGAAGGCGGTTTACGATCGCACATACAGCTACCATGGAAGTAACGCACTCCACAGAAGCAAGAAGAGCTCTGCGTAGACCCAGCACCTTGTATCCGCCAGGCAAATCATTTGCGTCGGCTTAAAACATACTGAGGTCTTACAAAACAAAGAAAAGTTCTAATAGTGATAATAACAGAAAAAAAATTGAGAAAATAACATTGAAATAGCAATTGCATTCTAGTCAAGAGAAGCTTGACTAAATGCGAAGAAAAAAAACCCAAAGTTTGGGCGCCATTTGTAGCGGAGAGCTTGTCAGCCGACAGATCTACCTACATTCACTTGTACCTGAATGTAGATACATACTGCATTCGACACCTCTTTGTTACAAAATCATCGCGGGATTAGCGTGGGTGGCTGCAAGGCAAATATGCCGCTAGCGATCAGCTGGCTTGGGGTGGTTCTTGCCACCCACATTCCTTGATGCTTGTTAAGCTGTGCAAAATCGTCAACATAACTGATCAGACAGACGGACGGACAACAAAAAAAAAGAAATTGAAAGCCTAAAAAGAAGAAAATTGATTTTATTTATATGCTGCAGAAAGAAGGAGAATAGAAGACCTCAGCAACGCCGAACAAGTGCTAATTCACCCGGAGAGCTTACAACGCTGGCAAATGGACGATTGAGAGTGAGTGAGATAGCTGAGAGGGGTCTCTGATGTTGTGAGACCCCGGCTTTGGGTAATGTTGGGCCCAATCGCCCCCATCCACCCTGGATAAGCCTCCAAAGCCGTCTCGAAATGCTCAGCCCCATCTGTACGTGTTTTACATCTATTGCCGTATGTGTGTGGAAAAGACCTCCCTCCTGTCCGCAATAATCCCCTTTATGGAACTACTCACTCCATCGCGATGAATCCGTTACCAACCTGTAAACAAAAGAAGAAAGCAACTTGGAGAAGGGCGGCCAAAGGTGACCAAACTAAATCACCCAAAAGAAGAAGGAAGGTGTATCAAGTAACTCAAAATTTCATCAGGTCCAAATCAAAGTAGTTTATTTATTGAAGATGTTCAAGCATATGAATCACTTACGGGGGAGGAAACCCGATCACAAAAAGACTAACATGGTATATATACAAAAAAAAAACTAAAGGAAACAAAGTCTCCGGTTAATATTAATCTAGATCTGAATCCTTATGACTAGCCCTAATAAGCGCTTTCCTATTATGTGACTTATCGAACCCTGTGATCGACGCCTAACCTTAGATGTACACTAAATGATTTTAACACTGTAAAATTAGGAACAAAAGAACACAAAGCAAATAATAATACTTAGAGAAAATTTGAACTAACCTTGTGGTCCGCTATGGACTTACATAACACCTGATTTAATCATATTCGGGATTTCCTCCTTTACCAAAAGGGTTGGACACTGGTTTTCCAGCTATCTGCTAGCTGCTTCAGGACTACGTTGAAGTCTGAGTTCACCTCTTCGCTTCCCTGCTCCTTCGGATATGTTAGAGCGAAATGTTTTGCCGTAACTTCTGCCAGAGGGATACTTCCTCGCCGGTATAAATCCAACTTGCCGTCACGCAGGAAAAATTTTCAAAATGATCTTTGTTACGTGCAAGGAAACTTTTCCCCAAATTTTCTCTCAGGTTCGCCACTACTATGGTATATAAGACTCACCGACGCACAGGTAAGTATTTCAAACAATGCAAATTATGTGTGCACAGAATGGTTAAACCGAAATTTGCTTCACAGTTTACCAATATGATGATATATGAAAATCACTGTCGCGCAGGTAAATATTCCAATTAATACAAATTACGACTGCAAAGAATGAATCAACCAAAATTTTCTTTTCAGTTCACTAATAGGGAGATATACATAAAAATCGCTGTCGCACAGGTAAGTATTCCAATTAATGAAATTTATGAATGCGTAACATTAATGCCAACATTTTCTTTCAGTTCACTATTACCGAAGATCTATGGGGACAATCACTGTCACACAGGTAAATATTTCAAATACTAAAACTTATGAATGCCCAGCATTAATACTAAAATTTTCTTGTAGTTCACTATTAGAAAGATCTGTGTAGAAAATCACTGTCGCACAGGTAAGTAATCCAACTAATAACATTTCATGAATGCGCAACATTAATATTAAAATTTTCTTTCAGTTCACTATTGGAAAGATCTTTAGGAAAAATCACTGTAGCACAGGTAAATATTCTAATTAATACAATTTATGAATGCGCAACATTAATTCTAAAATTTTCTTTCAGTTCACTATTAGAAAGATCTATATGAAAAATCACTGGCGCACAGGTAAATATTTCAAATATTAAAACTTATGAATGCGCAACATTAATACCAACATTTTCTTTCAGTCCGCTATTAGAAAGACTATGTGAAAAATCACGGTAGTACAGGTAAATAATCCAATTAATAAAACTTAAGAATGTGCAGCATTAACACCAAAATTTTGTTTCAGTTCGCTATTAGAAAAATCTATGTGAAAATTCACTGGCACACAGGTAAATAATCTAATTAATATCATTTATGAATGTGCAACATTAATACTAAAATTTTCTTTCAGTTCACTATTAGAAAGATCTTTAGGAAAATCACGATCGCACAGGTAGGTATTCTCATTAACACAATTTATGAATGTGCAACATTAATAACAAATTTTTTCTTTCAGTTCACTATGAGAAAGATCTTTAGGAAAAATCACTGTTAAACAGGTAAATATTCTAATTAACACAATCTATGAATGCGCAACATTAATAACAAATTTTTTTTTCAGTCCACTATTAGAAAGATCTATATGAAAAAAATCTAAATGAAAATCACTGGCGCACAGGTAAATAATTCAATTAATAAAATTTCTTGAATGCGCAACCTTAATAATAACATTTTCTTTCAGTTCACTATTAGAAAGATCCATGTGAAAAAATCTAAATGGAAATCACTGGCGCACAGGTAAATAATTCAGTGAATAAAATTTCTTGAATGCGCAACCTTAATAACAACATTTTTCTTTCAGTTCACTATTAAAAAGATCTCTAGGAAAAATCACTGTTGCACAGGTAAATATTCTAATTAACAAAATTCACGACCAGAATGAATAAACTAAAATTTTTCCTTTCAGTTCACAAAAGCAAAAAAAAAAAACTCTAAAAACTAATTTTAAATAAAGAGGAATCGCGACTCAATTTTCTGCGACCGTTCTCGTTCAAAGCCAAAAGCAACTCCCCGACTACCAGCAGTCTCCCTACATTCCATCGTTCTTCACCCAGCCACCGGCAAGCGAACGCCTTTTTTCTTCTCAGAATTTTTTGTTTTTTCAAGCCTGCTACAACACATTGCATGATGGCATCGCGCGATCTGTTACAGCTAGGCGAATTGCCGTTTCCGTCGCTTTGATGTGGTTGACTAGCGGTAAGTTTTAAACGAAAAATTGTATTTTGTGCTCATTTTGCACATTTTATAATTTTTCGACTGAAAAATATTCTGCTGTTGTTGTTCTTTCTTTTAGATCTGGACTTGTATGCGGGTATGTATAAATATGTCTTTAACTTTTCAGGAATTTTTTTAATATGAAGAAGTAGCATAGGGCTACTTCTTGTAAATACATAGATTTTTTCTTTTATTTTTCCAGGAATTTTTTTGTACTATGGAGAAGTAGCATAGGGCTACTTCTTGAAAATATATAAATTTTATCCTTTATTCTTCCAGGAATTTTGGTACGATGGAGAAGTAGCATAGGGCTACTTCTCGAAAATATATAAATTTTAACTTTTCAGGAATTTTCTCATAGGGAGAAGTAGCATAGGGCTACTTGTCGGAAATAGCTAAATTCTATTAAATTATATTCTCTGGGAAATCATGGGGTTTTCTCTACAGACGTAGAGAAACCAAACAAAAGTAGCGTAAGGGGGTATACGCTACAACATTTGTTAAAATTATTAAAAATTCTGGCGGAAGAGGATATTCAGCATTTGCCACGGGATGCAAGAACCTTACTATCAACACCACTTTTAACAGAAAAATCACATATAAAACTATTAGACAATGGTCAATACCATCATTTTGGAGTGGAAAATTACTTGCACAAAATGCTGGATTTCTTAAAAGAAAATGTAAGTGCACCTATTTCTGCTTTTCATCTGTCCTTTAATATAGACGGCACACCTATATCTATCAGTGGAAGCACAAGTTTCTCGATAATTTCGGGATGTGCACAATTTAATTGATATAATACAACCTAAGGCTTTTGTTATTGGAATTTTTAAAGCATTTGGCAAACCTGATGGTTATAACAATTTTTTAGAGGATTTCGTGAATGAAATGGAAAATTTGCTAAAGAAGGGAATATTACATAATTTAAAATATTATGAAATTAAATTTCATTCTTGTGTTTGTGACGCACCTGCAATGGCTTCGATCAAACAAATTAAGTCACATGGCGGATATTGTTGCTGTAGTAAATGCTTTACAAAAGGTATTAGCATTAAAACAAAAAAGGTAAAGTTATAGTTTATCCCGAAATCAAAGCACCTTTAAAAAGCGATGTAAACTTCAGAAATAGAAAAACAATTAATGGAGAACATGACAAAGATCATCATAAAAGTAACCACTCAATACTTGAGCGTCTTCCAATTGACATGATTACTCAATTTCCACTGGACAAAATGCATCTGGTTGATGAAGGCGTTTGCAGAAGATTAATTCAAATTTGGCTTGGTAAACCAGGGCCACAAAAATTAAGATCTGAGAATGTGCAAATGTTTAACAAACGACTCGAACTGGGATATTTTTATTCATGTTCAGAATTCCAGCGAAAAACCAGGACCCTTCACTTCGCAAATTATCTGACACGGGTCCAGTTGTGCTGAAAAATATTTTATGCAAATCAACCTACAAGCACTTTCTATGCTTAAGTTTAGCAATAAGAATTTTAGCTTCGCCGATTTATTACCGCCGTTATAATGAGTTTGCTGAAGATTTGCTTATATATTTCGTTAAGCACTTTCCTGTATTATATGGACTATCGAATGTTACTTATAATGTACATGGACTAATTCATTTAGCTAAAGATGCGTACAACCTAGGACCACTTGACGAAAACAGTTGTTACAAATTTAAGTCTTACATATAAATTATTAAAAAAATGTTACATTGTTCTATGCGTCCATTAGAACAATGTTATAATAGAGTCCATGAAATAAACGATGCAAATAATGTAGCAGCTAGTACTTCCCAAAATGGCCCACCTATTTTAAATAAAAATCTGTTTGGAACAGACAAATACAAAATTTGTGCCTTTCACAACTTTAAAATAAATACGACTACCTTAAATGATAATTGCATAATGCTGCGAGGTGGCCATGTAATCCTTCGTGTCAAATATTTTGAAAAGAATAGTAGCAAAATTTCTATTTTTGATCAAAAATTAATAAATGTAGAAGCTCTAAACAAGGAACCAAATGGTTTAACTGAATTTTTTTTGGGTTTAGGGAAATTTGATGAGCATGTGTTGAAATATCAAATAAAGGACCTTAAAATGGAAGTATTATGTAAAATGTGCTGCTTTCCTTATGATAACAGTAGATTCATCATTTCGCCTTTAAATCATACATTGGCCGATACATAGAGAATTAAAAAAGATGTATATACATTTATTATATTATATTTCTGAATTACGAACAAAACACATTTTTCAAAAAGTAAAAGAAAAAACTCAGTAATGTAATTTTTAGTTCATCCGCCGTTAAAATAGAGAAATGTTAATTTTTGCCAATATATGAACTTCTTAAATTATATTGAGAAAGTGCTTTTTAAAATAAAATTGCTTCACAAAAATTTGGCTTTTTATTTATTCGTCGTCCTTAAGATATTCTTCATTGTATCCAGATCCACAACTATCATTTTCTTCATTAATGGAAACATCAATTTTGGTGCTTCTTTTCTTATCTTCAGCACGAATTCGGTCGCAAGTCTGCTACAAATATTTTGGAGCGAAAATATGGTCATCCTTTCCGTCAATTCGGTATAACTCTGCATCAATATTTCTGCGTATTATAGGGAATTAGTTAGAAAATAATTTAAAAATTCGTTTTTATATGTAACTTACCTATTAAAATTTGAATGTGCTTTAAGTTTTTTACTGAAATTTTTTTCTTCTCTCGTCCTGTATAAGATATTTGCTTTTGCAAATCGAGACTATATATACGACTTACGACTTTAAGAGACCATGTCTTCCGCCAATTTGTGTTAAATAATATCTCTATAAAATTGTGTTACTTAGTTAATTAAACAATGCATAGATTTTTATACTTACAAACTTGCGACTTGAATCTGTGTCATCTTTTATTTTATCGTCGAATATGATTAAATCTTCAATAGTGTTAAGAGGGAAATTGAATTCGTTTTCAAATTGCGATGAAGTTATTTTAAGACTCGGGCGCACATTAGTGATAGTGACTTTTTCTTTCAAATTTGTTTTTATATCATCTTTTATTAATGTACGAAATGCGGTCAATTCTTCCCTTATCATGTTGCATAGCTTTTCGTTTATATTTTTCTCAAAATCTGCGTAAGGACTGATGGTGAATTTGAATTGTTTTCATTACATCCATTTAGATATACTTCCTCGTTCTGTGGTGATAACAAATTTCCGCCTGCAAAATTCAAAAGATACTAAACACAATCAAAGCATAAAAACAAATAATCTTTTAATTTTACTGGTATTACCCTCAAAAGTATCACCGGCTGGAGACTTCCCGTGAAATGTATCAGATGGCGGAGAAGAAATACTTTCTATTAGGTTACCATGAATAGCTGATGGTACTTCGCACTGCGTCTCTGAAGTATTTTGCGCTGCACAATTGTACGAAGACAGTAAACTGTTGCTATCGTGACAAGAATGAAATCTTTTAATGGGCACTGCGGGCGCTATGGGAATGGGGGCCCACACACGGTCAATTATATTTGTCAAGTAAAATGTATGAGCTTTTATGTCAAATAACATTGACGGAGGTCTAGCCCACACACGATCAATTTTCGTGTCAAGTTCTGCTCAGTAGTATTTGTGTCTTTCCACGGGTTTGCTGTGGATATATTTCATTTTTTTTTACTTTAAGAAAATTTTTTTAGTCTCTTCTTAAGACGAATTGTGTTCTCTTGCGATAATTGCAGTGGTGTCGACTGATTTAACGCAAAAAACAAAAAGACGTTCAAAATGGGTTAAAAATTGGTTTCAGCAAAGAAAATTTCATAGTGATTTAGGATTATTAAAGGAACTCCGCAACGAACCCACCGATTTTTATAATTACTAATGAAAACTTTCGTTGCTTTCATCCAGGGTACGTAAAAGCTCGCTCGCAAGCGGCTCTCGAAAGAGCGCTCCAGAAAAGCTCTTTGTAAAAAAACTCCCGAGCTGAAGCCAAAAAAAATTTCTTACAGGCTCTCGCTCGTGAGCCCGAGCCGTTAAATAGCTCGGGCTCGCGAGCGAGCCATTGTCCCGCTCCAGCTCTTCATCATTATATATACAAGTTTTTGGTTTTTTCACTGTGTTACTCTATCGCTGTAATTTTAGAGTTAGGCAAAACCCTCGAGAAATACTTTTCCAAGCCATGAAACAGGCTCCCTCACTACCACATAAGAGCCCTAGCGTAGTCCTAACATTCTAAAATATTTGCAGTGCTCTTATGGAAGATTGACAAAAGTTTGAATTGAATATCTCCTCCGCCCTAAACTACTATTCATACAGAAAAATGGTGTGGTGATAAACTTAAGCTTGCTTTCTTATCTTCCCAACTGCAATCAAATTTTCTTACCTTTCTTAACAAAATTATTTAAAAAAATGTATTTTAAACGAATGACTATCGTATCCCAAACAAAAATTCTCAGGAGAGAATTGCATATGTGTATGTGCCGGAGTCCGATGAATGTGAATGAATCTGCCTGCAAATGAATTCAATATAATTGTCAATAATTGTTCATCGCCTTGGTTTGACATTTGATTTTTGTCATTTGTCATTTGTCAGAAGATGAAATCAGGTAGGTACAGACTTTAAATTTAATTACAATTTATTATAAATTTTTTCTTTATTCTATCATAATTAATTTAGTGAGAAGTTCTGTGCCCCTGCGCGGTGTGAGCGTATTTTATGGAAAGGACAATTATAGAAATGGTATAATTCTGAAGCATTCATGCCAGCTGATTAGTAGAATTGTCAAACCTCTGCAATTGTCCGACGGGAGGAAATATTTTGCATTTTGCAGTAGAAATTTTCATTTCAGCGTTTTTCTTTTATTATTTGCCAATAATTAGTAAATTTCTAACAACAAAATGGAAGAGGAATTTGAGGATGATGGCTGGATGGGAAGACATAAGCCCGGAGATGATGAGGTGAATATATTTTTGTACTTTTAGTAAATTGCAATATTTCTAACCTTCATTCCTAGGAAAACAATGAAGAAATGCTTGAAAATCCCCAAGAAGTATTAAAAGAATGTCTAGATAAGTTTTCAACACCTGACTATATAATGGAACCAGGAATTTTCACACAATTGAAGAAATACTTCCAAGCGGGTGGGACTCCCGAAAAAGTTATTAATCTTCTATCGGAGAACTACAAAGCTGTAGCCCAAATGGCAAATTTACTTGCCGAATGGCTTATTTTGGCTGGTGTAAAAGTCACAGTTGTTCAAGCGATGGTTGAAAATCATTTAAAAGACATGATCCTTCGTACTTTTGATCCTAAAAAAGCTGATACAATTTTCACGGAAGAGGGTGAAACTCCAGACTGGCTGACGGAAATGGTTGATCACCATACTTGGCGGTGACTGATTTATCGGCTTGCCGAAGAATATCCAGATTGCTTGATGTTAAATTTTACGATTAAGGTTTGGTTGAGTTATCATTATCCTGAACAATTTTCTCTGACTGGATTGTGATTGTTTTAGTTAATTTCTGACGCTGGATTTCAAAGTGAAATTACTTCAATATCAACGGTGGCCCAGCAAATTGAAGTTTTCTCCAGAGTACTTAAGACTGCTATTACAAAATTTCTAAATAATCCCGAAGATATTCAGGGAGCGATTCAAGAATGTGCTCGCATGGTATGTCATGGGCAGCATACTTATGTGTATTCCCAAGTATTGGTACAAGTGTTGTCTCAGGAACCTAAAGGAGGCTTTAACATGAAAAGACTATCTCAGGAAATAACAAAATACGCGTTAACAAAGTTGGTATTGTAAATCAATTGCAGTATGAAAATTGTGTCCTTTCATTATTTACAGCAATCAGAATCTAACACCTATTACGATGGCCTTAAATGGCTCCGCTGCATATCCACAGGCTTGTCAAGCATTGACTTCAATGCTTTCCCGAAAAACTTTGAATCCGGCAGATATAACAGTACTTTTTAGAAATTACTCAGCACCAGATCCGCCACCAATTGATCTTATCCGTCGTTGATCTCCTTGTGGACTCCTTGTTTAAGGCTGGTGTCAAAATTAATCCAGAACACAAATCAAAGTATATTTATCTCCTTGCTTATGCGGCTAGTGTGATTGATACACCAGGAAAGAAGGGATCACAAAATAAACGCTCAATAAACAAGGATGAATTAAGTTCAAGCTATTGAAAAAGTGCACGCGATATTCAACGTTAACAAGGGAGCAACTGATTTGATTGCAGAGCTCCAAACGATTTATAATTGCGTCAGGTTTGATTTTTTTCGCTTCCATTAAAATACAGAAGTGAACCTTTTACTTATGTAGATTTCCAGTTGTCGGAGTAGGAGTTATTCGATGGATTGAAAATACGGTCACTGAACTATCTTACTTTAAGCTATCCACTGACAGTTGTCCTCATTTGGCTATTTTAGATGAGTCAAAACAGGATGAATTAGAGATTTTGGTGCAGGTAGGCCTAGTCGATGTTTCTTCATTTTTTTTTTTTTGAGAAATGCTAAATAATAATAAGCTAATAAGCAGATAGTTAACTTAAAGACTAACTTGGTACAAATCATTGTATACAAAAATATGCAAATAAATGCTAGAATATGCATCTACTATGTTTTCATTTCCTGTTAGTTTGCTATTGTACTGTATAGCTTTTCTTTTGATGCTCCAACGTAACTCTATGCTACTAGGGCTGTTTTGTACTTCCACTACTATTAATTGTTTATGTTCGCTTTTGCTACAATATGTATCTACTATGTAACTCGCTATGATGTGCCCAGCGCTTGGCGTGCCTTTGGCACGGCCACTCAAATAAATAAACGTTTATGTGAATGTTTATGTTTATGAAATGAAATGACATTTAGATAGTTTATCAATTAGATTAGTAAAAGAGCAAAATAAAAAAATAAAAAAGATATATCAAATCATACATCCGCCTTATCGAACCAGATACAACTGAGACCAGACAGTAAGCTGGACCATCGTAAAGTATTGAGACTAGATATGCAGTAAATAGATATAAAGAAATCAAGACATTACACAGCTCTTTATGACTGCTTAAAAAGGGTAGATGGTTTTCCTGTTAAATCAACTCATTACTGTCTATAATTTGATAGGCCGACAATTAGTATAAGGTATATCTAATAAACAGTATTAAAAGTCATAACTGTCCCGAGCCATAGATTCGCCACTTAATGCTGTGTGGGTTCATGGGAATCGAATCCTTATAAGAGATATATATATATATGTATATATATAAAATCAAATGCCAGGAAATGACATTCCATTTAAGTTTCTGAGACTTGTCTTGCCACACACATTATCCGTAATTACACACCTATTCAATAGACTATTTACGAGCTCGACCTTTCCTAAGTGCTGGAAGACATGGCTTGTCACACCAATCCCTAAGGTTGCAATGCCAGCTCAATTTAGGAGCAGGAACGGCTCATTACCCAAGTATATTCAAGAGAAAATGACCTGGAGTGGTCATGACAATTTCAGGCTGGTCCTGCCCAGGTTCAGGACACACTTTGGAGCTAGACATATCTACCAAGTAGGAGCGAGCCTCTGGAATTCCCTGCCTAGACAAGTCAGATCAGCTGGCTCAATTGAGAAGTTCAAAGAGCTAACAATACAACATATTACGAATTAATGAAAAAATGATTATCATTAAAAAAAAAAAATGTTAAAATGAAAATTATAAATGTATATTTTTACAAATGACTGTGATATTGACTTCTGCGATGCTGGGTTGCACATCTCGGAGTTTTGGAGTCTATCCGAGCCATTCAACCCGCCCAATTTGCTATCCATTACTTTCCACTACTTTTTATTTTATTTTAACAGACACGTTAAGCAAAGTTAATGTCTTTGCTCAACACGTTTGACGTTGGGTTGTTCTTTTTCCAGTTATAAGTCATCCAGTTATCTTTTGTTGTAACGCGCTTGATCATTAGTTATTGCTAGTATAACATACCTGATATTCACTTTTGCATATATTGTTTGAATTAATTATGCTCAAAGAATCAGGGCATCTTCGCGTTGCAAATGTTTAGGGAACTTTGTTATGTTACATGTATCTCATTTATTTAATTCAACATAATTATTTTAGTCTTGTTCGGCAACACCTATATTCATTGTATCTTTAATACAACTAAAATCTTTATCTATATGCTATCGTATAATCTTAACATTTATTTTGTATTCATTTAAATTAAGACTCGTTCAATGTAAATTTTTGTAACATCGTAATACCGAACGTCCTAGGACGTGGCTAAGTGGCCGGGGTTGAAAATAACCAACTTTTCTATTCTATTCTATTCTATTCTAATATATAAATTTATTCCACTGGATCCGTTAAAAATAATGAAATAAGCGCAATTTTAATTTCTTACCATTATTATATATTGAATTTCTGTTTAAATCTCAAGAATCTACATTAAAACGAAGCGCCTGAAAGCTTTGTCGGAAAAAATGCAAATGAATGGATTCTTATATGTAAAACCATTTTTCAATATTATTAGGAAAAGTAGGGATAAGTGATATAAACTTTCACTGGAAGTTTTCCCACTAATATTAGAAATGATTTTTTGAAGTTATTTCATTCTCATATGATATATAAATTGAAGGAAGACTATTATAATTGTAGTCCACATTTTAATTTAAATTAATTAGACACTAACTCCACTTTTTTAAACTTTGTTATGGAGCATTGCAATTTGCCTTCTATTTGAGAAAACTACCATTGCCACTAACTAATTTCACTAAAGAAATAATTAAAGATCTGAAATAATCAGTTAAGAGCGCAACTTATAAATATTTCAGTTTTAAAATTTTTATTGATAAAACTTTCGTAGCACTTTGTTTTAATCCGAACTGATTACCCTGAAAGAAACTTTAAACTAACAAACTCAATATATAATTGTGGTAAGAAATTAAAATTGCACTTATTTCACTATTTTTAACGAACCCAATGGAATAAATTTACACAACAATTAAACTATTAGATAAATATTAATAAAATTTATTTACCTCGAAATTGCGCGCGCTCACTGTCACTGACTGACTGTTGTCAATTGTCAAACGAAAAATTCATCCAAAAAATTCATCGGACTCCGGCTGCACATACACACATGTAATTATTACTCAGCTGAGAGTTATTGAGCGTAAAATGGTAAGGTAAGTTTGTAATCAAAACTATTTTATTATTTTATTAAGTAAGGTCTATAGTAAGTGTAGTCTTTGGGAAGGTAAGGAATCAAGCTGTAAATTACTAGAAGACTATTTTCCTGTACGGATAGTAGTTTAGGCTCTATAGCATATATAAAGTCAATGTTTTGCACTTTCCATATGTATCAATATAGAACATTTGAGAAAACGGACTCCGCACGCACACATATAGGTTTCTGTTTCATGGCTTGGAAAAGTATTTCTCGAGGGTTTTGAGTTAGGGCATTGCCGTATTTATATTCCAGGCCGTAACACACAACGATTTTGCTACTTGCAAAAGTATTAGAGTGGTATGATTTTGCACTTCTCTTAGCATTTGTTGTTATGGAAAAATGCATTACTTTCAACTTCAAACTTCTGCACAATGTAAATGAGCCTCCGTACTAAAAATTTTAATCAGGAATTGTGTTACTTAATTCCTTGTGAATGTACCAGGATAAAAATCTAAGTACTTTCTTTAAGAAAATTGTTTATACTTTATTACTCAAACAAAAAACTACACATAAAAATGAGAAAATGCGTTGAATTCTCTTACCTTCATACCAGCTTTCATTGTTCTGTGTGTTGTTTCACAGAGAAATGAAAGCTCACTTCAAAGTGGGAGCAAATAGTTCTTAAATTATATCTACTTTTGTTTGAAACTGATTTTCTTTTAAAAATGTATAAAAACCTAAAGTATAAATTATACATACTACCATAAAGGCAACAAATTTGCCTATAATATAGGCTAATATTTGAATTACCTTTGAATTATAATTTAAAAGTTATGAAGAGATAAACACAGAAAACCGTTGCCGTCCGTTCGATTTACAGCGCAGTGAGCAAGCGCAGCTTGTGAAAACATGAGGCGAATGTGTACCTCTGCCGATTCATTCATTAAAAAATACTTTGAGTCATGTTTGAAATGACAAAACTGAATTATATGATCGGCATTCCATAAGGATAAATGCTAAGAGAAGTACGAAATCGTACCACTCTAATACATTCAAAGAATTCGATGTCACGGCCTGGAACATAAAGAAGGCAATGGTTAGGGATATATGAAAAAAAAAACTTTTCCGAAAGCTGCACAAATCAAATTTATGACATGTGTTTATTAGGTACGCGTGCTTAAGTAACAAAAACATTTTCTTTAATTCTTGGTAAATTATAAATATTTTTTTTCATTTAATTAATACATATAACTATAGTTTAAAAAATAAGAAGTTAAAAAAAAACTAAATATAACATAGTGAATTTTTATTCCATAAATGAGGAGTCGGAGCTGTATAATTAATGGCTCGCGCTCGCGAGCCGGAGCTATTTAATGGCTTCGGCTCGCGAGCGATAGCGTTTAAAAATTTTTTTTTGGCTCCGGCTAGCGAGAAGCTGGGAGCCGCATCAGGAGCCGCTCGTGAGCGAGCATTTACGTACCCTGCTTTCATCAGATGATGACAAATCTGATGAGGACGCATCATTTTGTGCTTTTTTCATTTGTTACTTAAACCATTATTATCATTTATATTAGTAACACGCTCATAATCTGATGACTCTATATCCGTTTTCTCTATCAAAATTATCTCAGCGTTAACAGCACTTTTATCTTAAAAATTAACAAACGGACGAATTAAAAATATTTATGAAACAAGTTTCGAAATTAGATAATTTACCATAAGTTCGCTCATCGACAGGCGAGACTTTAAAAAGCGGCCACTTTTTTAAAGGCTTCTTTTGAATAGTTATAAAATTGGCAGCGTTTGTACTGAATGGTACCTTGAAAAACATTTTAGTAAATAATTGATAATAGTATATTTTAAGAAAAATTACCTTGCCGTCTCTAACCCAAGTGATGGGTAAAGCCATTATCGTCTTATCGTTTTCAAATTCATATACCTTGTACGACATTTTGAAAGAAACATCAACAAAATAAAACTAAATTATTTATTGTTGACAAATTCACACGCTATCTACTGAAAACAACTGTGACAGTTTTCAGTACTGAAGAGGTACTACAAATGCATTGACGAAAATATATAACTTTACAAAGAATTTAATTGCCTGTAATTGTCTGAGTACAGGTAATCCGAACTTCCAAGGCACTGTATAGGTATTGAAGATGTAGGCACGATATTCTAACAAATTTTTCTTTTAAATTCCTTTTTCCAGTACTGATGCGGTAATACAGCAGTACTGAAATTCTTAACTTCTTCAGAAGGAAGGGACTAGAACTGAATTATATATTTCTAAACTGATGCGGTACTGTTACATGACTGGATATCTAAATGTCAAAAAAATTTCTCAATTCAGATATACGGTATTAATTCCATACTACTCCGATATTCAAAAATAAAATGGCGCATATTGAATCTCTCTGGAGTACAGAGAGCCGGTTTTATCTGTTGAATACTGAAAATTGTTGCACGGGACATTCTCAAATAATTGCGACGTTCTACCATCAGAGGAAGACAAATTACATTAAGTGTTTATTTTCGATGATGTAGCATGTGATAAGCAAGACAATATGCGGCCCTTTTTTTGCATGGGCCGTCACAAAGTTATAGATAGCTTTTATCTCTGTCAAACATATAAGCAAGCATACACCAAAGCACTTAATACGTGACAGTGTTAATTTAATCATTTAAATAAAGCCATAAATACAGTTGCGTCGGCCGAGGAAATTGGAACAATTTTTTCAAGAATCATTTTTTGTGTTGTGTATTACGTAGGAATCTGCAGTGACCGTCGGCTTTTCAAACAGGTCTGATAACAGCTTAATAGGTTTTCAAACAGGTCTGATAACAGGTTAAGAGCTTTTTAAACAGGTGCGATAACAGCTTAACAGCTTTTCAAACAGGTCTGATAACAGCTTAACAGCTTTTCAAACAGGTCTGATAACAGCTTAACAGCTTTTCAAACAGGTCTGATAACTGCTTAACAGCTTTTCAAACAGGTCAGATAACAGCTTAACAGCTTTTCAAACAGGTCAGATAACAGCTTAACAGATTTTCAAACAGGTCTGGCAACAGCTTAAGAGCTTTTCAAACAGGTCTGGTAACAGCTTAACAGCTTTCCAAACAGATTATAGCTTTTCAAGCCATCCTAGAATTCTGGGTAAAACGCTCAACCGCCCGATTAGGAGCTCGCTCTAGTGGGCAGATATTATTCGGGAGTCCTGGACTTAGTAGAGAAATTGGATAAAAAGAATACCATATATAAAATATCCTTTATTATAAATTGAAAAATATTAACATTTAATTCTAAGTATATCATTCAATGGTTGAGCTTCCTTTAATCGATTTCCCTATAACTGTAATAATACTTTCTTTATTTTACAATACTATATCTTAGACTATAATACAATTAAAACAACCTATTTCATTAAATGGTATTTTAAATATAATACAATTTTTTATTTACAATACATATCTTAGACTAGCCTTAGATTATATGTTTCCGGCGTCTGCTTCTTGCTGTTCTGATTGAATAGAGTAATGTCTCCATGATAGAGTATCCGTTGTCCCACTCATAATATACCCCTTGTTATCATATGGACTCAATGCAATCTTCTTTTGGCTGATCGTGTAGACATTATGGTTATGCGATCGTATGGAGCTCTGATTAGCAGTTAATACACGCTTGTTATTTAAACATTCGACATAGTCTTCGAAATAGATATGCCCCTGGACAACATTAGCCTTTCCTTTTGCTGTCTTTACATCGTACCGTCCTTACCATCGATTATACGCCTACTGCACATTTTCGAGCGCAAGCCTACAAATTCGCTCATGATTTCCCCATTCAGCTCATCCTTCATTAGAACAGGAATCTTTTTATTCGTGAGCTGTAAATTGAATTTTTTATATTCTCGGTAATCACTTATATCAAATATGTTTATATTTTTGGCTATAAACTCCTATGCATTTTTCTGTTCAAGTTCATATAATAGAGAATCTGTATCTGTATACATGACTTTACATTGATCTCCAAATTCACGCTGCATAAAACTGTAGTGGAAATCATAGAGGCATATCTTAGAAATTTCCAAAACTGGCATTCCAATATAGAGAGGCTTATTGAATAAGATTTTGAGGCGCCTTAATTCTACAGCATCTGTAGAAGTTGGGTGCCGCAATCCGAGCTTTTGCACCATAGCGACCTTCCCACTTTACGCAAGGCTTGATATCGCTATACTTGCGAAAATTTTCCATAGTTTTACCAAAAGCTGCATTATTCATCTTTTTATAGCTGTCCTTCTCATGATCACTTGTAGCCTGCTTCCATTTGGTAGTATTTAAGTCAATATATGGTTTAAGCCAAGCTGATTGGTTGAATTGAAGAACCCGGTGCACTTTTTTCAGTATGAGACCGTGTGATAAGCAATGCTTCAAATTTCGGTAGTAGGAGATATAGAACTGTCAGTCAGTTTATTGTAGAACTCTTCCTGTGTTGGCAAATTCTGGAAATCCAATTTATCCCAGTCATCAATAAAATCATATAGGAAGACACCTTTAGGCGTAAGAAGTTTAATAGTGTCATCATCCAATCCCTGCCATACTGATCTTGTAGTATTTAGTTTATCCATTGGCAGCAATGATGATAGCTTATCTAAAGATTCTGCTATAAAAAAGAAGGAATCGATGAATCTGAATTTTATGTGGCTGCCTTCCATGTGCTTGGTGAACGAGATATATCTTTCCTTGTTTATTGGTAAGAGATCAACTTTTCCTGGGAAATATGTAGCTATATCCTTAATAATGAAGCGGGCATCATATCCAGATACATTGTAAAAAATAACTGGAACTATGGAGCAATCCTGATATATGAGGTTACATGCATTGTGCGCTGGTCCTCGATATTTTCCTGTTAAGTGGCAATGGTCCCAACCTCATTCCTCATCGACTGCAAACATTTTTTCACATATATGGCAGCAAGTATTTTCCATATTTGAAGGCCGTTCCTCTTTAGTCAGTGGCTGCATTGGTCTGATGTTCAGCTTTTCCTGTACAACTATGGATGCAATTTTTTGCAATTCTAATGCAAACCATTGTTGACAATTATTGCCTCGATATGCTCTGTAATATGAGAACCTAGCATCTGAAATTATTTTCTAGATATAGGAGTCAATCAAATCTCATAACAATGTAACTTTTCGATTTATAAAAAAAATCTGGTACCTTCCTATGCCCATCACAAGATTATATTATAAAGATGAAGTTAACACGTTATTATCTATCCACCGAGCCAACTTAAATAAACAAATTCCTGATTGGAGGTTAAAAAGTTTAAGCCTTAAGATTTAAAGGTAAACAAGGTAATCAAATAACACTATCCTCTTCCACGCTCTTGACTAATGCTTTCATATTGTACTAGATTAATATACAACATAATTAATATATACACAACTTACAGTAGCCACTCTCAACCTCCACCACGGTCTTCACTATGGACTTGAAGAATTATCAATTTTTTCTTCCTTCATACAACACCATTCGAATGATGATTTAGAGAGATAAATATGAAGGGATATTGCTGATAACTTCCACTACTCATCTAAGACAACATATCATACTACATTAATATAATAATACCACCTTCTTTCATCAAAACTTTTAATTAAACCCACGCTCAATGTAATGGTTAGAAAATATGTGCTCAATCTGAGAGCATGAAGATAAAATTATCATATTCTTATAAGCTTCATGCGAACTATGATATCATGGTCAATAACTCTGCTACCTTCCTATGCTCACCAGCCCTACCCAGTACCCACTCTCAAACTCTCAACCTCCACCACGGTCTTCACTATGGACTTGAAGAATTATCAATTTTTTCTTCCTTCATACAACACCATTTGGATGATGCTTTAGAGAGATAAATATGAAGGGATATTGCTGATAACTTCCACTACTGATCTAACAATAAGACAACATATCGTAATACCACCTTCTTTCATCAAAACTTTTAATTAAACCCACGCTCAATGTAATGGTTAGAAAATATGTGCTCAATCTGAGAGTATGAAGATAAAATTATCATATTCTTATAAGCTTCATGTGAACTATGATATCATGGTAAATAACTCTGCTACCTTCCTATGCTCACCAGCCCTAGACACAAAAAAACATAAATCAATTTGTTTATTTTATTCGAATGTATTTGTTTACGCAAGAAGTTTTATTATATTTCATGCTCATTACACCTGGCCCTCGAAAATTTTACTAATTTATATTACTCATCTAAGTGGCCGTATCATCCTACATTAATATGATAGCTCGTTAATGCTTTTAATTAACCCACTCTCAAACTAATGATAATATGTAATTTTTTTCAAATGTGGCTGCTCAAACCACTTTCAGGCTAGGCTGACAAGTTCCTCTAGAAAGATTTCGTGTGGCAACACTGGTCATTCCATTACAACATATCACCAAAAATTTTATGAAAAGTCTTTTACTATACCCATACAACTTTCACTACTCATCTAAGTCAACATATCATACTATATTAGTATCACTCCACATTGAAATCATAGGTGATCAAAGCTTTTAATTTGACCTGCCCAAAAAGAAATTTTATTGCAAATAAAAAACAATTTTTCATAAAACCTAAGAATTTTCAATACATACACGCAAATATACACACACCTACTTCGAAAATTTTCTGATAAGGCTTTAATTTCCATTACTTCATATTTCTTAACATCCCAAGCAGCTTTTAGATATCTAATATCATAACATGATCACTCTTGTTTATAAAAGATTTTTAATCCACAACTTACGTTATAGTTGTTGTTTTGTTTAGCAAAAGAAATTTTCAATTATAACTTCCACTACTCACCTAAGTCAACATATCATACTATATTATACGTAGTATCATCTCAGATTGATATCGTAGGTGATCAAAGCTTTAAATTTAACCTGCCCAAAAAGACATTTTATTGAATAAAAAAACAATTTTTCATAAAACCTAACCTTTTTTCCTCATATAATTCACATCCAGAATTTATTCTGAGTTTATATGAGAAGAGATCAGTTTGATCTATTTTCAAGCCTCTGCAGCAGGCAGAAAACCAAGCTGCACCGATGAGTGTAAGGTTTTCTGCTGACACGAAATGCTTCTTCTTCTTCCTTTTCTTCTTTATTTTTCAGCCCACTGCGTGGCGTATACAGGTTAGATTCGCTTCGAATGAATCTGTTTCTTTAAAAATTTTTTAAAATTGTTTTAATAAATAAAAAAAATTGTTTTTTCTATTTTTCTCAAACTTTTCATTTCTTTCTCCTTTTTTTCATTTTTGTCTTTTGCTTTTCAAATCACCCAATTTCGCTATTTGGGATCTGTTGATGAGTCAAACCAAGACTTGAAACTTGTCACCAAAAATTAGTGAGTTTTGTGATGAAATAACAAATTAGAACATTGTTTAGCTTTTGCTATATACCGGAGAATCCCAAAAAATTCTCTCTTGAACAAAATAAAACGCAAAATTTTTAACACACACACACACACACACACACACACACACACACACACACACACACACACACACACACACACACACACACACACACACACACACACACACACACACACACACACACCACACACACACAACACACACACACACACACACACACACACACACACACACACACACACACACACACTCACACACACACACACACACACACACACACACACACACACACACACACACACACACCACACACACACACACACACACACACACACACACACACACACACACGCACACACACACACACACACACACACACACACACACACACACACACACACACACACACACACACACGCACACACGCACACGCACTCTCTCTCTCTCTCTCTCTCTCACACACACACACACACACACACACACACACACACACACACACACACACACACACACACACACACACACATCACACACACATACACACACACACACACACACACACACACACACACACACACACACACACACACACACACACACACACACACACACACACACACACACACACACACACACACACACACACACACATACACACACATACACACACACACACACACACACACACACACACACACACACACACACACACACACACACACACACACACACACACCACACACACACACACACACACAACACAACACACACACACACACACACAACACACACACACACACACACACACACAACACACACACACACACACACACACACACACACACACACACACACACACACACACACACACACACACACACACACACACACACACACACACAGAAACATTACTTCATGTTCTTAACATTCGAAGCAGCCGTGATCTACTTATACATATCGAATATCATAGCCTGATCCGTCTGGTTTATAAAGATTTTTAATCGACAACTTACAAGATTTTTAATCGACAACTTACGTTATAGTTGTTGTTGTTTTTTTTCTGCAAAATAAATTTTCAATTATAACTTCCACTACTCATCTAAGACATCATATCCTACAGATTAATACCAGTTGTTGTTGTTTTCAGCTAAAGAAATTAGGAATCTATCATAAATCGCTCAATTTGTTTACTTTACTCGGCTGCTGTGCGAATTTGTTTATATTATTCGACTGCGAATTTGTTTATTTTACTGTACTGTACGAATATGTTTATGCAACGAATCAAGTTAGAAGCATTACACCTGAAGAGCAAAATTAAGAATTTACTAATTTCCATTACATATCTAAGTCAACATATCTACCTACATACCCCAACCAGCTTCTCCTGATCTATTTTTGAGGCCATTTCCTTTAACTCGTACACGAATTTGTCTGTTTATATATTTCTTTTTTGCTATTTTCGACACTCTCGTAGACCCACTTTTCGTCATTTCGTCAATTTGGCACACAGGTTTATGTCGCGTGACAATTGAATCTATCAAAATTTGAACCTGAAATTTCCATGGAAAACCCAGAAAATCGGGAAAAATCATTTGAAAATTTGGTACAAATTTGATTAGTGATAAAAATTTCAGGAAAAATTCAGAGTTTTACGATTTTTGTGAAAAAATTTTCCGATAAATTTTTTTTCTAAAACTATGCAGGATCAAGTTCCCTATCAACTGGCATCATTACTTTCTCTCCGACAATGGTGAAAACTTGCAGAAAAAATCGAGGAAAATTCATGGTAAAACGCGTTTCCGGAGTTTTTCAGACCAAGGAAGCGTTTGAGCGTTTCGCAACCTAAGACAAAGTTGTAGAGCTAAATGAGCTGCATAAAGTTGCTTTTGTGGAAAACTCCGTGGAAAACCCGGAAAAGCGGGAAAATCGCCGGGCAAATTTTCATCGATATGATTAGTGAAAAATGCAGAATTTTTTTCCGGAAAATTTTCCGACAAAAAAGTTTTATAAGCTATACGTAATCATTTTTTTCCGTCCTACTGGCATTGTTGGGGTTACGTTGTTCGAACCAAACTGATTCGAATATATTTTTCCAACTAAACATTAAAACTTCTGAAAAGAAAACATACTGAAAACAAGGCATGAAAATTATACAAAATTAAATCTAATCTAATCATACACAAGATACACACAAGATACACACAGATACACAACCAAACAAAGCCATGTATTTGTCTTGAACCGTTAGATTCGTGCTAAAAAACAATTCCTGAAAAAGGAACATATTACACATATTACAAAAATACTATGCTAAAATTGAGATCTGAAAATAAAATAAATTCAATCTAATTACAATTTCCACAAAAATAGGTACAACATCTATCAAAAGCATGTGTTCTCATGTAACATACAATGCATGGCACAAATACAATCAGATCAAGCAGATCAATTTGCAACTCTAGCATTATCATCATTATAAGTAACCATCGAACGGAAATTTCTTCTCTACGTGATACGAAATAAAATTTTTGCAAATATAATTTAATTTAACACAACAGCATGTGTTGCACTAAATTTCTTGTTGCTATGCATTTTGTTCGTTGCTAGGCAAATTTTATCGCTAGTACCGTAAGAGCACAGCTGCATTGCCAATTCTCTCTATTAGTGGTGTCGTGTGCAAGCAAGGGCTATATAAACGACAAGCTGACTGATCTCGCTCTTTTTTTGCACTTGGCATCGTTTGGGATAAGTTGACATAGGTAGGGACTAACATTTTATATCGGGTATCGACTGATATACAATTCTTATTAACAAATCACATTATTTCGGGAGCTGACTGCAATAATTATTACTAATATACATTTTATTTTGGGAGTTGACTAAAATAAAATTTCTTACTTCGGGAGTTGACTGTAGTTAAGATAACACTTTAAGCCGGGAGTTGACTGACTTAAAGAATATTATTTCGGGCGTTGACTGAAATAATCATTACTAATATACATTTTATTTTGTGAGTTGACTAAAATAAAATTTCTTACTTCGGGAGTTGACTGAAGTTAAGATAACACTTTAAGCCGGGAGTTGACTGACTTAAAGAATATTATTTCGGGAGTTGACTGAAATAATCATTACTAATATACATTTTATTTTGGGAGTTGACTAAAATAAAATTTGTTACTTCGGGAGTTGACTGAAGTTAAGATAACACTTTAAGCCGGGGGTTGACTGACTTAAAGAATATTATTTCGGGAGTTGACTGAAATAATCATTACTAATATACATTTTATTTTGGGAGTTGACTAAAATAAAATTTCTTACTTCGGGAGTTGACTGAAGTTAAGATAACACTTTAAGCCGGGGGTTGACTGACTTAAAGAATATTATTTCGGGAGTTGACTGAAATAATCCATACTAACATTAACACTTTATTTCTGCCCTTAACAGAAATAAGGAATTGTTCTAGTCAACGATTAAAACAAAAAGTCTTAACATTAGCTTAAAGTCAACCATCTTAAGTGCCAAGTTTAGATCGGTGAGTACCAGCCACTTGTAACATTTTAATACCTGTTCATATATCTATTTGACTATATTTTGACATATATACACATATATATATTTTACATTTCATGTGCATATCTATTTTACGCATTTATTTTTATTACATTTTTTGACGATCACATATTATAACTTGGTGCTAATAAGTGTTTTAGTGTAACACAAAAATCTCAGACCCAAAATTATCTACAGAGTTTTGTCTCGACATATCTATTTCTAAAAATCATACATTATAAATCGGTGTCAATAAGTGTGTTTTCTAGTGTGTGTTGATCTCTGACCCAACAATTTATATAATTCTGTCTTAATACAATTACTCGAGATATTTCAGTTAAGCAAGTGTGCCAGTGTTTTGAAGTTAAATTATTCTAACTTTTGCTCTATATTAATCCTATATATTGAATATCTATTTATATATCTATTATTAACAATCCTGTAAGTGTGTTTTCCCATACTTTTGAATCGTTGACCTGAAACCTTTTTATATATTATCTGGGAGATTCTAAAAACTAAGTGCAATAGTTTCTTGAAAGTCATAGAAGGTCAGCAGTGTTGATTTGTTGTTAGGAAATAGACCACTGATCTTGATCCAAACTTACCAGTGTATTCATTTCAGTCACTTAATCAAATTTGCGTGTACGTTCTACTAACGGACAGTACATACGTGTCGTGCTCTTAGTAGATAACACGCAACTGTGATTAGCTAGTAGGCTGACACAATATTTCTTTTTACTTTTAGATTTTTATTATGTTCCTTTGGTCAGTTGGCTGACACAATATTCTTTAGTAATTTTGAGCCTTCCAAATATTTATTCCTTTTGTAATTAACGAATAGGTTAGACCAATCTTGTTTAAAAATTTTGCACTTTGTATTATTTATTCCTTTGGTAATTAACAAATAGGTTAACACAATCTTCTTTAATAATTTTGAACTTTGTAATATTTATTCCTTTTGTAATTAACAAATAGGTTAACACAATCTTCTTTAATAATTTTGAACTAGTTAATATTTATTCCTTTTATAATTAACAAATAGGTTAACACAATCTTCTTTAATAATTTTGAACTTTGTAAAATTTATTCCTTTTGTAATTAACAAATAGGTTAACACAATCTTCTTTAATAATTTTGAACTAAAATCAATAAATACCCTTAACATAGATAAGTCAACTCCCGGACTTTTCTAATCGGCGGTCAAAGAAAGAACTCCTCGAGGTTTGGGCTTGCCGGCCCCAGGTACCCATTATCACTTTTTTTTAAAAGCTTTTTTTCTTTTTGCTTTCTCACGACGATGAAAAATCGTACGTGAGAAAATGCGCAAAAGTTTTGATGAAAGCTATATGCATCTATGCAAATCTGTAATCTGATATGCACTAGTGCGCCCGTCTTGAAATATTAATTTTAAGAGGGCGCGAATAATTGTGATAATTGTATGTATGTATGTACATACAATTAGATTGAAAAAAATAGGTATTGTACGTATGTAGAGTGTACATGCGAAAAAAAGTAAGAAGACACTGTATGTAGGTAAGTGTGCATACCGTGTGAGTGGAATGTGTGTCTGATAACAAAATGCAATTTATGCTAAATTGCATTTTTGTTATAATGTGGGAATGCATTTTGAATTTTTTATTGAAATTTAAAAATGAAAATAATTTTTCAGGGTCAAATAGTGGTACATCAATATATCGTATTGGACGATATATTGATGTATCGGTATTATGGTTGTGATTCGGGGCATTGGGCACCTGAGACACAACATCCCTCCCCCTGGGGAAAAGAAAGTTTTATTCCTACTTGGAAGAAAATCTTTCTTTCTGTAAAAAAAAATTATAAGTATGCATTATGTGGTATAGAATTAGGCTAATGTTGTTATACATAATTACATGAAATTATAGGAGTTAATTAAAATAAATCCTATGAATAGAAGCAGTGAATATTTTCTTTGAATATGAGAGATGTGTAACCTATTTACGATTTATTTTGGATTTAATTTATAATAAAACTAATAGTAATTATTTATCGTAAAGGAACAGTTTTTTTTATTATATATGTATATATTTTGACCTACGGATTTCGATCTGTGTTATCTATTTATATAATAATATTTTCTTATAATATTTATGCGTATTTGCAACTTAATTATTTAGTATATTCCTTAAAGTGGTGCTATTATATAATATTAACCAGTTGGGTGTACATTGCTTTTTTAGGAATTGTTGTTTAAAACTGATCCCTTTCTGTTATGGGTATTTATTGATTTTTTTTTATACTATATTATTTATACAAGTTAATTTGTTAAAAAAAACTAGTATTTATTTTTTCATTTATATCTCTATGTTATTTACATTATTCCAAATTCTATTTTTTTTTTCATTAATAGTTATTTATTTTTCTTTATATAAAAAAACTACATATAGGTAGGGGAGAGTCGTGTACCTTAAACCAAAATTTGCATATTGATTTTTTAATGGTAGAAGTTGAATTATAATATACATTTTTTCACATTACAATAAACCGCAATATCAAAGCAATAACTTACTTCGATACCGCAACCATGTTATTTAACGTTAAAATGATAATATTAGTTCTCTAACTCCAATCGGTTCAAGTGGCATCCAAGTAATGTACCTTAAACCGCAGGTTATTGTACCTTAAACCAGTAGGAAATTTATTGACAATGAATAAAAAAAATTCAGTTTTCAAAAGGAAAACACAAAATAAGAATCTTTATTCTTCAACAATAATATAGAAAAAAAAATAACTTCATTATAAATTATACTTAATAGTTAGGTATATAAAAAACAGAATAGAAAATAATAATAAAACAGTGAAATTAATTAGGACTGACAAACTTCCAAAGATCTTCTGCACCCCAACTGTCACTATCTCCACTAAACTCAATGTCTCCACTTGGATCATCTAATTCGTTAGAAGCAGTCAAAATGTTTTTAGCCTTGGCTGCCCTTGGCTTATTGGCACGGGGGTGGTAAGCTGGTGTCATTCACAACATTTTCTTCATTGGATGAGTCCTTTAAAGCCTTGCTCTTAACAATCTTTTGTTTAACCTTTGATAACCTTTAGTTTTTTTATTCTCGATTTCAATTTTTTCAGGTGTGTCTGTTAGAATTCGGGTTTTCCCAGTTTTTCGTCCTCGGCTAGTTGGTTTTCGTGGAGCTGCCTTTGGAAATGGGACGTAAGGCTTCTGGAGTTACTGCAGAAGAGGTTGGGTAAGCACAAAACTTAAGATCTGATGTTCCCGGAACATTATCATCACAAACTTGCCCACTTTTGTGAGATTCTGGATCAGGTGGATCCGTTACATAAGCAGGTAGAAAGTAGTGTTCCCAAATACGTCGGGATTGATAGGCCAAATGCCAGTTGCTTCAAAGACTTTCGTTATATTTTGATTGTTGAAAGCCTTTGGATAAGATTTACCGACAATTTCATATATGTCATATATGGTTATGGGCTTTCCTGGGCTATTCGCCATCCATTCACTGGCAGCTGGGTTGTAGAAACATTTATAGGGGCCAAATACTGTACGGTCCAAGGGCTGTAATTTATGCGATGTGTGTGGTGGTAGCGTTAAAAGTACAATACCATGTTGTCTGGCTAAATTTATCACACGGATTGAAATGCGGCTTTCATGGTTGTCCAAAATTAGAAGAATCTTATCTTCTACTGACGGCTTAGTATGGTGAATAAAATGCTGTAAAAATTGAAGGAAAAGCTCCTCATTAGACCACCCAGATTGATTAGCACCTCCAATTGATCCTACTGGAGTACCTTTCAGCATTTGTGATTTGAAATACACCCGCGGAAAAACCAACATGGGAGGAATCGAATTTCTTATAGCATTAATTGATGCTATCATCGTCACATTAACCCCTCTTTCTCCAGATGTCATGATCCCGATTTGTTTCTCGCCCTTCGCAGCTAACACTTTAGGAGGGACATGTACTGTTGAGTTGGCAGTTTCATCTAGGTTATAAATCTTGTCTGGACCAAAATTATAACGGGTAACACAATCTTTTAAATTTATAAAGAAAGCCTCGATGTTGCTTTTATTGAAGATTGTTGATCTTGAGAGACTAGTCGCTTCTGGTTTCCTGAGTCCTAGGCCCGGGTGACGTTTTAGAAAGCAAGTCATCCACTGTTTCCCAGCCATTTGGTTGTCACGCCAAGATTTAGGCATAGTTTTTCTCTTTTCCTTCGGCAAATTTATATGCTAGCTTTCTCGTTTCAATTTTGGAAAGCCCATAGTGCAATCGTGCAGCAGTGGTGAGATATTGAAAGAGAAGATTTTCTTCATTTATATTAAAAACTTGACGCCAAGCAATGTTAGATTTGTATTTAAAAGTATCACATCCTGACGATCTGTATGCTGCCAAATGCCTTATAAAGGTTGCTTTAGATAAGTTAAGTGACAGCCCCGATTTTAAAACATCATCAATAGCAGCTTTCAAAGCATTTACATCCACTGCTGTTCGAGTATTTCCTATTTTACTTCGCGGCATTTTTCTAAGAAATGAAAAATAATCGGTGTGGCAAAACTTTTGTTGGCACAAAAAAAATATGAGAATGTACTTTGAATCGGTCCGTGGTACACTCCGCCGAATGGTCTGAGGTACACGAATAGCAGTTTAAAACTAAAAATAAGAAACTAAAATTCGAAACATGTATAATTGTTAGAATAATCCACGTATGTATAATAGATGAAAAGTAAAGCTATATAATAAACTAATACACGCGCAAATAAACGCTACTTACTATGTGTGACGGACTTCGAAAACTTGTGGTAAATATAAACTTTCCAATATAAGAAACACAACTGCACTCTTGAATGTTCACTGCCATACTGAACCGTTGCCATGATACGTTCAAAGCATTTGGATTTATGTACTTCAAAAACGGTAAATTAGCAGCCGAATAACAAACGCGTCCGTACATGATATAGAGCGTTTGGTTCAAGGTTCATTCGGTCCAAGGTACACGACTCTCCCCTATATACATTTATCAAAAAAAAAAAAAAAAGGTGAGATATTATTTTCTTCCTTAATTCTTTAGTAGTGTTTTGTTTGGATGGGGATGGATAAAGGAGGATAAAAATTGGGAAGCGAGGGGTTACCGTTTCCTTTTGTCATTGTCGTGTACCTTAAACCAAAATTTGCATATTGATTTTTTAATGGTAGAAGTTGAATTATAATATACATTTTTTTCACATTACAATAAACCGCAATATCAAAGCAATAACTTAAATAAATTTCGATACCGCAACCATGTTATTTAACGTTAAAATGATAATATTAGTTCTCTAACTCCAATCGGTTCAAGTGGCATCCAAGTAATGTACCTTAAACCGCAGGTTATTGTACCTTAAACCAGTAGGAAATTTATTGACAATGAATAAAAAAAAATCAGTTTTCAAAAGGAAAACACAAAATAAGAATCTTTATTCTTCAACAATAATATATAAAAAAAAAAATAGCTTCATTATAAATTATACTTAATACTTAGGTATATAAAAACAGAATAGAAAATAATAATAAAACAGTGAAATTAATTAGGACTGACAAACTTCCAAAGATCTTCTGCACCCCAACTGTCACTATCTCCACTAAACTCAATGCCTCCACTTAGATCATCTAATTCGTTAGAAGCAGTCAAAATGTTTTTAGCCTTGGCTGCCCTTGGCTTATTGGCACGGGGTGGTAAGCTGGTGTCATTCACAACATTTTCTTCATCGGATGAGTCCTTTAAAGCCTTGCTCTTAACAATCTTTTGTTTAACCTTTGATACCTTTAGTTTTTTATTCTCGATTTCAATTTTTTCAGGTGTGTCTGTTAGAATTCGGGTTTTCCCAGTTTTTCGTCCTCGGCTAGTTGGTTTTCGTGGAGCTGCCTTTGGAAATGGACGTAAGGCTTCTGGAGTTACTGCAGAAGAGTTTGGGTTAGCACAAAACTTAAGATCTGATGTTCCCGGAACATTATCATCACAAACTTGCCCACTTTTGTGAGATTCTGGATCAGGTGGATCCGTTACATAAGCAGGTAGAAAGTCGTGTTCTCCAAATACGTCAGGATTGATAGGCCTAATGCCGGTTGCTTCAAAGCCTTTCGTTATATTTTGTTTGTTGAAAGCCTTTGGATAAGATTTACCGACAATTTCATATATGTCATATATGGTTATGGGCTTTCCTGGGCTATTCGCCATCCATTCACTGGCAGCTGGGTTGTAGAAACATTTATAGGGGCCAAATACTGTACGGTCCAAGGGCTGTAATTTATGCGATGTGTGTGGTGGTAGCGTTAAAAATACAATTCCATGTTGTCTGGCTAAATTTATCACACGGATTGAAATGCGGCTTTCATGGTTGTCCAAAATGAGAAGAATCTTATCTTCTACTGACGGCTTAGTATGGTGAATAAAATGCTGTAAAAATTGAAGGAAAAGCTACTCATTAGACCACCCAGATTGATTAGCACCTCCAGTTGATCCTACTGGAGTACCTTTCAGCATATGTGATTTGAAATACACCCGCGGAAAAACCAACATGGGAGGAATCGAATTTCCTATAGCATTAATTGATGCTATCATCGTCACATTAACCCCTCTTTCTCCAGATGTCATGATCCCGATTTGTTTCTCGCCCTTCGCAGCTAACACTTTAGGAGGGACATGTACTGTTGAGTTGGCAGTTTCATCTAGGTTATAAATCTTGTCTGGACCAAAATTATAACGGGTAACACAATCTTTTAAATTTGTAAAGAAAGCCTCGATGTTGCTTTTATTGAAGCTTGTTGATCTTGAGAGACTAGTCGCTTCTGGTTTCCTGAGTCCTAGGCCCGGGTGACGTTTTAGAAAACAAGTCATCCACTGTTTCCCAGCCATTTGGTTGTCACGCCAAGATTTAGGCATAGTTTTCTCTTTTCCTTCGGCAAAGTTATATGCTAGCTTTCTCGTTTCAATTTTGGAAAGCCCATAGTGCAACCGTGCAGCAGTGGTGAGATATTGAAAGAGAAGATTTTCTTCATTTATATTAAAAACTTGACGCCAAGCAATGTTAGATTTGTATTTAAAAGTATCACATCCTGACGATCTGTATGCTGCCAAATGCCTTACTAAGGTTGCTTTAGATAAGTTAAGCTGCTTCGCAGATTTTCCAAGTGACAGCCCCGATTTTAAAACATCATCAATAGCAGCTTTCAAAGCATTTACATCCACTGCTGTTCGAGTATTTCCTATTTTACTTCGCGGCATTTTTCTAAGAAATGAAAAATAATCGGTGTGGCAAAACTTTTGTTGGCACAAAAAAATATGAGAATGTACTTTGAATCGGTCTGTGGTACACTCCGCCGAATGGTCTGAGGTACACGAATAGCAGTTTAAACTAAAAATAAGAAAATAAAATTCGAAACATGTATAATTCTTAGAATAATCCACGTATGTATAATATATGAAAAGTAAAGCTATATAATAAACTAATACACGCGCAAATAAACGCTACTTACTATGTGTGACGGACTTCGAAAAATTGTGGTAAATATAAACTTTCCAATATAAGAAACACAACTGCACTCTTGAATGTTCACTGCCATACTGAACCGTTGCCATGATACGTTCAAAGCATTTGGATTTATGTACTTCAAAAACGGTAAATTAGCAGCCGAATAACAAACGCGTCCGCACATAATATAGAGCGTTTGGTTCAAGGTTCATTCGGTCCAAGGTACACGACTCTGCCCTATATACATTTATCAAAAAAAAAAAAATAAAGGTGAGATATTATTTTCCTCCTTAATTCTTTAGTAGTGTTTTGTTTTGATGGGGATGGATAAAGGAGGATAAAAATTGGGAAGCGAGGGGTTACCGTTTCCTTTTGTCATTGTCGTGTACCTTAAACCAAAATTTGCATATTGATTTTTTAATGGTAGAAGTTGAATTATAATATACATTTTTTTCACATTACAATAAACCGCAATATCAAAGCAATAACTTAAATAAATTTCGATACCGCAACCATGCTATTTAACGTTAAAATGATAATATTAGTTCTCTAACTCCAATCGGTTGAAGTGGCATCCAAGTAATGTACCTTAAACCGCAGGTTATTGTACCTTAAACCAGTAGGAAATTTATTGACAATGAATAAAAAAAAATCAGTTTTCAAAAGGAAAACACAAAATAAGAATCTTTATTCTTCAACAATAATATATAAAAAAAAATAACTTCATTATAAATTATACTTAATACTTAGGTATATAAAAACAGAATAGAAAATAATAATAAAACAGTGAAATTAATTAGGACTGACAAACTGCCAAAGATCTTCTGCACCCCAACTGTCACTATCTCCACTAAACTCAATGTCTCCACTTGGATCATATAATTCGTTAGAAGCAGTCAAAATGTTTTTAGCCTTGGCTGCCCTTGGCTTATTGGCACGGGGTGGTAAGCTGGTGTCATTCACAACATTTTCTTCATCGGATGAGTCCTTTAAAGCCTTGCTCTTAACAATCTTTTGTTTAACCTTTGATACCTTTAGTTTTTTATTCTCGATTTCAATTTTTTCAGGTGTGTCTGTTAGAATTCGGGTTTTCCCAGTTTTTCGTCCTCGGCTAGTTGGTTTTCGTGGAGCTGCCTTTGGAAATAGACGTAAGGCTTCTGGAGTTACTGCAGAAGAGTTTGGGTTAGCACGAAACTTAAGATCTGATGTTCCCGGAACATTATCATCACAAACTTGCCCACTTTTGTGAGATTCTGGATCAGGTGGATCCGTTACATAAGCAGGTAGAAAGTCGTGTTCTCCAAATACGTCAGGATTGATAGGCCTAATGCCGGTTGCTTCAAAGCCTTTCGTTATATTTTGTTTGTTGAAAGCCTTTGGATAAGATTTACCGACAATTTCACATATGTCATATATGGTTATGGGCTTTCCTGGGCTATTCGCCATCCATTCACTGGCAGCTGGGTTGTAGAAACATTAATAGGGGCCAAATACTGTACGGTCCAAGGGCTGTAATTTATGCGATGTGTGTGGTGGTAGCGTTAAAAATACAATTCCATGTTGTCTGGCTAAATTTATCACACGGATTGAAATGCGGCTTTCATGGTTGTCCAAAATTAGAAGAACCTTATCTTCTACTGACGGCTTAGTATGGTGAATTAAATGCTGTAAAAATTGAAGGAAAAGCTCCTCATTAGACCACCCAGATTGATTAGCACCTCCAATTGATCCTACTGGAGTACCTTTCAGCATATGTGATTTGAAATACACCCGCGGAAAAACCAACATGGGAGGAATCGAATTTCCTATAGCATTAATTGATGCTATCATCGTCACATTAACCCCTCTTTCTCTAGATGTCATGATCCCGATTTGTTTCTCGCCCTTCGTAGCTAACACTTTAGGAGGGACATGTACTGTTGAGTTGGCAGTTTCATCTAGGTTATAAATCTTGTCTGGACCGAAATTATAACGGGTAACACAATCTTTTAAATTTGTAAAGAAAGCCTCGATGTTGCTTTTATTGAAGATTGTTGATCTTGAGAGACTAGTCGCTTCTGGTTTCCTGAGTCCTAGGCCCGGGTGACGTTTTAGAAAACAAGTCATCCACTGTTTCCCAGCAATTTGGTTGTCACGCCAAGATTTAGGCATAGTTTTCTGTTTTCCTTCGGCAAATTTATATGCTAGCTTTCTCGTTTCAATTTTGGAAAGCCCATAGTGCAACCGTGCAGCAGTGGTGAGATATTGAAAGAGAAGATTTTCTTCATTTATATTAAAAACTTGACGCCAAGCAATGTTAGATTTGTATTTAAAAGTATCACATCCTGACGATCTGTATGCTGCCAAATGCCCTATAAAGGTTGCTTTAGATAAATTAAGCTGCTTCGCAGATTTTCCAAGTGACAGCCCCGATTTTAAAACATCATCAATAGCAGCTTTCAAAGCATTTACATCCACTGCAGTTCGAGTATTTCCTATTTTACTTCGCGGCATTTTTCTAAGAAATGAAAAATAATCGGTGTGGCAAAACTTTTGTTGGCACAAAAAATATGAGAATGTACTTTGAATCGGTCTGTGGTACACTCCGCCGAATGGTCTGAGGTACACGAATAGCAGTTTAAACTAAAAATAAGAAAATAAAATTCGAAACATGTATAATTCTTAGAATAATCCACGTATGTATAATATATGAAAAGTAAAGCTATATAATAAACTAATACACGCGCAAATAAACGCTACTTACTATGTGTGACGGACTTCGAAAAATTGTGGTAAATATAAACTTTCCAATATAAGAAACACAACTGCACTCTTGAATGTTCACTGCCATACTGAACCGTTGCCATGATACGTTCAAAGCATTTGGATTTATGTACTTCAAAAACGGTAAATTAGCAGCCGAATAACAAACGCGTCCGTACATGATATAGAGTGCTTGGTTCAAGGTTCATTCGGTCCAAGGTACACTACTCTACCCTATATACATTTATCAAAAAAAAAAAGGTGAGATATTATTTTCCTCCTTAATTCTTTAGTAGTGTTTTGTTTGGAAGGGGATGGATAAAGGAGGATAAAAATTGGGAAGCGAGGGGTTACCGTTTCCTTTTGTCATTGTCTGTGAGTTGAACGTTTCCTGTGGTTTTTCTTTGTGGAGCAGGAGTTATTTTGAATTTTGATTCTCTCGGTGCCGGAGTAGGCACATTCTCCTGTTTATGTTCAGGAAGTATTTCTTTCGATTCGCGTACTTTCGGTTTGTATTTAATATACAGATAAGCACAGACTATAAAGATGATAGAAGATACTGTTAAATATGCCAGTGCGTAATGGTGGATATGGTGGTTATTTATGGGATTAAGAGGAATTTCTTCTTGATATTTTTGGAAACGAATGGATTCGAGAAGTTTCTCTAGATCCGTGTTTGTTGTAATATTTAAGGGATTTGTTTCTATAAACGTTTCCATGGGAGAAGACGTCATATTCCGTATTATATTGGAAATGCTTATCGTTGGGATAAAATGGGAATTGAATTTGGAAACTTTTAAGCTAGATGAGTTCCTTGCTGCGAACATAGCAACCGGGATAAATATACATTATTCCTGTTCCTTGCAGGCTTTTTGAATTGATCGAATTTTCACTAATTACATCTATGTCTAGGGATTCTTTTAAGGAGAAAAGCCAAGCGTTCGGCTGCGTTAATTGCTTCCAATAATAATCTTGTTCAAATGTTAGGATTTTACATTTTGATGTAATTGGTTCCTTTTTTATCAGATTTACTTCGCATTGGTTTGTTTTTGTATTTGCGTTAAGGATCGGTGATGATATTCTGCAATACAAATGCATATGATCCAACGTTGCGCAATTATGGATATCATGTAATGCTAGTTCAACATAGTGCTCACGATAGTAGTCTATTAGTATATGTATATTCCTTTTCTGGTTCGATATATACGAATGATCCGTTAAGGAGTATTGGTAATGGCATTACTTTGAATAATTGGTATGGTTCCTTGAATGGAAGTGGAATTCGGAGCTCGATAATTATTTTATTATTGAAAATATTCGCTGCTATTGTACTCAATTTGTAAAATTGTGATAAAATATTGTCTCTGGAATTATAAATTCAAATTATAAATCAGTGAATTTGGTAATTCTTGCCTGATCTTTGATAAAAGCTCCTCAATATTTTTCGGTGATACTAGTGTAGGATGGAATTTCCCATGCTTGGAATCTGTTAAAATATCTATTAATTCCGATTGCGTATTTTGGTATCTGAATGCCATTAACGAAACAAGGGAAATAAGTGATTCAATTTCGATGGATATTTTGTTATCCAATGTTCTGTTTTCCATTAATGATGTAGCTATTTGTACTGCTATAAGTTTTTTGTGAATATACAGGAATTCCTTCTCAATTGCGGCTTTTGTCTTATTAAATATGTGGGCTGTTTCTTCTACTATTACAGTTAGGCTTTTCATAAGCGATAGGAGGGAGTTTTGGTTAAGGATGAGATTATGGATTTGCTCGTCATAAATCTTGGCATCACCTTCGTCTAATGTGTTGTGGACTCTTTTATTTTTATTATTCATTCTGATGGTGGAATTTTCGGGGGAATTAATCTTCATTATCTCATACGGACCTGACCATAGTGGTGGGAATTTGTTCTCTCGAACTCAGCTCTTAAGTAGGACTTTATCGCCAGTATTAAATGATTTTTGGACGGAGTTCTTATCGCATTGCAATTTTGATCTTTCTTTGTTTGCCATGGCTATGTCTTTAGCTATTTTGAAGCTATGCTGTAGATGCGCTTTTAACTCATTTGCATAATTGTCCTAATTATAGCAAACGGTTGGAGAAGATTTCAAATTGTTTGGACTTTCGGCTGGGAATCCGTATAGGAGTTCGCGAGGAGTATAATTAGTACTTGAATGAGGAGTGGTATTGTAGACAAACATGGCATAAGGAATCCATGTATCCCAGTCTTGTGGATCTTTTGCTACATAAGATCGGAGATATTCTGCTAAGGTTCTGTGACTTCTTTTCAATGCACCATTCGTTTGAGGGTGATATGGAGTAGTTTTAAGTCGTTTTATTTTTAGTAATTTAGATAACTCGGCGAGCTTGCCACTTATAAGGTTAGAACCTTGATCTCTGAGGATACTTTCTGGAATACCATGTCGAAAAACTATCGTTGTCGTGAAGGCTTCCGCTAATGTCTTAGACTCGGCGTCGACTATGGGAATAGCCTCAGAAAATTTTGAGAGGTCGTCTTGAAATGTGAGGATATATTTTTTTCCAGAATGAGAAATTGGGAGAGGTCCTACAACATCTAGGTACACTCTTTCGAAAGGTTTGGAGCTAATGCTCGAGATTTTCATTGGAATTTTAGGGTTTCTGGAAACTTTGTTCACCTGACAAAGTTTACATTTCCTTACATATTTGACCACGTCGTCTGACATGCCAGGCCAGTAGAATTGCTTTTTGATTCTTTTAATTGTACGGGAAACGCCTTGATGGCCTCCCGTCGGTAATGAGTGAAAATCCTTTAATACTTGTTCGATATCTTTATTGTCTGATAAGTATTTAATTGAATCCTGATGCAGTTTTATGTTTATTTGCTTATTAGCGAAGACCTGGGTAAAAATGTTTTTGATAATTATTAGATTTTGTGGGTCTAATATCGGGAAGGAGATATTTATTTGTTTTAACTGATTTGCTTCTGTGTATGAGCAGATCTCAGTTAAAATCTTTTCGAGGTCTGATCTATCTCTTTGAGATCGACAAGGTAAATTAATTTTTGATATGATTACTGTTGAGTCTTTTTTCTTGAAGAAGTTCAGTTCATTTGCTAGAAGTGGAGATTTATCTGAAAGTTTCGAAGCCAACACTCTTTCAAGTTCTGTATCTTGCATTGGCAAGATTAAAAATTTAGGATTCGCATACTTAGTTAGTAGGAGAGGAAAATTTGTCTCAGATATTATGACTGAGGAATTGTTTGATGACGATGGAGTTTTGTTTGGACTAGTGCTTGCATTGGGAGTATCCGAATTGACCTGAGCTCTGGCTTGATTTCTAGTTACCACATTTACGAAGGTAGTTGGTTCTGCAGAATGTTCGGAATTTTCCAGAATTGCTCTACTGAGAGCATCTGCATTTGTGTTGAGCTTACCTTATTTGTAGACTATCTTGTAGTCATATTCCTCGAACGTATTCTCCATCTCATCAGTCTTGAGGAGTGATCTTTCAGATTCATGAGCCATACTAATGGTTTATGGTCAGTTATAATTGTACATTGTCTACCATAAACGTATGGTCTGAATTGCTCAACTGCGAAAACGATAGCTAAGAGCTCCTTTTCTATTGTTGAGTAACGAGTCTCTGCACCATTGAGAACTTGACTCACGTAGGCGATTGGATGATCTCCTTGATCATCAACTTGAGAAAGGACTGCTCCGATAGCGTAGTCACTGGCATCGGAGATGACAAAAAATTCTTTGCCGAAATCAGGATAAGATAGAATTGGTGCTGAAATTAATTTATTTCGTAATTCGCAAAATGCTTCGTCGCAGATTGCGTCGAACTTGAAAAGCGTATCTTTTTTCAAAAGATTTGTGAGTGGTTTGGCTATTCTCGAAAAATTTGGGATGAAGCGGCGATAGTAGCCGACGAAACCAAGGAAGGCTTTGATTCTTTTTCCTTCTTGGCTCTGGGATATGACTGAACTGATTTTATTTTTGCAGGGTCTGGTTTGACTACATTTTCTGTAATTATGTGCCCTAAATACATAATTTCCTTTGTTAGGAAATGGCACTTGTCGGGTTGAAGTTTGAAGTTGAAATCACGAAGGCGGCAAAATACTGCTGTGAGTCTGGAATTGTGGTCTTTGAGATTGTATCCATGGACTACAATATCGTCCATGTATACGAAGCAATAGGTGCCTTGAAGGCCAGATAAGACATTATTCATGGCTCGTTGAAAAGTAGCAGGGGCTCCTTTTAAACCAAATGGCATACGATTGTATTCGTAGTGGCCATAGGGTGTGCTAAAGGCAGTTTTCTCCCTATCCTTCGAGTCCATTTTTATCTGGTGGAATCCACTGGCTAAGTCGAGTGTGGTAAAATATTTCGACTTCCCCAACTGGTCTAATATATCAGTGATATTAGGCAGTGGGTACGCATCGCCAATAGTAATGTCGTTAATACGACGAAAGTCTACCACTACATGCCACTTTTTTTTCCATTCTCATCTGGTTTTTTAGGAACCAGGAGAAGTGGAGAATTCCAGGTACTATGTGAAGGTCTGATGATGTCTGACTCAAGCATTTCTTGTATTTGCCGGTTTATCTCAGTTCGGCTTGCTTCGGGAAGTCTATAAGGCTTGGTATAGATGGGCGGTTTGTCTTAGAGTGTCTCGATTTTGTGGGTAATCGCATCTGTATAAGATAGGAAATCCCCTTCTATGAAGAAGAGATCGTTGAATTCCCTACAGATATTGCGAATACTCTCAGATTCCTCTGAATTACAGTGATCCAATTTGATAAGGTTTTGCAGTTTATTTATTCTGCCCTTAATTGGATCTCTGTCAGAGTCTGTGGAGATTACCACAAAGTCGTCCAAGTCTTGGTAAACTGGGTTCACCTCGTAAGGTGCCAGATCGGCGTCCTCCTCATTTGTGTTGAGGATTAGGACTTTTGCCATACCGTTGACTGGTTCGGCTATCGAATTTCCAAGAAATAAATCTGGCCTTATTTCCTTATTGAAACAGACCGATTGATTTTGAATAGAAGGAGTTGGAATTTCAAAAATATATTCTGATCGAGCCGGAATTTTAATTTTATTTAATTTATCCGATTCTTTCGGATTTTTAATTGGAAGGAGATATGATTCCAACTTTTGTGGAATTTGGTAGGAGTTATTCGATGATTCCGACTCGATAGAATTTGAAGGAGATAAAACTTTATTGAAGTTCTTTGACTTCTTTTCTGATCTATTTCTGGAATTCACTTTTTGTGAATTTGTTGATGAAGGAGATAGAATTTTATTATATTTAGCCTTTTGTGCGGCTGTAGATGGAGATATACTTTTATGTTGCTCCTTCATATCTTGTGAAGCCTTGGATGGAGATAGAATTTTATTTAATTCAGCCTTTTTTCTGGCTATAGATGGAGATAGATTTTCATTATTTTTGGTCTTCACTTCTGATGGAGTATTGGATAGAGATCGATTGTTATTGCTTTGTAAAGCAGTTGATGGAGATGGGATTGTATTAATATTTTTATTGGAGAATGTTATCTCCGTATATAATAAACTTTTAGTTCGAGACCTCTTTTCTGGGTTTTCGCTTTTCAAATAAACATAAGGGTAATTTGAATAGTATTGTTCATATGGATAAGATGAATCACCTTCATTAACTTCCAGATGAATTTATTTTTATATAGTCGATACTCGCATTGTATCGAGATATAAAATCATGACCAAGCAGGCCATCGGATGAGAGGATGGAGTTATTTCCCACTATTTGAAATGGGTGTTCTAGGATGGAGTTATTTTGTGCAGATTCCAGAAATAATTTCGCGAAAATGAGTCCTTCTGTAGAAGTTGTCTCTGTAAACAAAGCATTTATATTGCAGACAGCATCTCTGTAACAGATACTGTCTGGTTTCAGTGGATGCAGTTTTATTAAGCTGATCTCTGCTCCTGTATCAATCAAAAAGGTAAGCTTCGGAGCAGAACAGATGTCCACAGGCAAGGAAAGCGTTAGTGAATTTTTATTTATTTGGACGGGGATACGAATTGATTTATTTTTGTCTAGTTTCCTGTCGATATTGCCTCGGGCTTTCGATGAATCTGTGCCGTTGTTTCTATCTGCGAGGGGTTGCCGAAATTGACCCCCCGCTGAATCCAGTTTGCCTGTCTGGATGCCGATGAAGTTCGATTATTCTTCCCATTTGGAGAAGGTGACCTAGCCGAGATATTGGCATTATTATATCTCGGCGGGGAAGTTCGACTTTCTTCGAATACTGGCTGCTGCCAGGTCTTATTTTGAGGCTGTCTGTCAGCCTTGTTTGTTGGTGGAGTATTGCTCACCTTCTGGAAATTGTTTTGATTTCCCTGATTGTTGCCAGAACGATTGTTGTTCGCCGCTCTTGTGCGACATTCTTCGATAGAATGTCCCATCCGATGACAATATCGACATGTAAGCGCTTGTGTCGGAGATGTAAATGTAACCCTATTGAAATCTGTAGGGCGTTGTAATTGCGAGTTTGTTCTTGGAATTGCGTTTAGATCTTGCGTTGAGCGTTGTGTGACTGGACATCTTGACACAGCATGCCCCAGTCCATTACATTTGAAACAATGCAGATTGATATTCGTATTCTTTTGAAAGGGTGAGTTTACTTTGTAGTTCGTTTGAAAATTGGATTGTCTCCGTTCCAAACGTGATGCGTGCTCTAGGATATGTGACTTTAGCGAAGCGAAAGATTTATCAGACTGGACTTTTGCTAAAGTCTGTAGTTGTGGATTGGATAATCCGTCCTCTATAGCTCTCACTGCTTGACATTCATTATCTTTTAAAAAAGAGATTTTAAAAGAATTTTATCAGTTGTATATGAGTGCGTTGCCTCATTTAGTTTGGATAGAGTTATGCTAAGTCTTTGTAGAAAATCTTTTACATCTTTTCCTATGTTTTGCTTGCAATTGTTTAATTGAGATTGCAGAGTAGATTTGGGAATTTTTAATTCAAAAGTTTGTTGCAGAATTGATTTCAATTCAGGCCAATCTGAAATTTGATTGTACCTATATACATCATATGCCTCTGCAGATAATTTACTCCTTATTAAGCTAAGGAGGGAGTGCCTTTCATTTTCCGTTGATGTTGTTGTGTAAATATCATCGCAACTTGAAACAAATTTGTGGAGATCCTTTGGATTTCCACTAAAATTGGGAATAAGTGACCTAGCTTCTGATAGGAAGGAGGTAGATTGGTCTCTAAAGGAGACATTAGTATGATTTTCCCTGAAATTAGTTGTATTATTTGTTACATTTTGGAATCGAGAGTCCAATTGTTCTTGCAACGCAATTACAGTGTCTGTGTATGATGTTTTTACCTCGGCGTAAACATCATTTTTGAAATAATCATGCTCCAAATCATTAGGGCCGGTGTATGAAATTATTTCATTATGCGTGTCCTCAAAATCATCCCAGTATTTTTGCAATGAATTAATTTTTTGTGTCAGATATGTCTGGGTTGTAGTCGATAATGAATTAGAATTGATCGATTGTATAATTCGTGATATAGACTTTTGCCTGTGATCCTGCAATTTGAACCGTATTGCATTTGACTGATCCTTGTCTGTATTGTCTTGGGTGTCAGCTGCAGTTGTTTTCTGCGAAGTCTTGGGGGGTGGGTTATTTGTGCGTTCTGTGTGAATTGATATGGACTTCAGCCTATCAGACAGAGTTGCTTTTATAAGATTGTACCAGTCCTCTGTTTTGTCATAGCATGACTGCTTAAAATAATCATGAGTTTCATCAAAATCTTCATGATCTTGAATCAGTGTTTCCGTTTTTTCAAAGGAAGCCCACAGTTCTTCCAAATTTTGGAGTTTTTCAGAAGTAAAATCTGAAGTCCTTTTGCTTTTATTTGCTCTGTGATAATCGGCCAGAATTTGTCTAATTTCTGTAATTTTTGGGACTTGCGACAAGCAAAGCTCATCGAAAGTTGTTTTCTTTAGTCATGTCTGTTGGTTATGTAGACGCGTAAAATTGAGAAGGAGGAGAAGCAACGAAAAATAAAAATTTGACACACGAAAGGAAATGTATTAGTATATTATTATAATTGTGCTCTATATGGTATATAGCTGCTACGCAGCAGATTGATTAAAGGGATGGGAGAAAATTGGGATTAAATTTGTTTAGATTTGAAAGAAAAATGGAAGAAAAAATTGTTTTTAATTAAAATTTGTTTAAATTTTATAAAAAGTAAGAAAAACACAGCGATAGGAGTACTCTTTGTTAGATTTGCTTACAGGAAAAATCCGAGAAAATTTTTGGAAAAAGATTTTTGTGTTTTTAGATAATTGTATTCACTGATTACCATGAGGAGTAGCTAATATGAAATATTTTTTTTTTTTTTTTTTTTTTACAAATGTGCCGTATAGGTATATATATACGTATTGTAACTAATTACGAAATAATTTTAATTAGCTTTTTCATTTATGTTTTAGCAATGTTTTGAAATACCTATGACTAATTTCTGACAATCTTGGCTTCCTCTTATTCTTTTTTGATTTACCATATGATATTCTTCACTCTTTAGTAAGCATTTTTCGTTAATTTTTTTAAATACCTGAGCGCAAAATATGCTATATATATATATATATATTCCCCCTTTGTGTTTTTAGGAAAAGAAAAAAGGGAACTTATGTATGCTAGTTGTGTATAGAGACCACTCCCTCCGACCAAGCTCTTTCTCCTGATCGATAGACTTACGAAGTCTATCGTTAGGGATCGATAGTTGATTTTTTCCGAAGTCCTCTGACCAGCAAGCTCACGTGGTATTACCGCAGAAGTCGCTTCGTGACGGAGTGATTTCACAACATAAAAAACAGAACCAAATTCTATTATATGTATGTATTTAGAAAATATAAAAATAAAATTAAAGGAGAAAATTTTTTGTCTACCTTAATTCTTATTCCTTGTTCAATATTCGTGTTAAACTTAAAGCTGGAGAATGGAAATAGTACCGTTGTTAATGGTTTGGATTTCCTTCTTCCTAGATTACGTCTTCTTGTTGCTGAAGATGTTAATGAAATCGATTGATGCTATGATGCTGGTGATGATATGCCTAGATGTCTTCCTGCCTTCTTTGACACGTCTTGGTGAGGCAGGGATGAAGCCTCGCAAGGGTCCCCCGTTGAGCGCTATGGAGCTTAAACTTTAATTATTGTTGTTATTTCCTCTAAGCACCCTTTTTAGGGTACCCGGGCTTATTTTTTTTTGTGTTTACTGTTGAGTTTTATTTTGAGCGACTTATTTTATTTATTTATTTCTCTGATTTCCTATTATTTTTCCTTTTTTTTCTTTTGCACTGATTCTCGAATTTATTTATTTTACAGGCACTGATTTTTGGTACGAACACCGCTGCCACCAATTTTGTTGGGGTTACGTGTCGTGCTCTTAGTAGAGAACACGCAACTGTGATTAGCTAGTAGGCTGACACAATATTTCTTTTACTTTTAGATTTTTATAATGTTCCTTTAGTCAGTTGGCTGACACAATATTCTTTAGTAATTTTGAGCCTTCCAAATATTTATTCCTTTTGTAATTAACGAATAGGTTAGACCAATCTTGTTTAATAATTTTGCACTTTGTATTATTTATTCCTTTGGTAATTAACAAATAGGTTAACACAATCTTCTTTAATAATTTTGAACTTTGTAATATTTATTCCTTTTGTAATTAACAAATAGGTTAACACAATCTTCTTTAATAATTTTGAACTAGTTAATACTTATTCCTTTTGTAATTAACAAATAGGTTAACACAATCTTCTTTAATAATTTTGAACTTTGTAATATTTATTCCTTTTGTAATTAACAAATAGGTTAACACAATCTTCTTTAATAATTTTGAACTAGTTAATATTTATTCCTTTTATAATTAACAAATAGGTTAACACAATCTTCTTTAATAATTTTGAGCTTTGTAAAATTTATTCCTTTTGTAATTAACAAATAGGTTAACACAATCTTCCTTAATAATTTTGAACTAGTTAATACTTTTGATAAGTCAACTCCCGGACTTTTCTAATCGGCGGTCAAAGAAAGAACTCCTCGAGGTTTGGGCTTGCCGGCCCCAGGTACCCATGATCACTTTTTTTAAAACCTTTTTTTCTTTTTGCTTTCTCACGACGATGAAAAATCGTACGTGAGAAAATGCACAAAAGTTTTGATGCAAACTATATGCATCTATGCAAAGCTGTAATCTGATATGCACTTGTGCGCCCGTCTTGAAATATTAATTTTAAGAGGGCGCGAATAATTGTGATAATTGTATGTATATATGTACATACAATTAGATTGAAAAAATAGGTATTGTACGTATGTAGAGTGTACGTGCGAAAAAAAGTAAGAAGACACTGTATGTAGGTAAGTGTGCATACCGTGTGAGTGGAATGTGTGTCTGATATCAAAATGCAATTTATGCTAAATTGCATTTTGTTATAATGTGGGAATGCATTTTGAATTTTTTATTGAAATTTAAAAATGAAATAATTTTTCAGGGTCAATTAGTGGTACATCAATATATCGTATTGGACGATATATTGATGTATCGGTATTATGGTTGTGATTCGGGGCATTGGGCACCTGAGTCACAACAGCATCAATACTTTCTGTTCAACAATCATGAAAACTTGCATGAAAAATCGAGGAAAATTTATTTAAATTTTTAAAAAAAAATTCATAGTCATAGGAAAAGTCTGTGGAAAACATGGAAAATCGGCAAAATTCATGTTATATGTGATCAAGTTGGAATACAGATGAAAAGCGCTGTTTAAAACATAATTTGAATTTCAGAAAACCGTTGCAGTACTTTAAGGATTTGATACTCGAATAATTTTTGTTTTCGGATCGGCACCAAACATGACTTAAAAATTGTTTTAAAATATCTCCATGCCGCACGTATAACAATTTAGTTAATGTGAAAAAGGCAGAAAATAAAATAAGTAAAAAACGAGTTTTCAAACAAAACTGATGCCAAGCTGCATGAAAAAGTAGAAAATAAACTTTTCTTCACACACAGAGGTAGACACAGATTTTATTCGCTGACAATCACCGATAGATTTCAGTATGATCAATCAGAGGTAATAAGTGATTTGATTCATGAAGAGAAAGAATATTCAAGAGAAATGTCCCAATCAAAAAATCTGAGTCCACCTCTGTGTGTGAAGAAAAGTTTATTTCCTACTTGTTCATGCGACTTGGCCTCAGTTTTGTTTGAAAACTCGTTTTTTACTTATTTTACAAGATATATGGTTACATGGCGCAATCACGTTTATAAAAGGCACCTACAGATTAATATCAGCAAATCTTTAATCCACAACTTGGTTAAAGTTGTTGTTTTTCAGCTACTAATATTAATTACACCTGAGAAGGTAAGATCGCTGATATCTCGTGAATTTCTGATGAAAATTTTACCTCCCCTAATACTAATACTATTGGCATAAACAAAAAATATCCTAGGGTTAACTCGAATTATTACTAATACTAATTACACTAATTGACTTAGGGAATTTCACAACATTTCTTATCCACATAAATACACAGCTGCACACATCCACCCTTGCATTGGGTAATGTTTCCTCAGCCACCGAGCAGGCCAGTGTATCACTAATACTAAAGTAAACAACTAACACCAAACTCAAGCTGACAAGTATATAGCCCCAATATAAATTCGCATAGGGCATTTCATATCATTACTTAAGCCGCACGCATTCTACCCAAGCCTTGGTACAGGTAACGCAGCCTAGTCCAACATACCCCAGACAATCCTAGTCCTAGTATCAGATTTGTCACTAAAGCTCTCAGCCAAACTGCAGTACCCAGGCATAGGAGAGGGCACCTCAAGCTTAAATTGTAACATCCAAGTCCAGATCAAACTTAATCAGCAACTTCCACCAATAAAGCTTCCCACCCCTTCACAAATGTTGACGTCAATTTAGAGTTACGATCTCCGAGATGAAAAATAAGTGAACTCCAGAAACAAAATCGAAAACCTATGCTATTTGCCTAAGCTGAAGAGTGCTGAAAGTGATCTCACATCCCCAAATTGAATTTCTGATGAAAATTTTATTCCCCAACAGTACTAATACCGTATCCACTGGCACCTTCTAGAATCTATTGGTATGAAAAAGAATAGCATAGGGTTAACTTCAATTATTACTAATATTGATTACACCTGAAAAGGTAAGATCGCTAATATCTCGAAAACCATAGCTCGTAGAGGATTTTTGATGAAAATTTTGTCCCCCAACAGTACTAATACCCTATCCACTGCCACCTTCTAGAATCTATTGGTATGATAAAGAATAGCATAGGGTTAACTTGAATTATTACTAATATTGATTACAAGGAATTCCCCCAGGCAGGCCCTGTGACGTAGACCAGTAGACGGAATCCCCCTCAGTGGCCCAGAACCCGGCCCAGAACCATCCAAAATAGTTGGAATTTTCCGGACACTTTTTGTATGGAAAAAGTGAGCTGGTGGCGCCATAGGACAACTACTTTCAGATTTTTAAGGAAAACACAACTTTCATGGTTTAAGTATCGAATTTTTCGGGCGAAAAAGTTTTTCGGCCGACAAAACATAAAAGTTGTGTTTTTCTTAAAAATCTGAGATTAATTTTATTAGTAAAATTATTAGTTTATCCTATTTACCATGATTTTATTAATCATTGGAGCAAAAATCTTGTTTTAAAGTGAAATCAATTGTGTTTTTCGGTTCTGGTTATTGATGTGAAAGTGCCTTCATTTACATCTGTGAGCAAAACACCTATGATACAAAGATAACAAGGTATGGCCGATTCGAGAGAATGTTGTGTGTTCCTATGTCATGAGGTGATAATGTCATTTCCAGCGAAATTGTTTTGAGTTTTTCGTATTTTATTGACTGAAATAAGTTTTGAATATATTAAAATATTTAACAAAATATTAGTTTCTTCGTTTAAATCACTTCAGATATGTGCTAGTGGGAAAGCAAAGAAATTTCTAAATACAAAATTTTATTCACTTTGATAAGGACGATTAAAATTGAGACGAAAAAATTTGTGACATTAGTCGCCAAATGAGGCAAGCAACCGATTGACCATACCTTGTTAATCTTTGTATCATGCAAAACACTTATCGTTGTAAATATACATACAATATAATAAATAATTCAAAAGAAAATCCAAGGTGCCTAGGAGCAACGACAACCTAGTTCAATAACCTTATATATATACATAGTTATATATGCTCTTAATATACTACCACTCAAAAGCTGGATCCGAAAATTGTAAACCGAAAAACTCTATTTATTCCACTTTAAAACAAAATTTTTGCGCCAATAATTAATAAAATCATGGGAAATAGGGTTAACTTATAATTTTAGTAATAAAATAGTATATTCATTTCAGATTTTTAAGAAAAACAAGGGTTTTTGGTTTTATCGGCTGTAAAACTTTTCCGCTCGAAAAATTCGTCCCATAAAACATAAAAGTTGTGCTTTTCTTAAAAATCTGAAATATATATACTATTTTATAGTAAAATTATTAGTTTATCCTATTTCCCATGATTTTATTAATCATTGGAGCAAAAATCTTGCTTTAACGTGGAACAAATTGAGTTTTTCGGTTTACATTTTTTCGGTTGTCGTTTTTGATGTGAAAGTGCCTTTAGTTATACTTCCAGTACCTGAAAATGCTAATTTCGTTGTTGCCTCATCTTGCTATATTGATGCGGCCTGTAAGTGGGCACATCCAGGATACTAAAGTACGTAAATTATTGATTTTAGGACGGCAATACGGGATGTGGCTAGTAATGGCTGGATCCCCAATCCTTGAAAACTTTTAATCTGCAGAATTTTGACAACCCAATAGGTATGTGTGTATCTGGTATGCAAATTTGTAAGAATGAAGCGTCGTTGATTGCTACAGCGGGTAGGTCTATTCTTCCAGTACGCGCAGTGTTGTTATGGTCGCAGCGGGCCACAGGAGGCAGTATGCTACACTTGTGTCACTGACAGCTAGCAGCAGTGCTCACATTGTGCCGCTCTGCGATTGTGCTGTATCATGTCGCGTAAGTAATACCATAGATTAATAAAGTATTTCAAACGTATGAAATACTTTATTAATCTATGGTAATACCTGGCGATCGGGAGGAGGTCTGAAAAAAAAGAAGCATCGAAGAGGCCGGAAGAAGCGGAAGCTAGTGTAATACTTCCATAGTGAATAGTTTTACTTGTAGCGTCGTTCCTAAAAAGGAAAAGTAATAAAAGGCAACAAGAGACGAGATATCGGAGAAAATAGCAGCTTTCAGAATTCCAATCGAAGATAATCCCAGAGTTCGGCGAGCGACACCTGTAGACAGCTGTTGTAAATGATCTGTGTCTCTATGTAGTAAATCATCTGTGTCGCATTGTAGTAAATTCGTTACTCCTAAGAGAAGCTCAGTGAGCAGATCTCTTTATAGGCGCAGCTATACTAGCAGATGCCCAAGAAAAGGGGAGTGCAGCTAAGGCTATGAGACATTCGAAATAAAAGGTCTTTTCTTTGATAAAACTAAGTAGTTACGCTATGCCGGTTCTACGACGCTTTTTCCATACAAAAAGTGCAAGGTAGATTCCAACTATTTTGGTGCCTCTAGACCGGGGTTTTGGGCCACTGAGGGGGATTCCGTCTAGTGGCCTACGTCACAGGGCCTGCTTGGGGAATTCCTTTCCTACCGTCTGGCTGACCAGGAGATGACGCCATCTGGTCGGCTGGTCCCCCGTCAGCTGATTAAGCTCTGTCTTAGCTCATTTTTAATAAAATAATGTTGGCACTTTGCTGGAATCGAACCAAGAACGCTTGGTTTAGTAAAATCCGAGACGATCTACCATGAGGCCATGGAGGTGTTCCGTGGAAGTTCTTTAAAGTTGCTATATATGGGTAGAGTTCTGGACCGGAGTTTTTTATATAGAACTCTCACCTGCAGATGGGGCCACCATAGCTAGGTGGTTTGAGTGCATTCTAAATATGGGTTTGTGTCTTGACGGTACTGGTTGATATCTTGGCTGCACCATTGGGTCTTGGCTTACCGGTTAATGTCTTGGAGTTTTGACTGGCTTATGTCTTGGATACACCATTGAGTCTTGACTTGCTTAGTCTTGGTTGTGTCATTTGGTCTTGACTGCACCCTAATGGCATTAGCCGATACCATCAGCATGCTCCGGTACTACGGCTTTCTTGGATGTGTGGTACGCTTCTCTTGTAAGTGTAAAGTTTCTTGCTTCACTTTTGTCCCACACGTACCAGCATGCTACGGTTTGGGAAGTTTTTTGCTTCACTTTTGCCCACACGTGGCAGCATGCTACGTTTTTCTGTGCCCACACATAGCCGCAAGGTACGATTTTTTTGGATGTGTGAAGTTTATTGCTTCACTTGTGCCCACACGTAGCAGCAAAATGCTACGGTTTCCTTGGATGTGTGGTGCGCCTAAATGTAGGCTTTTGTTGTTTTCAAGTGTTGCGCCTGGTTTTGAATTAATATTCGTAATAAATAAAGTTAATAGGAGGAAATTTTTGTTCATGCCTATGGATTCTAGATGGTGGGTGGGTGGAGGGGGTAATGAAATTTTCATCAGAAATCCTCTACGGGCCTTGGTTTTCGAGATATTAGTGTACTAATAATTCAAGTTATTTTTGTTCATGCCAACCGATTCTAGGTGGTTGGTGGGGGTTTTAGATATCAGCATGACGGTATCTTGGATTTGGTGTTTTCTTACTTGAAGATTTCTTAGCGAGGAATTTGTAGATATCAGAAGTTGTGGATCACTTTCTATGGGGGTTCTGGGGCAGTGTGGCTCTGGGTATCAAATATTAAATGTTTACCAAACATTAGGCATGCTTCCCTTGTTTATGATGTAATTTGATATCACCGCTGTAAACAAATTAAATTCGCATTTAAGCTGAATGGTTTATACACACCCGTGTAAACTTCTTGTTACAGCTTAACATTTTTTCAAACAGGTCTGATGACAGTTTAACAGCTTTTAAACAGGTTGGATAACAGCTAAACAGCTTTTCGAACAGGTCTGATAACAGCTTAACAGTTTTTAAATAGCTCAGATAACAGTTAAACAGTTTTCAAACTGACCTGGTTGACAGATGGAATCCCCTGTGACGTGCTTGATTATAGGGAATCAAGGTTGTAGGCTCCAAGACACACTTCCGGATGAAGGTCGAAGACCTGACACCCTTCTGGTTTCAAAAGTGATGTCAGGGGTCAAGTTCGAGGCCACGTGTAAATGTTTTTCCTCAAGCCGCCCTACCATATATAAAATATCATTATTGATTTATTATAAATTGAAAAATATTAACATTTAAGTCTTAGTGTATCATTCAATGATTGGGCTTCCTTAAATCGGTTTCCCTATAACTGTAATAATACTTTGTTTATTTCACAATAATGTATATCCTAGACTATAATACAATTAAAACAAACTATTTCATTAAATGGTATTTTACCTATAATACAATTTTTATTTACAATACATATCTTAGACTAGCCTTAGATTATATGTTTTTTGCGTCTGCTCCTTGCTGTTCTGAATAGAGTAATGTCCCCATGGTAGAGTATCCGTTGTCCTATTCATAATATACCGCTTGTTATCATATGGACTCAATGCAATTTTCTTTTGGTTGATCGTGTAGACATTATGGTTATGCGATCGTCTGGAGCTCTGATTAGCAGTTAATACTCGCTTGCTATTCAAACATTCGACGTAGTCTTCGAAATTGATATGCCTCTGGACTACATTAGTCTTTACTCATTTTGTTTCTTTACAGTTTTACCATCGTTTATACGCAGACTGTACATTTTCGAGCGCAAGCCTAAAAATTCGCTCATGATTTCCCCATTCAGCTCATCCTTCATTAAACCAGGAACCTTTTTATTCATGAGCGGTAAGTTGAATTTATTATTTTCATGGTAATCACTTGTATCAAATTTGTTTATATTTAAACTCATATGTATTTTTCTCTTCAAGTTCATATATTAGAGAATCTGTATCTGTATACATGACTTTACATTTATGTCCAAATTCACGCTACACAAAACTGTAGTGGAAATCGTAGAGGCATATCTTTGAAATTTCCATAACTGCCATTCCAATATAGAGAGGCTTATTGAATAAGATTTTGAGTCGCCTTAATTCCACAGCAACTAAATTCTCATCAAATATCGTTGCACTGTGGAAGTTGGTTGCCGCAATCCGAACTTTTGCACCATAGCGACCTTCCCACTTTACGCAAAGTTTTATATCGCTATATTTCCGAACATTTTCCATAGTCTTACCAATAGCTGCATTATTCATATTCTTATAGCCGTCGTTTTCATGATCGCTGGTAGCCTGCTTCCGCTTGGTGGTATTTAAGTCAATATATGGTATAAGCCAAGCTGATTGGTTAGATTGAAGAACCCGGTGCACTTTTTCCAGGATGAGGCCATGTGATAAGCATTGCCTCAAATTTCGGCAGTGTATAATATATTTAGTTTTAGGGTGTAATGTTGTCAAAAGCTTTTCTAATTTTGCTCCAAGTGGTGCTGCATGCTCAGAGAAAAACGGTAAATCCTTATGCTTATCATATTGATGTTGAGGATAGTCCAAGTCCACTTCGAATATGTATCCATTTGGTGAATCATCAGGAATTTCGAAAACGTCGATATTGTGAGCATCAACCCATTTGAATCCTCCGGTTGGTAAATGTTGTGACATGGCCCACCCATAAAGGTTATTCACATCATAATACATCAGGTATTTTTCTTTCTCGTCAGGCTTAAAATCATCCATATATTTATTATTTGCTTTACTATGTCTGTTCGAGAATTGACTTATACCACCTCGAATGCCTCTCTCTATGAATAGCAGTATATCTACTTCGGTTATCAGCTCTAGTTTTACTTTGGTGTATTTTAGCATAGCATCCCATGTTAGGCCTGGCATGGTATAATAATGTGGCGGATCTAAATTGTATGTCTTCATGCACACTTCTCGAAAGTTCTCAAACACATCGGCCAATAGGAGAACATCAGTCTTAAGGTATAGATCTGAATATTCACCAAATGTTTGTATTTCAAATTTTTGCCAGACCTCTTCAGCATGATTGTAGTCCGCAGGAGATATAGCACTGTCAGTCAGTTTATTGTAGAACGCTTCCCGTGTTGGCAAGTTCCGGAAATCTAATTTATCCCAGTCATCATTAAAATCATACGGGAAGACACTTTTGCGCGTAAGTAGTTTAAAGTCATCATCATCCAATCCCTGCCATACTGATCTTGAAGTATTTAGTTTATCCATCGGCAGCAATGATGATAGCTTATCTAAGGATTCTGCCATAAAACTGAAGGAATCGATGAACCTGAATTTTATGTGGCTGCCCTGCATGTGCTTGGTGAACGAGATATATTTTTCCTTGTTTATTGGTAATAGATCAACTTTTCCTGGGAAAGATGTAGCTATATCCTTAATAATGAAGTGGGCATCATATCCAGATACATTGTAAAAAATAACTGGAACTATGGAGCAATCCAGATAGATGAGGTTACATGCATTGTGCGCTGGTCCTCGATATTTTCCTGTTAAGTGGCAATGGTCCCGAACTCGTTCCTCATCGGCTGCAAACATTTTTTCACATATATGGCAGCAAGTACTTTCCATATGCGAACGCCGGTCCTCTATAGTCAGCGGTTGCATTGGCCTGGTGTTCAGCTTTTCCTGTACTGCTATGCATGCAATTTTTTGCAATTCTAATGCAAACCATTGTTGACAATTCTTACCTCGATATGATCTGTAATATGAGAGCTTAGCATCATGTTTGCAGTGGAAATAGAATCCTATGCTGTGAACTTTATACTCCTGGATTCGCTGTGTATTTTGATCGTTTCCCTGAATCGGCTTCAATATGTTTCGAAGTTTGTTTCGATACAAGTCGGGAAAGATCTTTAATCCAGCAGAAATGATATCTGCCAACATCATCATGGTCATCCATATGCTCTTCATCCTGGTCATAGTAATCTTGTAACATTAAGAGATTTGCATGTCGCTCCATCCTGTGTTTCGTAAGCCTAACTGGAACTGTGGTGAAGAAATGCTCTTTCTGTAGGATGAATACGTTTATTGATAAATCGTTCTGGCCTTCAAATTGTTTTATCTGCTGAAGTGTCATGGGAAATGTTATTCCAGTTAAATTAAGTACAGTTGAATAATGAGGTCCTAGCGGAGTTATTATTTGCTGCTGCAGGATATAGCGCTGATGTTACAGCCCATGCGAAGCATGCTTCATCATTATTTTGTACATTGATGCAAGCTTTCTTTGATGCAATTTCCTTTGATAGGGGAATATACGAAGATCCTCGAAGCTGCTCAAACTTGTTGATGTCTACTGCTAGATGTATTATTGAGTGCAGTGCCCAGCCACTGCTTTTTTCCTGGAATTCTTCCAGCATAGTGTGTATTGGATCCAAAATGTTTGATTTAGACCACTCCTCTAAGTTATCATCTGCACTAATTGGAGCAGTTCTCGCTTGGAAGTATTTAATGTCTTTTATAATTTCATTGTCATCAGTTTCTTTAACAAATTCACCGCAAAACGATGTATAAACTTTAATATTAAAATAATATTTTAAGGTATTTTTAACACGACGCGTAAATAATTTGGCAGCATCTTGCATAAATAGCTTCGGATCGATATGCTTTAAATTTGCAATAAGACCTTCTCGAATTCTGTCTGCGAACGCTGTCTTTATTTCCTCCCACTTTACAAAATCACTTCTTCTTACGCGAGTAATTCCTGCACCTCGACGGGGAGTTCTCAATACTGCTCTCAATGCGTTAATTTGCTCAATGCAGCTCTCGAAATGTCGTTTCCTAGCACTCTTGTTGCACTTCCGAAATGCAACTTGAAATTTAACTATTGTTACAAAACTACTTACCGCCCAGTCCATGGAACTCTCCTGCGTAGCTATAAGCGGCTGACAATTAAGGCTCTACTCCCCACCCATAGAAATTACTGGGCTCTCTTGCGGATTCAAACTTTCCAAGTTTGAATTTAAACCAGTCCTTTTAGTCTCATCAACGTTGTTTACTGTTTGTTTACTGCCTGGGCTAGGAAATGGCGCTCTGTTTCTCAAAACAGCGGGTGGACTTCCAAATTTATATAGAGATATTCATTATCTCGATAACACCACATTTAAATTGGCAAGGCCCACTTGTGTTTCACTGTTCCTGGATGCACAAACAGAAAAACATCGCAAAGCGCGCAAACCGCACAAGTGTGCAAGATAGCACTAAACAGACACCAGCTAAGGTCCTCTTTGGACGAGAACTTCGCTTATCACTGGAGATGGTCTTGGGAAGCCCACCTACTGAAGTTACATCAACCAACGAGTTCCTGGATAATCTGACCACGACACTGGATGAGATCCATGAGAATAATCGAGTTATGCTGAACACTGCGAGCCGGCGTATGAAGACATACTATGACTTGAGGTCGAAGAAACCCAGTTTTCAAGTAGGTCAACTTGTTTGGTTATACTTTCCAAGATGCGAACTGTCCACGTCGAGACTGGGACCATACCGCGAAAGAAACGACCTTTCCATATAACCACTAATACATATCCTGGTAGCCCTAAGAAGGCATCCAGCCAGCCTAACTGGTAACCACAGGATACCAATGTGCCGCTTGGGACCTACACAACCTAGCGGCCGGTATACCTCTTGTTAATTAGCCCACTTTTTCACACTTCCTCGCTTGACAATGAGTCAAAATCCCTCCCACATGGTATCCTACGGAGGCCACGCTGCCGTAGGAATCCCACTTTACAAACTGCCTTCGAAATTTTAACCTACGCTGTGCTAGTATTCGTGCGGTGCAGCCTACCAGTTCGAAAACTCGATCTGGGTGTGGGAACTTGGGGACACACCCGCGAACGAATGTTGATCTGCGGTCGGAGGAAGATGTGCGGCAGAGGTCCTGTAATCAGTTGGTTAGGTTACTGGTTGCAGAGTCTTCTCCGACTGGTCTTGGTGTTGAGGGTTGGAGGTGTATTGGTAGACCAAAATTTTTTTGGTTGCTGGGCTGCGGGTGTACCAAGGGCCGGCGTGAATTCGGGAATGTGTCTCTGGCTCGCCATGCACAGATCAAGTTCAACAAAGTCTTAGTGTCATCTTCTTCATTTTTTTCTACAATCCGTGGTGGCTGAGTAACATTTTATAAGGACACGATCCTTGTTTAACCTGCCTCTGCCTTAAATGAGCAGATGATTTCCCACTAACTCCTTCTGAGTTAGCCTTCGTTAGAAGGTTTTAATTTTTCCTATTTCTTCATTTTTTCTACAATCCGTGGTGACTGAGTAACAATTTATAAGGACACGATCCTTGTTTAACCTGCCTGTGCCTTAAATGAGCAGATGATTTCCCACTAACTCCTTCTGAGTTAGCTTTCGTTAGAAGGTTTTAAATTTTCCTATTTCTTCAATTTTTCTACAATCGGTGGTGACTGAGTAACAATTTATAAGGACACGATCCTTGTTTAACCTGCCTCTGCCTTAAATGAGCGGATAATTTCCCACTAACTCCTTCTGGGTTAGCCTTCGTAAGATGGTTTTAATTTCCGTAACCCTCTTCATTTTTTTCCACGAACCGTAGTGGGTATTAGAGTGAAGCCCACAAATTCTTACCAAAGATAAGCCAGCTTGAACGGAGCTACAAGCTTGTGAGAGGCGGTAGCGTTACAAAACTACTTACCGCCCAGTCCATGGAACTCTCCTGCGTAGTTATAAGCGGCTGAGAATTAAGGCTCTACTCCCCACCCATAGAAATTACTGGGCTCTCTTGCGGATTCAAACTTTCCAAGTTTGAATTTAAACCAGTCCTTTTAGTTTCATCAACGTTGTTTACTATTTGGGAAAGGTGCGCCATGACCTGGGCTAGGAAATGGCGCTCTGTTTCTCAAAACAGCGGGTGGACTTCCAAATTTATAGAGAGATATTCATTATCTCGATAACACCACATTTAAATTGGCAAGGCCCACTTGTGTTTCACTGTTCCTGGATGCACAAACAAAAAAACATCGCAGGTGATGTTTCTCGACAGTTCTATCAGCTGATCTGTCAGAGATAAACACTGAACCACAGCGGAATCAAGAACTCATTCTTGCAACTTCGCGCGACACCTGGTCGTCACAAATACACCACGCCAGTCGACAGTATAAAAAGCGAATCCATACGTACCAGCACGACGCACGAACAGTTTGCTCCCCTGGTGCCTAGGCGGATCGTCACAGGATTCTCGAAAATGAACTGTTGTTTTCTCTTTTTAGATGAGGCAAAATAGAGTAAGCGTAAAAAGAGTACGCTGTCAGATAACACGTAAGCGGAAGGAGGAATTCTAGCAGTTATTAAGGGAGAAATCTTTTTGACATTTGCGAAAATAGGAATCAGGAAATGTTTTTGACGTTTACGAAAATAGAAATCAAGAAATCTTTTTGACATTTGCGAAAATAGGAATCGGGAAAAGCTTTTCAAATTAATGAAAACACGAATCAAGAAACACTCGGCATTTAGTGAAGCGGAAAAAATAGTAGCATTTTGACATTTATTAAAACAAGAAGTTATTAAAATGAAGATAATAGAAACATTTCGACATTTATTAAAACAAGAAATTATTAAAATGGAAATAATAGAAATAGTTCGACATTTATTAGAACAACAAATTATTAAAATGTAAATAATAGAAACATTTCGACATTTATTAAAACAAGAAATTATTAAAATGGAAATAATAGAAATAGTTCGACATTTATTAGAACAAGAAATTATTAAAATGGAAATTATAGAAATATTCCGACATTTATTAGAACAAGAATTTATTAAAATGGAAATTATAGAAACGTTCCGACATTTATTTAAACAAGAAATTATTAAAATGTAAATAACAGCAACATTGTGACATTAGAACTAGAAATTATCAAAATGGAAATGGTAGAAACATTTTTGACGTTTACGAAAATAGAAATCAAGAAATCTTTTTGACATTTGCGAAAATAGGAATCGGGAAAAGCTTTTCAAATTTACGAAAACACGAATCAAGAAACACTCGGCATTTAGTGAAGCGGAAAAAAATAGTAGCATTTTGACATTTATTAAAACAAGAAATTATTAAAATGGAAATAATAGAAACATTTCGACATTTATTAAAACAAGAAATTATTAAAATGGAAATAATAGAAATAGTTCGACATTTATTAGAACAAGAAATTATTAAAATGGAAATTATAGAAATATTCCGAAATTTATTAGAACAAGAAATTATTAAAATGGAAATTATAGAAATATTCCGACATTTATTAAAACAAGAAATTATTAAAATGTAAATAACAGCAACATTGTGACATTTGAACTAGAAATTATCAAAATGGAAATGGTAGAAACATTTTGACGTTTATGAAAAAAAAATATATATATCGAAGAAATATTTAGACCTGTAAAAGCAAAGAAATTAAAATGTAACAATTAAATACATAAAATCGTAACCTATAAAAAACAAAGAAAGCAAATGTAATAATAAATAAGTAAAGACCTAATCTGTAGAAAAGAAATTAAGTTTGATGAAGTAACTAAATGTGGCCTCACCACAAGCGAAAATGAGAGATAGAGGTCACTGAGTACGCTCAGTCGATTTGGTAGTACAGGAGCTGTGAAAAAAGGTGTAATAGAATAGGTCACGTAGACGCGCGTAAAAATTGTATTCCGAGATAGATGCTTCTAGAATGGTGTGTCTGAGTTTTTTTTTGAGAGGAGCCAAGAAAAAGATAAAAGAAAAGAAAAAGTTTTTTTGTAAAAGAGCCGTGTTCTCAGCTGCGTAAAATTAAAGAATTTAAAGAAAATAATAAAAGTGGAGTTAGTTAACCGGTCGTGTTTTAATTGCGACCCCAACTCACACATATCAAGTCCTGAAATTGCACACTCAGCATCAGGCGAACAAACACGTGAAGGAAGCCGCACCCCGCAGGGACGATTATGCGGCCCTCAGCGTCCAAGTAAGCCCGAGCTCTCCATTGCCGGGCCCCAGGTAATCAATTCACTTATATCGAGAGTGACCGCCCGTGCGTTCCCCAAGAACGCCCCACAAAATCGCATTCCGCTGCTAACGCTCGGCCAAGTGGAAACATACCTACATTATCCAGTCAATTATCTACAGCAACAAAGATGGAAATTTTGTAACATATTGGTGTCAAGTGTGGGGTACACTTCAGTCCCGTAAAGGGGACCCCCACTAACCCCCGATCCTCAGGCAGAGTGGCTGCCATAAAAATCCCACGAAATCGAAGTCCAGTTGAAAAGGAGGCAATCATAGACAAGCAGAAACGCCCGGGAAACAAAAATTGAAGACATACGAAATTTATTAAGTAGGAATAGCAATATCGGCACTCTCACTAGGTAGGGGTAAGACAGTATTTAACCTAAGTAATTTTCACAGCTATATCGAATAACAGTATTCTGCACAAAATTTTTCTACATTTCCATTGATGAAAAAATTACTGTCTACGAAATTTAACAGTTATATCAACTACGAAATTATTTTACGCGGCAGTTTCGATATTTCTACTTAGAATAAAATTATCAAATATAAAACATTTCAGATAGTTGTGTGAAATATAAAACATTTCTATATTTCTATTGATGGTGATACTGTCTATGAAGTATTTCTTTTTGTTTCCTGTTACAGCTAGATATATCAAGTACAAAATCATTTCACGCGGAAGTTTCTATATTTCTTATAAGAATAAAATTATCAAGCATAAAAGATTTTCATAGTTGTGGTCAATGTCGACATTTTCTATATTTCCATTGATGGTGGATTAATATCGACGAAGTATTGTTCTGGGTTTTCTATTGCAACTATATCAAATACGAAATCATTTCACGCGGAAGTTTCTATATTTCTTATAAGAATAAAATTATCAAGCATAAAAGATTTTCATAGTTGTGGTCAATGTCGAAATTTTCTATATTTCCATTGATGGTGGATTAATATCGCCGAAGTATTGTTCTGGGTTTTCTATTGCAACTATATCAAATACGAAATTATTTTGCACGGAAGTTTCTATATTTCTTATAAGAATAAAATTATCAAGCATTAAAGATTTTCATAGCTGTGGTCAATGTCGAAATTTTCTAAATTTCCATTGATGGTGGATTAATATCGATGAAGTATTGTTCTGGGTTTTCTATTGCAACTATATCAAATACGAAATCATTTCACGCGGAAGTTCCTATATTTCTTATAGGAATAAAATTATCAAGCATAAAAGATTTTCATAGTTGTGGTCAATGTCGAAATTTTCTATATTTCCATTGATGGTGGATTAATATCGACGAAGTATCGTTCTGGGTTTTCTATTGCAACTATATCAAATACGAAATTATTTTGCACGGAAGTTTCTATATTTCTTGTTAGAATAAAATTATCAAATATAAAACATTTCAGATAGTTGTGTCAAATATAAAAGTTTTCTATATTTTTATTGATGGTGATACTGTCTATGAAGTATTCCTTTTTGTTTCCTGTTACAGCTATATCAAGTACAAAATGATTTTACACGAAAGATTCTAGATTACTATTGATAACGAATTACCAGGTAGAGCTTTATCTCACAATAACCTTTGTGAAGGACAGTACCTCAAATTTTGGCGGTATCGGATAGAATTAGGTTTACATAGGGAAGCAGGCACCAAGCTTGAACGATTATCCGGAAGTCCCTGGAATCTGGTCCGACTATTTTTCTTTTTTTTTCTAGGTAGAATAAAATTTCTGACATTGTTAGCTATATCCTCAGCTGTTACGTCTATTTGAAACTGAGACCGTTCAACTCCACTCTTTAGGAAGGAGATGAACATCCTCGGTATATCCCAATAAGAAGAGACATCGAATCTTGAACAGGTTTAGAAGCATTCCAATAGTTCTGTCCTGGGACTTAACTACGTGCGTCAAGAAAGACCGTAGCTGGGGAACTCCCAATAGAGTGCAAAATAATTTTTAGATTTGTCCACATTTTCTCTATACTTGCTATATTTTCTAACTAGCCATTTAAATTTTCAACTAGAAGAGTGGCTAATATTTGTGGCGCTTTTACTCTTTATGCCGTGTAGCACGCGTAAATATTTGCAAGATTTTCTATCAACCAGTTTAAAGCTTCGACGAGTGATCTGTAATCAGCCAATCTAAAGTTTCAACAAAAGGTTTTCTATATTTGGTAATTAATCAAGTTGAGGTTTTAACCAACCGATTGTCAATAATTGACAAAGTAAAGTTTTAACCGGAAGAGGCTCCATACTTTGCGGTAGTCGAAGTTAGAGTGTACGCAACTTTTCGGTAGCAAGTGCTCCCGGTGTTTAACTAATTTTTGATTTTTCCTTTCATCCACTATTCCCAATTACTGACTTGAATTATTGTAAAGGACTAGAACCTAGAAGTGCAACAGCAGTATCTCGCTACCGAATATTTAAAGATCCAATTTCGGACAGTACGCGAATTTGAGTCGGGTTGGAGTTCGAAAATCGATAACTTGATTGAATCTTGTCTGAAGGGTTGGAAGTAATTCCTGTATTTTGGCCTTTTGTCTTTACTCATCAAAGTGTTCCAGTAAGACTGGAGCTCATCAAACTGTAGATTTTGGAAATCAACAATTTGACTCAAGTTTAGCGGAAGGGTTGGAAGTAGTTTCCATACTTCGGCCTTTGATTAATTTATCAAAAGTATACTAGTAAAATACGAATCAGTTAAGCTGTAAAGCTGGGGAATCGATAATTCGATTGAACTCCTACTTAAGACGGGAGGAATAGCTCCGACACTTGACCTTCGAAAGTGTAATCGCACCCACGTGTGGAAACAGCGCTCACTGACCAGGCTCTTAGGCTTAAAATCAAGCAAAACCAATCAAGTAAAATGGCAGACGAACAGCTTGAGAAAATCCTTCAGAAACTTGAAGAACTAACCGACAAGTTTGGGATGCAAGCAAATGCGATAACAGAAGTCCATGAGGAAGTAAAAGCTCTAAAGGGGCAGCAGACATCCTTTAGGACATAGCTAAGTACCTTACAGGAGCAGATGGCCGACGTTTCGGTTCTCAGTCCATCTGAGTTCGTCCATAAGGTAATGGACGATACTGAGGTTCCAAAAAATGCAAAACCTTCGGACCAAACAATTGACGCACCGCCACTGAGTAACCAATCCACACCGTCCTCAACGAGACTTCCCAGAGAAAAATCAGACCGCGGCGAGCATCAATCTGCTGAAACCAATGAGCCCGCAGATACTTTTCCTAACCCTGCGGGTCCGAAACCATTAAGAGGGGCACCTTCGTCATCACCTCAACGACCGGAGCATACAGCTACGGACCATCCTATAAGGAGACCAATGCTTTCTCCCACGGAATACGATGGCAAGGCCTCATGGAATCATTATGAGCTGCACTTCGAAGCAGTCGCGGAAACGAACGGGTGGGATAACGGAACTAAAGCGCTTTATTTAGCTGCGTCCTTGCACGGCACGGCTTTGGGTTTTTACGAGACCTTAAGTCAGGAGGTCAGAAGGTCATATACTAAGGCGAGAAATGCTCTTTCTATCCAATTTGGTGCTGAGTATAAGCAGTCATTGAGTCACGTTCATCTCAGCACAAGAGTCCAGAAGAGTGGAGAGACGTTTTCGGAATTTGCCACGGATCTTTTACGGCTGACTAGGCTCAAGTTCCCATATTGTCCGGAGTATGCAAGAGACCAGATAGCATTGGAGCATTTCCTAGATGGAATTTTTAACCTAGACGTTCAAGAGAGAGTGCGAGACTTCAATACGCCTACTCTACACAATGCTGTCCAAACAGCTTTTCGAATTGAAGCTAATCATCGAGCGACTCGGGCTGCGAGACGAAACATTAGGGTAGCCGTTGCATCAAGTAATAGTAGACCTCCACCAAGGGAACCGCCCGACTTTAGAAGGGAACGAATGGGAAGCAATTCAGCACAGATGTCGCCGGGAAACGCCAGAGAGCTAGCGTGAAGGAGCCGCAGCTAGCTCAAATAAACCAAAGAGCTCCTACATCCGCTATTATCTATAATAAAGCAAAGATCATAGCTACTATCAACTATCAACTATCCGCCGATGTGACGTTGGAAGAAGGTTCGGGTTCATTGTACCTGATGAGACTCAAGGGGATGTTTTTTTCCATTTCACAAATTTTCAAAAGTCGATTGTGAATCCAGAATCCGAATTAATTCCTGGAAATCGTGTAGAATTCGACCTGATCGAGGGGCATCCTAATAACCGAGCGATTAATATCCGTCTGGTACAAATTGAGATGGGAGAGAATATAGTAGGACCACCGGAAATTGTACAAGTATCACGAAGCGCAGATCAGTCGAATTCGAAACCAACCCAAATACAGCTGCTCTCCGGAAATAGAGAAACGTGCCCAGATATTACTTCATCTAGTCTCAGCGAAAATTTAAACACCAGTCAGCTGATCTCGGGGAGCAGAGACCAGCATACTTCACCAACGCTCCACGTCCCGCGCGCCAGCACGTCCTCGGTCATATCGTAACCTATACTACACCAATCTCCAATCTTACACATGTACCTAAGCCTAAGCCGCTCACCAACCTTACATCTAACACAATAACCACTCACGTCAACCACACCTCACACCGCATCAACACTACACACCCTCAAACCACCCACACCTCAGTTCCCACTAAAACCGTAACCAATTCCTACCTTCCCACTAACACACCAACTCATCCCTCCCTCCCTACTAACACATTAACCAACTCCTACTTTCCCACTAACACACTAACTCACACCTCCTTTCTCACTAACCCACTAGTCTCCCATTCACGTCCCACAAGTCCCCTAACAAACTATCCGCTTCCCACCAACACACTAACCCATTCCTCCCCTCACACTAACACACTAACACACCGTCCACCTGTAAGTAGTACCCCAATTCCCGCCATACCGATGACCCTAGACAACGTAGAAACGCTGGGCACCACGAGATCATCAGCCTTGAGGCTACCACCTCCACCCATAATAATTGTGAGCCAAGGTACGATTTGTAATACCGTCAAGATACAAGGAAAAATTGAAGGACTTGTCTGCCACATGATGGTGGACACCGGAGCTACGCATTCCATACTTAACAGAAGGATACTCGCCCGTTTGCCGAACCTTTCTCGTCTCAAACCCTCCTTTACGCAAATTCGGAATGTCACAGGAGAAACCAGCATCGTTGATGGATTCGCTGAGTTGCGCATAGCTATCAAAAACTTTTCCACCACACATACCTTCTATGTAGCAGATGTCTTCGACGACTGCATTATTGGAATGGATTTTCTTGCGGGTCACCGTTGTTTAATTAACTTAGAGAAACGCTTTGTTCAGAGCGCCCACGAGATCGTGGCAATAATGGAAGAAAGGAGTGACCTCTTTGTCAGAACCATACATGATTGTACGTTACCGGCTGAATCAACCTGCTTCGTATCATTTTTCAACCCGATGGTCGGTGAACAAGAAAAAGTTTTTCTATCTCCAAATAATGTTCCCCCTTCTCTCTGGATGGAACCGGCGGTCTACCTTTCACATAATGGAAGTATGATAGTTCGGGTAACTAACATCACGGAAAATCCAATCGAGCTCAAAGCTAACACCTCTTTAGCAGATGTTGAAGTGCCGGCAGACATTTTTCAGTTCGTCCGAGGAAATAACACCTAACTTGAATAGTTTACCAACCGAATTATACCTATTGCTGGAACCCACAACTGTACACCTTGATAATCAGGAGAAAATAATACTGGAAAAGCTACTCACGGAACACCAAGACGTCATTGCGAAAACCAAGACTTATCTCGGCAGAACCACAATAATGCGGCATCAGATCGACGTCGGCGGCAGTAAACCAATCAAACAGCCTCCGAGGCGGCTACCGCTGGCCAAGCGTCAGGAGGCGGAAAACCTAGTACATGATATGAGAAGACAAGGTGTTATAAATCCATCTAATAGCCCGTGGACCTCTCCAGTGGTACTGGTTAAAAAAAGGGATGGCTCTACTAGATTTTGCGTCGACTACAGGCGGCTGAACGAGGTCACCAAAAAAGATTCGTATCCCCTACCCCGTATCGATCTGACTCTGGATGCACTCTCCGATTCAACTTGGTTTTCGACACTAGACTTACAGTCGGGATACTGGCAAGTAGAAGTGGAAGAAGAAGACCGCGAAAAAACCGCGTTCACTACAGGCAGTGGATTGTGGGAGTTTTCAGTTGTGCCATTTGGACTAACCAATGCCCCTGCAACCTTTCAGAGGATAATGGAAATTGTGCTCCAAGGAATTCCACCTCAGGCGTGCCTAGTATATTTGGATGATGTTATCGTACATGGCCCCACGTTCGAACAAATGGTAGAAAATCTCCGCCTTGTCTTAGCCCGATTAATAGTAGTAGATCTAAAAGTTTCACCGAAGAAGTGTCAGTTGTGCCAGAGAGAGGTGAAGTTCCTAGGACACGTCATCAGTGACTCGGGATTATCAACGGACCCTGACAAAACAAATGCTGTTAAGAGTTGGCCCAAACCGCAAACACGAAGAGATATACAGTCATTTCTAGGGCTGTGTGCTTACCACCGGCGGTTTGTGAAAAATTTCTCGGTTATAGCGAAACCGTTAACGGAGCTTACGGAGAAAGGTCGAAAGTTCCCCTGGACAGACGCCTGTCAAGAAGCGTTCGACGAATTGGAAGACCGTCTAACCACTGTACCTGTACTGACTCAGCCTGACGAAAATCTGCCTTTTATCCTGGACACCGACGCCAGCCAACACGCTTGGGGAGCTATTCTCTCACAAGTTAATGACGGGAGGGAACACGTGGTGGAATATCACAGCAAAACATTCAGTCGACCTGAGCGAAACTACTGTGTCACCTTTGAAATGGTTGATGAATTTTAGGTGCCCCGAAGGACAAGTAGCAAGATGGATAGAACGCATGCAGGCCTATGATTTTGAGATTGTGCATCGTCCAGGTAAAAGGCACAGCAACGCGGATGCAATATCTCGCCGTCCTTGCTCAACAACTGATTGTCAATATTGTCAACGACTGGAAGAGAAAGACACAATCATAATTCGCCTAGTCACCACCCAAGAGGATGTAGCTCAGCAGCAGGAGGATGACCTCACCTTACGTTGCATTCGGAGATGGCTGACTACAGGTCAGCGCACAGATAAAGACAGCATCAAAAGCTCGAGCCCGGAAATTAAGGCGTATTGGTCAATGTGGTCTCTTCTGAAACTAGAGGCTAACATCGCCGTCCGCACAATCAGCCAGGGAGCAGAAACTACTAAACAAATCTTGGTCCCGAAATCTCTTCGAAAACTTGTTCTCCAGCAGGTACACGATTCTTTAAGCGGCGGACACTTCGGCGTTGATAAGACGTTAGGTAAACTTCGACAGAAGTATTATTGGATTGGTAGTAGTACTGATGTAAAGGACTGGTGTGCTGGATGTATACAGTGTCAAGCACGGAAAGGGCCGCGGCCGAGACGGCGAGCTCCTCTACAGGTATGCAACATCGGTGCACCTTTCGAAAGAGTTGCTGTGGACATATTGGGACCACTTCCAAGAACCAATACAGGTAACCGCTACCTGGTAGACTGTATCGGATGCACTCATCTCAGCCGTATTTAGCCGATATGGAGCCCCACTGGAGCTCCATTCAGATCAAGGCAGAAACTTTGAGAGTGCTGTTTTTCAAGAGGTATTACAGAAGTGCGGAGTAGAGAAAACGCGCACAACCGCCTTACACCCACAGTCAGATTGTTTAGTCGAAAGATTTAACCGAGCAATCCTAGACTATCTGGCGAAATTTCTAAATTCACACCAGAGAGACTGGGACCAATACGTTCCGTACCTACTACTATCATACCGCGCAAGTGTGCAAGATAGCACTAAACAGACACCAGCTAAGGTCCTCTTTGGACGAGAACTTCGCTTATCACTGGAGATGGTCTTGGGAAGCCCACCTACTGAAGTTACATCAACCAACGAGTACCTGGATAATCTGACCACGATACTGGATGAGATCCATGAGAATAATCGAGTTATGCTGAACACTGCGAGCCGGCGTATGAAGACATACTATGACTTGAGGTCGAAGAAACCCAGTTTTCAAGTAGGTCAACTTGTTTGGTTATACTTTCCAAGATGCGCAATCGGGCGGTGCCCGAAGCTGCAGTGTGACTGGGGTGGGCCATACAATATCGCCGAGGCCGTGACCGAAGTGGTGTTCAAGATAAAAAAGTGCCACGGTGGAAAGATGCGAACTGTCCACGTCGACAGACTGGGACCATACCGCGAAAGAAACGACCTTTCCATATAACCACTAATACATATCCTGGTAGCCCTAAGAAGGCATCCAGCCAGCCTAACTGGTAACCACAGGATACCAATGTGCAGCTTGGGACCTACACAACCTAGCGGCCGGTATACCTCTTGTTAATTAGCCCACTTTTTCACACTTCCTCGCTTGACAATGAGTCAAAATCCCTCCCACATGGTATCCTACGGAGGCCACGCTGCCGTAGGAATCCCACTTTACAAACTGCCTTCGAAATTTTAACCTACGCTGTGCTAGTATTCGTGCGGTGCAGCCTACCAGTTCGAAAACTCGATCTGGGTCTTGGAACTTGGGGACACACCCGCGAACGAATGTTGATCTGCGGTCGGAGGAAGATGTGCGGCAGAGGTCCTGTAATCAGTTGGTTAGGTTACTGGTTGCAGAGTCTTCTCCGACTGGTCTTGGTGTTGAGGGTTGGAGGTGTATTGGTAGACCAAATTTTTTTTGGTTGCTGGGCTGCGGGTGTACCTTTGGTTTTCAATGCCGAGACCGATATCGGGCTCCGACCAAGGGCCGGCGTGAATTCGGGAATGTGTCTCTGGCTCGCCATGCACAGATCAAGTTCAACAAAGTCTTAGTGTCATCTTCTTCATTTTTTTCTACAATCCGTGGTGGCTGAGTAACATTTTATAAGGACACGATCCTTGTTTAACCTGCCTGTGCCTTAAATGAGCAGATGATTTTCCACTAACTCCTTCTGAGTTAGCCTTCGTTAGAAGGTTTTAAATTTTCCTATTTCTTCAATTTTTCTACAATCGGTGGTGACTGAGTAACAATTTATAAGGACACGATTCTTGTTTAACCTGCCTCTGCCTTAAATGAGCGGATGATTTCCCACTAACTCCTTCTGGGTTAGCCTTCGTAAGATGGTTTTAATTTACGTAACCCTCTTCATTTTTTTCCACGAACCGTAGTGGGTATTAGAGTGAAGCCCACAAATTCTTACCAAAGATAAGCCAGCTTGAACGGAGCTACAAGCTTGTGAGAGGCGGTAGCGTTACAAAACTACTTACCGCCCAGTCCATGGAACTCTCCTGCGTAGTTATAAGCGGCTGAGAATTAAGGCTCTACTCCCCACCCATAGAAATTACTGGGCTCTCTTGCGGATTCAAACTTTCCAAGTTTGAATTTAAACCAGTCCTTTTAGTTTCATCAACGTTGTTTACTATTTGGGAAAGGTGCGCCATGACCTGGGCTAGGAAATGGCGCTCTGTTTCTCAAAACAGCGGGTGGACTTCCAAATTTATAGAGAGATATTCATTATCTCGATAACACCACATTTAAATTGGCAAGGCCCACTTGTGTTTCACTGTTCCTGGATGCACAAACAAAAAAACATCGCAGGTGATGTTTCTCGACAGTTCTATCAGCTGATCTGTCAGAGATAAACACTGAACCACAGCGGAATCAAGAACTCATTCTTGCAACTTCGCGCGACACCTGGTCGTCACAAATACACCACGCCAGTCGACAGTATAAAAAGCGAATCCATACGTACCAGCACGACGCACGAACAGTTTGCTCCCCTGGTGCCTAGGCGGATCGCCAGAGGATTCTCGAAAATGAACTGTTGTTTTCTCTTTTTAGATGAGGCAAAATAGAGTAAGCGTAAAAAGAGTACGCTGTCAGATAACACGTAAGCGGAAGGAAGAATTCTAGCAGTTATTAAGGGAGAAATCTTTTTGACATTTGCGAAAATAGGAATCAGGAAATGTTTTTGACGTTTACGAAAATAGAAATCAAGAAATCTTTTTGACATTTGCGAAAATAGGAATCGGGAAAAGCTTTTCAAATTAATGAAAACACGAAATCAAGAAACACTCGGCATTTAGTGAAGCTGAAAAAATAGTAGCATTTTGACATTTAATAAAACAAGAAGTTATTAAAATGAAGATAATAGAAACATTTCGACATTTATTGAAACAAGAAATTATTAAAATGGAAATAATAGAAACATATCGACATTTATTAAAACAAGAAATTATTAAAATGGAAATAATAGAAATAGTTCGACATTTATTAGAACAAGAAATTATTAAAATGGAAATTATAGAAATATTCCGACATTTATTAGAACAAGAAATTATTAAAATGGAAATTATAGAAATATTCCGACATTTATTAAAACAAGAAATTATTAAAATGTAAATAACAGCAACATTGTGACATTAGAACTAGAAATTATCAAAATGGAAATGGTAGAAACATTTTGACGTTTATGAAAAAAAAAAAAAAATATGTCGAAAAAATATTTAGACCTGTAAAAGCAAAGAAATTAAAATGTAACAATTAAATAAATAAAATCGTAACCTATAAGAAACAAAGAAAGCAAATGTAATAATAAATAAGTAAAGACCTAATCTGTAGAAAAGAAATTAAGTTTGATGAAGTAAGTAAATGTGGCCTCACCACAAGCAAAAATGAGAGATAGAGGTCACTGAGTACGCTCAGTCGATTTGGTAGTACAGGAGTTGTGAAAAAAAGTGTAATAGAATAGGTCACGTAGACGCGCGTAAAAATTGTATTCCGAGATAGATGCTTTTAGAATAGTGTGTCTGAGTCTTTTTTGAGAGGAGCCAAAAGATAAAAGAAAAGAAAAAGTTTTATTGTAAAGAGCCGTGTTCTCAGCTGCGTAAAATTAAAGAATTTAAAGAAAATAATAAAAGTGGAGTTAGTTAACCGGCCGGGTTTTAATTGCGACCCCAACTCACATATATCAAGTACTGAAATTGCAGACTCAGCACCAGGCGAACAAACACGTGAAGGAAGCCGCACCCCGCAGGGACGATTGTGCGGCCCTCAGCGTCCAAGTAAGCCCGAGCTCACCATTGCCGGGCGCCAGGTAATCAATTCACTTATATCGAACGTGACCGCCCGTGCGTTCCCCAAGAACGCCCCACAAAATCACATTCCGCTGGTAACGCTCGGCCAAGTGGAAACATACCTACATTATCCAGTCAATTATCTACAGCAACAAAGAAGGAAATTTTGTAACAGTATGTTTCTATTACCCTTTTGAACAATATAGTCTTTATTCACTGAATTTTTTAAACACTCCATCACATTTTTTCGCAAATTTTCAATTATTGAAAAACTTTTATTTGCTAACACCGAAGACATTTTTAATTTTTTTATATTAGGCACTAACACTGAGACTTACTGAAACTGAATGATGGCTCCTAGCGGTTTGCTTGCGCTTTTATAGAAACACCTCGCTGTTTACTTTATACGAAATTGTTTACAGGAAGTGAAGTGGTATCAAATTACGTGAGGATGGCTCATTCGATTAAATTTTTTTACACAGGTGTGCATGACTCATTCAGCTTAAATGCGAATTTGTAAACAAGAAGTTTACACGGGTGTGTATGAACTATTCAGCTTAAATGCGAATTTAATTTGTTTACAGCGGTGATATCAAATTACATCATAAACAGGGGAAGCATGCCTAATGCACACAGCAAATCCAGGATGCCGAAAAGTCGGGTTGGAGATGTCAAAGACTGAGAATGTTGCTAGGGATTCTTCAGCCAAGTAGTTGGGAGTATGCCAGCTACTGACTACTGAAGGTTTACAGCATCACTTTCATCCTTTAACAACTCTTTCTTCCTCCTCTGCCGATCGCGATATCTAACTAACCGTCAAGTTGGGCAACGCCATGAATGTGGTCAACTAGTTAGCTACAATTACAAAAAGTCATTTCACAGACTCACGACTCTGTCCAGTCCGACGGCAGCAAAGACATGCCTCCGTGAGAAATCCAAACGAAAAAGGTTCGTGAGGCCACCTACCATTTACATGGCTGAAGACCAGCGGGAAAGATCAGAAAATTCTCAAACGCAAAAACTTGAAAAATTTGGAAGACTTTAAGCTTAACCAAAGGTATACTTGAAGTCGACCTTTACTTCAACATAAATGACGATAATCGACACTCAATAGCTCGAATGGAACCTTGAAAACTTTAAACCTTAAAATCTTTAACCCGAAAAACTTCAAAATTTTAATTGACCAAAACAGTAGTTAACAAACAACAGTTAGACCCATGTCCGCATGTACATTCTACTGGATATGAGACTTGAGGTCAATCAACTAGCAAATTGCCAGACGATCCTATCTCTACAAGTCCCATTCCCAGTTAAATCTACAAGTAGACCACTGAAGTCTGCTGAGGTAACCACACATTGGGCGCCATTTTGCTATGGAAGCATACGAGTGAGTATTAGTAGACGCGATGTCCAGTCTGTCAGTCTGAGCTGACAGTTCACTCTGTGAACAGCGTTGACACAGAGCGGCAAGCTAACACTTCGGCTATTGCGGGAGAGTTAATGGGGTGGGTGGGTTACGCAAGTTCTGCCGCTGTAAGAGCCCATACGCAAGACAAAATCGTGCCTGATACCAAACCGAGCACACCACCCGGGACCCTTACATCACTTACCTTAACTCACCTTGAAGACACTGTGGGCAATACGTTGTCAGTGTCCTTAATAAGATAACCTGAAATGATAGCGGAGGAGCGGACCTTTTCCACCTTCATTGTCAAGAGGGGGCTCCGGGAGAGGGATTGAGAGAAAAAATATGTTTTAATTTCTTTTTAATTACAAAATAATTAAAAAAAAATCTTATTTTTACATTTGACTCGAAATTATATTGTTGAAATCTTAAAATTTGTTTATACTGCTTAACCAATGTCGTCTGACAATCAAATATTGGAAAATTTTACTCACATTATCATATCGACGCTGGAAAGTATAGCCGTCGTAACCAACCAATATGTCAAAAATACGTTATATACACCCTGCGTCGAATCGTCTGGGTCTCAAATCTCTACGATGGAAATAAAATAATTTACGCCATTGATTTGCAGTAATTGGGTTAAAATCCGATACTTTTTAAACACATGTTGTGTAAAGCAAAAGTAGGTTTGCAAATTTTTAAGCGAGTTACATAACACATCACATTTTTGCAGATCGTAAAATGATTACTTCTGTCATTAACTCTCGACATTGTTCGAAGTTACTACATTATCAAGGACTTATTGACTATGACAAATAGATTCTAATGCATTTTGTTATTGCTTAGTTTTGCATGAGAGATGCAGTTACTCTATTCCTCTTAACTTATATATAATTCAGAATACGGTGTTACTACGTTAAAAGAGTAATAAATAAAAACTTAATAATAACTACAGCCTTTTATTTAAGCTACCCGTCTTGTTCGGCGCTATTGTACATCAAAAGTTAGATCTTCTTTTAAACATAGAACTTGGATACAGCTCACATATATCATACAAATAAATAAGATGTATTTGATACAGCATTTCAGTTGCTATAAGTTTTTTAACATTGATTTTGTTCCATACATTATAGCTATTCAGATACAGCATTCTTGAGGTCCGTAAAACAAAAAACGGATTGCTGTAACTGAAAAAACTAATACTTATACTAACTTTAGCGTAATTCTACTTATTGCAAATTGTAGATATAATTAAAAAAAATCTGTCCAAAAATAGCACTTCTATCTCAAATAGTTAGAAGCTCTGATTTTTCTTCCGAATTTGAAAAAGTTTTTCGGCTCTAGTGAAAAGTTTCATTTTGGTCGGTTACGACGTTTATGCTTTTCAGCGTCAATATTTTCCCTATGGTGAAGCGCTTGTGATGTAAACAATGTATAAGAAATAAGTACGAAATTAATGTGTAATGTAAATCAGTTTAAGAAGTCGATCGAATATTACAAAACAAGTACACGCAACCTAGATAAATAATGGTCACACAATTATGTTGCCACTAGGAGGCGACTTGTAATGTATCGATGCCTAATTCTTGAAATCACAAATCAACAAAAATTAATTAAGCAATGCCATGAAAGTAGGTGAGTGCCTGTATCGCGAAATGATTGGGAAGGTTTCGAGACAGCCTGAGCTTGAGGAAATGTCGAGTTTTGAGTAAACCTTCGATAGGTTAAGAACGCGGCGAAATTTTATAAACTAAATATATAGAGTAAATAAAGTAGTGGTTTTTACATTATTTCGGTGGTTTGTTTCAATAATTTTATCCCCAAAATAAATATCCATTACAATTGGCGCAGCCGGTATTTTCGACATTAGACTCCCTATTGAACAGTAACTGGAAGGCAAAAGTTAAAGTGCGTGAAAAAGTATATATATGTATATACATATCATAACAGTTGTGTTCTAAAAAAAAAAATTTACAAATTTACAAATTTACAAAATTTACAAAAAAAAAAAATCAGTATAAAAAATATCTGCTATCAATTATTACCAAATAGCAATCAATGTGATAAAATCTTAAGTGAAAAGTTTGGAAAGTTTCACACTGGTGTAACCCAATATTAAAAAAAAAGAGAAGATTCAGAATACACAAAGGCAAGGCCGCATAATATACCATAAGGAGGTCAAACCATCAACCCATTTTAAAGAGTGAGTCACAACGGAATTGGTATAGATTTAGGCATATTATTATATTATGTGTATATATAAATAAACATCCATTATATTTGGCAAATTTACAAATTTAGAAGATAGGTATATCACATATCACTAGAATCAAAAAAATAAATGTTTGAATGTACACATCATGATGTATGTACACGTCTAAAAAAAGAAAAAGAAAATATAATCATTTAATGTACACATGATGTATGAATGTACACATAAACAAAAAAAAATTAAGACGCCAACCGATAAACAAATAGCACAAGCAATTAAGGTGTTATGATTTAATTTAATTAAACTGCTCGTTCAGCATTTTTTTTGTCGTATTATTACTTATGTCATTCAGTTCGAAGATTCAAAATCTAGGTGCACGAAATCGACGTCAGCGTTTTCTTAATACTACTCAAACACCAGAATTTGCGCGATTTTGTGACAGAATTGATTCCCTAACTCTGGAATCCGAATTAGATGAGGTGTTTGAAGCTCCATTAAATCCCGCTAGAAGCGACGACTTACCTAATCAAGTTCAAAGTGACCAAATGACAGTCCCCATTCAGCTCAGTGATTGCAGCTTAAGTACTGCAGAAACAATAACACGAGCCCAAACAAACCCTGATCTTGTTCAGAAATTAAATATTTGTATTGATAATATGGCCACTTTGTCACTAGAAAAAATTTCCAAGCTGGTCAATAGCATCGTACCTGTATTTCACGGGCAAAGAAATTATAATTCAAACGAATTACTTATTTTTCTCGATTGTTGCAAGCAAGTAGAGAATTCTTTGATCTCCTCCGGAGAAAAAAGCTTGTTGATACCCCTACTGAAAACAAAGCTGAGGGGAGAAGCTTATGATCTGGTTAAGTACTTAAAAATCGAATCAGTAGATGAGTTAGAGAGCTTACTTTTAACTGAGTTTAAGCCAAGTAACTCAATTAATGACATAATAAGCAATATACGTCGTTGTATTCAAATTCACAACGAAACAGTAGGATCGTTTGGTACGAAATTAAATATGATGCTTGTTGAATGTAAACGTGCAATAAATTGTAAATATCCGAAAGGAAATGAAGCGCTCTTAAAAGAAGTTGAGGAAGAAGCATGCTACACGTTTAAAACGGGAATTATCAGCCCTATTATTCGTCAAGTGATAATAGGAAAAACGAGTAATTCACTAGATGAATTAATAAAAATGGCTACAGAAGTTGAAAAAATTGAAGATCGTCAAATTCAGAGCCGACAAATAAGTACAAACTGGCAGACTTCATCATCTGCATGCCAGCAATTTAACGAAGATGAAGTGAGGCAACTAAGAGGTTTCTTAGAAGCAAATTTTCAGCTCTCACAAGACGCTACCCCAAAAAATCTGGTCACACACCCTTTTCTAAACTTTAATCCCTCTCCAGTCTTAAACACTTCTTCCGTAAATGTATATTCAAAATTATCTGAGCAAGTTCAAAATCCATCACACAATAGGACCAATTTTCATTTTTCATCAGCGAAAACTTCGGAGAAAGAAAGGCATGAACAGTTAAAAAAATGTGATTTCTGTAAAAGATTTGGACATACTTGTCGTGCTTACGGACACCCTCAAGAATCATGTCAATTAAATAATATACAACAAATGAAGCAGAAAGAGTTCCCCAGAAATGGAGGACAAACAACCGTACCAAAATGTGATTGGTGTGCTAGATCCTCACATTCCGTAGCTGACTGCTACGCAAAAAAATCTTGGGAGGAAAAACACAGTAAAAACCAAAATCATTCGGGAAACTAAAGCGAGCTAGCCTATTGCGCCCAATGGCTAACCCTTCTACATATGGGTGCAAAAATATTCATTGTGGAGAATTTGAAGAATTAGCCGATAAGTACGAAGTTTCAAGTAAAGAAACTAAAACTATTAACAACAACAAAGAAATTTCAAATTATCCTAACGTTTCTAATACTATAATCTCACTGCAAAATAATGCGCTAACAGTAAATGAAGCAATAATTGAACTTCCCTTGAATATATCTAGAATAGGTATGGTTAAGCTTTTGGTTAATACGGGAGCCGAAGTAAGTATTCTAAAAAGAAATTGTTTATCTGACCATACATTTGTGAATCAACAGAAGGTTATTCAATTACAAGGCTTGTACGGTGGCACTGATCTCACCCTTGGGTCTTGTGAAGGTATTTTCTGATAGGTAAGAGCTTATATTGCGAATTTAATATCTGCCAGGAAAACATTTCGATTCCTTTTGATGGTATATTAGGACGCAACTTCATATGGGGCAAAGCAAACATTCTCACAGTTGAACGAATGTTGCATTTCCCTGGCAATAGTAACAACTCAACTGAATTAAAAATTCCTTTTTTATGTAAAGGTGAAGTTAACCGGTTACGCAATTCATTTAAGGAAACAAGTAATACAAAAGATTGCTTGTCATCTAGCAGAAACGAAGTAGTTTCTAGTACTTCCCATCCACTTGTTACAGCATTAAGCTTGCCAGCCTCTCAGAAGCATAGAGAGACATTCACTCAAGATTCATACAGCAATGCGACGCATATCCCTCCGCGATCAGAAATGGTATTAGAAATACCTGCAATGAGCTGTGATGATGAAATGTTATGTCCCTCTCAGGAAATTGTACCTGGCGTTTTTATAGCTAATAGTTTAATTAGGCCACAGAATGGGAAATTAAGACTTAGTATGATAAATACACTTGAGAAAGAAATTATTTTACCAAATGTGGAGCCAAAGCTAGAATCGTTACGAAACTTCAATATTTACAAGTTGGAGAAGAAACATATAAGTGATGCAAAGATATCAGAAAGACAACGTTTTCAGCGACTGGAAAAAGAAATATCATTAGACCAAACACATAATACCGAGGAAAGAAAAGCAGTAAAGGAACTGTGTGAAGCATATAGTGATATATTTCATTTAGAAGGAGAACAACTACCATTTTCTAACGTTACTTCTCACAACATCCCCATGACGTGTGATCAAGCCCCTATCAATCAGAGACCATACAGACTGCCAAATATTCATAAAAATGAAATTAACAAACAAATAAAGAATATGTTAGATGAACACATTATTGCCCCAAGTAGCAGCCCCTGGAATTCGCCCCTATTGGTAGTTCCTAAGAAACCAGCCCCAAATGGTGAAAAGCGATGGAGAATAGTAGTCGATTTTCGGAAACTGAATGAAAAAACCATCGGAGATGCATTTTCGCTACCCAGAATTCAAGACATATTGGACCAACTGGGGAATTCACTCTTTTTTTTCCAACATTGGACTTAGCTAGCGGATACCATCAAATCCCAATGCACCCTTCAGACCGCGAAATGACGGCCTTTAGCACGGCATACGGACATTATGAATTCCTTCCAATGCCTTTTGGATTAAAAACAGCTCCAGCAACTTTTCAGCGAGCAATGAATCGTGTGCTTACTGGTTTGCAAGGCATAAAGTGTTTTGTTTATCTAGACGATATTGTCGTCTACGGGAAAAATTTGGAAGACCATATAAAAAAACTGACCGACATTTTTGAAAGATTAAGAGAATATAACTTAAAGCTTCAACCAGGAAAATGTCATTTTCTCAGGAAGGAAGTGGTCTACTTAGGCCACAAATGCTCCCATGAAGGTTGTGCTCCAGATAATGAGAAAATTAAATGTGTTCAAGAATTCCCAACACCTACCACCATAAAGCAATTGCAAAGTTTCTTAGGACTAGCCAACTACTATAGAAAGTTCATTCCCGGCTTTTCTAAGACCGCAGAGCCGCTAACGTAACTCTTACGGGGAAAACAAAAATTCATTTGGACATCGGACAGTGAAGCTGCATTCCAACTCTTAAAAAGGTCACTTACCACGCCGCCAGTCTTAGCTTATCCAGACTTTAAAAAGCCCTTTATCGTTACAACAGATGCCAGCAATGAAGCATTGGGTGCAGTATTATCGCAAGGACTTCCCGGCCATGATCGTCCTATAGCTTACGCAAGTCGGACCCTCAGCAAAGCGGAAAGACACTATTCAGCAATAGAAAGAGAATTGTTAGGTATAGTATGGGCCGTGAAAAATTTTAGATGTTACCTCCTTGGAAGAAAATTTACAGTCTATACGGATCACCGTGAATGAGAGCCCTCACTCTTGGGATGAATGGTTACGGCAAGCCGTCCATGTGCATAATAACACCAAACACTCTTCAACACGTCTGACTCCTATGGACTGTCTTTTTGGTTTTACAACTGAACTGCCCACGAACATTAAACGCAAACCAGGGCCAATTTATGATCATGAAAATTATTTTTATATCCTAAGAGATAAAATCTAACAAGCCCATAATATTGCCAGGAAAAATATAATAAAAAGCAAGGAAATAACGAAAAAATATTATGACAGAACCCTTCGGGAAGAGTTATTCAAAACTGGTGACTTAGTCCTTTTAAAAAACGAAGGCAAAAATAATAAGTTATCACCTATTTGGATCGGACCATATGAAGTAAAGGAAGTAACCTTCAGATAGGTCGAAAGGTGAAAGTGGTTCATTCGAACAGATTAAAGAAATTCCACGCTTAAGTATTATTATATATTTCATTTAGTTAAAATACCTAAATTACAGTTAATTGACCACCAAAATCACAAAATACATTTCGACGAACAGAAACTCAGCCTTAAAAACTTTTTACATAAAATCGAAAAAGTGAAAACCGACCGAGAGTCAAAAACCCATAGCCACTATAATAGGAACCACATAATTATTCTGAGTGTTTTAGTCTGCCTTATTGCGATAATTTTAATAGTAATAATAGTAAAATTTAAACAGTTGAGCAAAAAAAACACATAAACACATATTTTCAAAAGCGATTTCCTACTATCCACCGGAAAACGCCCAACACAAAAGGTCAATTTGAAATGCAGGAAACTGATAATGCAAAAGTCAGAAGTGTTAATAAGGAAATCCAGCGTGATCTAATCCGTGAAACTGTTTTCAGTGACGCACACACAACTAACATTAGTAAACCAACGATCCCTCTAACAACCCCCACAGTAAAATTTGTTCGTCCAGAAGAAAAACCTAGCAAGACAAACGTAAGCGATTTTGAAATTGTTTAAGTAAAACATTGTTTTTAGAACCTACTGAAAAATTTTGAACTTTCTGAATAGAACACATTTCTATTAATATCTGGAGGTAATAATATACAAACAAAAACAAAAATCTTTAGCATGGTTGCTTGTGTTATTGCTTTGAAACGCAGTCGGTAAACTTTGGCTATATTTCTCAATATATGTATAATATAATTATGTACGTATTTTACAGAAAAATGTCCCATCGATAATTTAATTTATTAAATAAAAATAGAGCAGTTAAAGATAAGAAAAAACAAAATTTGTACAATACATTCATTGATATAGTAAAAAGAAAAGTTATGTTTGGACTGTCTACATATACATATGCATATTTCAAACCGATTCAATTTATTATAAATATTATACATCTATGTTTGTGACAATACACAAGTCAGATACAATTCCTATATACAAGTTATAAAAAAAGTTATGTTTTAAAATATAACATACTACATATTTTACAAATAAATGAAACATGTAGGTATAATAAATTAAAATTTAATAGTAGGTATTTAATACAAGCAGCAAACTTTTCCAATAGTAATTTTCTAGTTAAAAACATGTATACATATGTATCAATTATAATTTTAAAGATTGTTTAATTTCACCTAGCAATAATTTTTACAGATATGTCAAACTAAAATAACGAAATGTTTTCTAATTAAAAATTTTAGGCATTCACTAGCTCGGGCTCTCCCGGAATCTCACTTCATTCATTTCCTTTCACAAGGCACTTAAAGTTTTCCAGGAAAAAGTGGCACAAAGAATGTACAAAAAATTTCAAAAGGCACAGCCTCCACTTCAAAGGGGGGGAGGAATGTGATGTAAACAATGTATAAGAAATAAGTACGAAATTAATGTGTAATGTAAATCAGTTTAAGAAGTCGATCGAATATTACAAAACAAGTACACGCAACCTAGATAAATAATGGTCACACAATTATGTTGCCACTAGGAGGCGACTTGTAATGTATCGATGCCTAATTCTTGAAATCACAAATCAACAGAAATTAATTAAGCAATGCCATGAAAGTAGGTGAGTGCCTGTATCGCGAAATGATTGGGAAGGTTTCGAGACAGCCTGAGCTTGAGGAAATGTCGAGTTTTGAGTAAACCTTCGATAGGTTAAGAACGCGGCGAAATTTTATAAACTAAATATATAGAGTAAATAAAGTAGTGGTTTTTACATTATTTCGGTGGTTTGTTTCAATAATTTTATCCCCAAAATAAATATCCATTACACGCTTCATGAGGTCGTTGTAATACACTGAAAAAACAATGACTAAGGGGCATACCTACTGTTCAGGCAGGCTAACATACATACATACAACAATGCATTTATTCCGTGCAATAATTTCCATATAATTTAGTCATAATATAATTTGTTCAATTCCTTGCATTCTTGCATTTCTTCAATTCAAAGTATCACAATAATTTTGTATATTCAGCAATTATAAAAAATATTCCATTGATTGTAAACAAGTTTAATTCACTCGATTTAGAAATATCAGCATTTTTTCGCACAAATAAATTTTTAGCAGTATTAAATTTCGTCTCGAAATTCTTTCCGGCGCGACTAAAAATGTATCCATCAAATTGATCATATAAAAAGCCGATAATGGAAAATAAAGCATTCATTAAGTTTTGATTTTCAATAGAAAATTATGGTTTTACTATACGTCGTCTCTATTTCATACACTCCACTAATTAAAGGCAGTGTAATCAACAGTTCAAACAGTGTAACGGTACAAGAACCCTTGCACAATTCCTCAAGGTACTGGTTCATGAACCAGTGGCATATCTGAACTACGACAATAGTCCAAGTACAAGAACTTGTACTCTAGCGGACAACAAAAGAGTTCCTTCGCAATACAAATATTTTGGTGACACCGACGTGATACTGGCACATTGCTATATCATATAATAATCAGCTATTTCAAGATGACAACTTCGAGTCTTTTGTAGACGATAGCCTCAATCAACATGGATCAATTGGCAAACCAGCAACAAGCAACAAGCAACTGGCAAAGAGATCCAGACCATAATAGAAAATTACAGAAAAGATCCCTCCAACCGAAAAGATCTGCCTTACTTCAAAGAAAGATTGCGCAGACTACAAGAGGCATGGGATAAATTCGAAGATGCAGACAACATTATAAGATCCCAGCATGGAGAAGAGTTGCAGCATCAATACTTCCTGAAGGATTATTATAATGCCGTAAAAAAAATCTGCGAAGCTTACCAAGCGCAGATGGCGAATTACATAGATTCATTGAAGGCTGGATACATGCCGATAATAATAAAGAACACTAGCACGAAGCTTCTTATTATTGAGAAGGAAACGAATTCACTATCGCAGTCTCTGGATCAGAATAGGCAACAAGATGCACTCAAGATAGACGCCCAGTTTGAATCAGACAAGATGACTATCTCCAAAGAAGTTCATAGCGTAATAAGAAAACAAAGATGAGTAATAGAATCTTTAATCGACTCCTCACCAGCCTTACCAATGAAGATCAACAGCAGTCTCAACAGTATTATAGGGTTCGAATCAAACAATACAACACCTTGGTATGGGAGCTAACTGAAGATCCAGCCAAGGAAGGCTACATCATCGAGGATTACCTTGAATAGAAGGAACGCATACAACAGGCAATCATTTCGCTTACACAAAAAATGAATAATTTTCACCTGCAAGCATCCAAGACGACTTCAACAGATAATGCAATTATCAAGCTACCAAAAATAACTTTGCCTAGTTTCGATGGTAACTACCTAAAGTGGACAAACTTTCGAGACTTATACGAGCAACTAATTCATTCCCAAGGTATCAGCAAGGCACAAAACATATTTTACCTGACCAGCAGAATATGTGGTGAAGCAAGAGCATTAATATAGCATCTTGCAGCAACTGAGAACAACTACGATACAGCCTGGGATATTCTTCAGTCACGCTACGAGAACAAAAGGTTGCTATGTACGGCACTTCTCAATAGATTGTTAACGCAACCAAATCTTCAACATGAATCAGCAGCTGGATTGAATAGTATTGGGAATTGCTACAGAATCTTGGAGTCCATTACTTGTGCACCTGATCATCAAGAAGTTTGATAAAGACACTCATTCACTTTACGAGCAATCTTTGGAATCGCCAAGAGAGCTACCCACCATCAGCCAGCTATTGAAATTCTTGGAGATGCGATTTCAAACATTGGAAGCATTGGGAAGAAGCAAACATACATCTGGTCATGGCTGTCGTGTAATACAGAAATCATTCACGAACAATTCAAGAATAGCAGCAACGTCGACAAGGGTCAGCATTTGCGTCATATGCAAGAAAAACCACCCTCTGTTCTCATGTAAATAATTATTATTGCAACATCCAACAAATCGTTGTACCATTTTGAAAAAAACACAATTTGTGTATTAATTGCATGAAGGAAGGCCATTCAGTTGGGTCTAGAAAAATTTATCGCCCGCAATTCACCGCCAGCAATTTAAAGTCAGCAATTAATCGATAGCAGTTTACCGCAGCGTCAGTTTATCGCGTAAACAATTTATAGCCTGCAATTGTTTGCTAGCATAGTATATTGCCTGGCCATATATATAATTTGTCTGTACGTGTTATTTAAGAATTAACTACAGCTAAAAATGCAAGTTATATCCTAGATATATGCAAAGATAATCTAACAATAAGGTACGAAAAAACTCTTGAAAACTCTTATAGTTTACATTCCCTCATAATAAATTATTATATATTATATATAAATGATACAATACAATACATCCTGGCTATAAAGAGCGGGACCATTTTGTGGTCTTTATTCGTAATGATTTTAAAGAGTTTTTTCGTACCTTATTATTACGTTATCTTTGCCTATATCTAGGATATAACTTGCCTTAACTTAATTCTTAAATAACACGTACAGACAAACCTTAGTTGCAAGTTATTTATTAAATTATATTATTATTTACTATATATAAATTATATGTATGGCCAGGCGATAAACTATTCCAGCTATCAATTGTAGGCTATAAATTGTTTACGCGATAAACTGATGCGGCGGTAAACTGCTAGCGATTAATTGCTGGCGGTAAATTGCTGGCGATCAATTGCGGGCGATAAATTTTCCGGGCCCCCATTCAGTTACACGCTGCACTTCGAAAAACAACTGTGCCAAATGCTCCAAAAGGTACAGCACACTGCTACACGTGGATATGACAACGAGACATGTCAAGACTGACCAATCTGCATGGTAAAGTACACAATGCAATCCAACGAGCAACGAGGAAGTGATGCGATCTCCTGTGCAGAGTGATACCACTGCACTTCACACAGCAACCAGCGACATAGTAGCTGAGAAGACAATCCTAGCTGTCCGCAGTAATCAACTTAGGAATAGCTTTAATAGAATTAGTCAACCAAGAAGGAGCTGTAGTACAGTGACGAGCTATTCTTGATTCCGAGTCGCAACTGAACTTTATGACGGGAGATCTAGCAAAGAAACTGGGTGTCAGACAAGTTGCAGAAGCAATGTACTTCAGTGGCATTGGAGAGTATACCCGAAGGGCACAACATCGTGCAAACGTGCTTTTACGTTCATGAGTAAACAATTTCTCAACTCGTTTGGAAGCATTTTTTCTACCCAATATTACTGCATATCAACCCGAACGCTCGACATGCTCGATATCAACTCTTGGCCAATTCCACACAATATCCAATTGGTAGATCCAGAGTTCAATAAGCCTGGTCGGATTGAGTTTTTAATAGGTGCTGAGCTTTATTACGAGCTATTGTCCATTGGACAGATTAAGCATGAACCAAACCTACCAACATTGCAAAACACTGTGTTTTACCACAGCTGATGTGTCGATTCCAATAATTGACAACTACGAAAAGACTGCGTTCGCAAAGAACAGTTTACTGAAATCTGTCAATTCCTATAATTGACTTTCGAAGAAACTGCAACTACGAACGAGAATCCACGTATGCTGAAATAAAATATTCTGGTGGAGTGTAACGGTTAAATGAAAAGATGAAATTTGTCACTAAATTGTTCACTTAATTTGTTATTGCAAGAAAATACTAATTTAATAGACAAATGTTAATATTATGCTAAGCTCAATTACGTTAAATGAATTCACTTAGTTCTTTCAATTTGTAAACTTTACCTCTACTAGCTTACATGTGTCCGTTTACAAACTTCAATTTTAGTTCAATGATTTAAATTATGTTTATATGTATGTAACAAATAAAGGAAACTTAAATATGCAAAAATTATGTTTTACTCGAATTTATCTTTTCAATTATGACAAATTATGCTATTTTAACATTTAATCAATTACACGTAAAACATTTCTCCCTTTAAAATATCTAATTGCGTGAATTACTAATGGCTGAAAGTTAAAAGGTGATTAAAACTCAATGTAAATCTAACTTCCAATTACTATGTTGTGTAAAACTGACCTAATGGCATATTTTTTACACGATACATAATTGCTTGAAATTTCGATTTAATTGAGTTAAATAATTAAAAGAAAAAATTAAATTGCTGAAAGGAAGAAATTAGTTAATGAGAACCCAATCGTTCTTGTTAATTTCATACATGTGTGTATGACCAACACCTGGCATGCAAACACAATGAAATTTAACGCAAATTGAGAATATGAATAATTCGCACAGTTACCTTTAATTTGATTTAAAAATTTGTCGCTAATAAAATTCCACAAATAAAGTGACTGAAAATTCCTTGCTGCTTGCGAATTGCCTTGTAAATGATTGATGTTTCTGATGTTGAAGAATATTCTAAGTCTGAAATTCTGTTTTATATTGCTGATGACGCTGTATTAAAATTGCAAATGAGTGGGAGAAATGCTATTACATATGCTCGCAACTTGACAATTTTGAAAATAAGAAGGAAGAATGAAGAATGAACCCACTTTTTATAGAGAATTTTGTTCCGATTTCACATCCATAGAAATGAATTCTTCAATTTTCAGGCTTAATTTGACTACAATATATAGTCATTTGATGTCAAATTACAAATTGTTAATTGACAATTTGACATCTTTCCCATAGAAATCAGTTTTAATTTCGAGCAATTATGATAAGTTTTCCTAAATCTTGCCATAACTTATCGTTTCGCCATATTTGATTACAATTTAAGAGATTCCTCTCATAATTCATTTTTGTTCATCTTCATCCTTGTCCCTATCGCACCTTTGTGTCTCTTTCACACTCATTGGTGTAAAGGAGATTTCGAAAATTCGCGATTATTCCGTAAACCGTGGAAAATATCACGAAGCGAGCGCGCCATTGAAGTTTTCGCCTCGTTTTACCCCGGGGTGACAGTTTAAACGTCGCGAAAATGTGAAGTTCGCCGCGCGCGCGTTTTGTTTTTTAGTTAATTTTTGTGTTAAGTTCAGTGTTTGTGTGTATCCCAGTTATTCATCGCGGGAATTACGCATTTTAATACAGGTGAGTGCATAAATTTCTTACTTTTATGTGTTGATTCCATATAATTTCTGCCTTTTACAAATGACATAGGTACCTATCAAGGTGAATTTCTTTCGCTAAATTTCACCCAAGGTATCTATAAATTTCTTGTGAAAGGTAATTCGGTGAGGTCTGCGTACCTTGGAAAGTGTAATTTATCTAATTTTATGTTGTAGAACTTAAAGTTTTATTGGATTTGCATTGTGCCTACATGGTGCTATGTAAACAAAATTTTGTTGCTATAGTTATTGTTTATTTCTTTATTTAATTCTGTAAATTCACTACTTCATTCATTTTGTTTTTTTCAGGTCGTCGTGGGACTTTTGCATCTGTGTTTTCCCAGATGCTGGTATTATTTACATTTTGATTCAATCAAATTTTCTTTGATTTTTAGGTTGGTCGAACACTCTGCGTTTGGATGGATTTTTTCAGGAGCGATCCGAGGAAAGCAACCTGCTTTAGCGACATGTGTCATTTGCAGGGCAAATGAAAGAACCGAAAATCTCTTGGAGAAGTCTTGGAAGCTAAAAGAAATTGATTGTTCGAATAAATGCTCAAACTAAGAGCTATAGAACAGAAATGCGTAAACCATTTCAATCAGAATGTCAAAAGAACCAGAGAAGAAAGATTCATCGTGAAATTACCATTTTTAAATGATTCAACGAAACTAGGAGAATCCAGGGACATCGGTTTCCAAAGATTTCTGTCACTAGAACGAAAATTCAGCAGATATCGTACGATAAGGTCGCAATACGTTTAATTCATGAATGACTATAGCAGACGTGTGCATATGAAGGAAGTAAACCCTACTGAGATCGCCAAGCAGCATTATTTCTTACCACACCATTGTGTGCTAAAGCCTGACAGTAATACCACCAAGCTCAGAGTAGTGTTTGATGCATCGGGAAAAACTTCATCTAATATATCGTTAAACGATATCCTACACAAGGGTCCCACTACCCAAGATGAATTATTTTCGATTCTTATCCGATTCAGGCTACCAAAATACGTGTTCACGGCTGACAAGCTGACAACGAAAATATGTACCGGCAAGTTCTACTTGATGAAAACGATCAAAACTACCAGCTGATCCTTTGGAGAGACAATCCAGATACATCTTTGGAAACCTTCAGATATTGCACAGTTACATACGGATTAACTTCACCTCCATTTTTGGCAACAAAATGTGTGCAGTCTTTAGCAGACGCGGAGAAAGAACGGTTCCCATTGGGCGCAGAAGTTTTGAAAAGGGACTTTTACGTCGACGATGTAATGACCGGATCTAACAGCTTATCTGAGTCCAAGGAAATGCAAGGACAATTAAAGAATTGACTTCAGTCAGCGTTTTTATTGCAAAACAGCCTGGCAAGACACCAAACAAACTTCCAGCGAACTATATTGTCTGAAATTGCACACATATTCGATCCTCTAGGCTTCGTGAATCCCGTGACTGTAACGGCAAAGATTTTCATACAGAAACTATGGTCGCTACAGCTAGACAGGGATCCAGACATTCCCACTGAAATGTACATAACCTGGCTTAAGTTTCGAGAAGATCTAAAGCAACTGAGTAATATCAACATTCCAAGACACGTTGCCTCAACTAAACAGCCAAGCTCAATACAAATCCATGCGTTCTCCGACGCATCTGAACGAGCCTATGTCAGATCAATATCGAAAGATGGGATAGGCGTTGTACGATTATTATATGCCAAGTACAAAGAAGTACCCATAAAAAGTACAACACTACCTGGACCTGAGCTTTGAACCGCAAAATTAGTTCCTCAATTGACTCAACGTGTTGTAAGAGATATGAAGTTGAATAGTCAAATTGTCTATTATTGGAGAGATTCAGAGAACGTTCTCGCGTGGATTAATGCAGAGTCTTCTTCATTTCATACTTTCGTCGCTAATAGAGTAGCTTCTATTCAGAGGCAAACGAACACAGAGCAATGGCGACATGTGAAATTGAAAACCATTGAACCATTGAAAACCCCGCAGACCTCGTATCCCGTGGAATACCCCCAGAGAAATTGAAGAACTGCAACATTTGGTTTTATGGACCACCATTTTTACATAGCTCAGACCGGATTTGGCCGTCTAACTATTCCAAAGTGGACAAGAAAAAACCTAAGATCGTATTAACCGCCTCAAGAGAATGCTCACCATTCAGCTTGATGACACTAAGCACGGAAATTCAATCAAAAGGCTGCAGAGAATAATGGCATACATTCTAAGATTTATTTATAATGCAAGGCCGAAAAATCAACATAAAAGAAGCGAGGCTTCAGTAAGCATTCAGGAATTAGATGAAGCGCTTATCGTAATATTAAAAGAGGCCCAACAAGAAGGATTCATGGATGATATCAACCAACTAAATCGAACTGGAACTGTTAACAATAGTAGTTCATTAAATAGCCTCGCACCCTTCATGGACGAGAAAGGTGTGATACGAGTAGGAGGAAGGCTAGAACACTAAAATCTATCATACGAGTCAAAACATCCAATATTGCTGCCTTGTGCTCACCCATTCACCAAGCTACTAATGACAGACATTCATTACAACAACCTTCATGCTGGCACGCAAACCTTACTGGCACTAACACGACAAAGGATTTAGCCAGTCAGGCAAAGACTATTGCCAGATCGATCGTGCAGAACTGTGTTCGTTGCAACAAGGTCAAGCCCAAGCTCATGACTCAGTTAAAGGGATATCTCCCCGAAGCCAGAGTTCGACCCGCTAGATCATTTATAAATTCAGGAGTGGACTTTTGCGGCCCCATTTGGACCCACTTCATATTAAGAGGGAAACGCCCTCAAAGATCATATATCGCGAGTAGGGTAGTAATGCCGGTTCTGGCACAAAATCCCATGTTATTTCTTATGGAGGTCCCAATTTACTTTTGCAGTTATGTGGGTTCTGGCGCAAAATCCCATGTATTTTTAAAGGGGAGATCTAAATTTACTTTTGCAGCTATATCGCTCGCTCGCATCTTCCGTCTCTGTCTCCCTCCCACACATACTGAGGGGTGTGACGTCATTGGTGGACCCTCACCCGAGGTGAATTACACACACACACACACACACACTTGCATCTCAAGTGTGTGAAAATAGAAAAATTGTATTTGATTAGAAATATGTACAACTACTATAAACAAGCTAAATGCAAAACAGATTACCAGGTGATCAGAAACTATTTTAGGCTTTCGAAAACTTTACTCAACATGTATAATTTGCATGACGCAAAACCTGCTTTACAGTTTAATTATTAAGCATTATTCACTTTTGCTTCTTCGTTGCCGGCGTGAGTAGCTGTCATTTTTATTAAACTACAAAATAAGAATAAAAATGCATTGCGAAGGTTAATAGCGCGGCATATCTGTATGATCACGTTGCTACTGCTTCACCCAATTTAATTCGCATAGTAGAACAAATTGCGACGGTATTGTTATCATGCGTAGGAATGGGAGATCAATGATCTTTAATTATATGTGTAGAAAGATAGGATAAATACAAACAAATGCAGTTTGTAAGAAAAACAAAATTTTGCCGATATATATACACTTTATAATTTAGTAAACTTGAACTGTGAGCTGAAAGCGCAAAGTGGGCCATATTAATTTCATTGAATGAAGCGATGCATGCTTTAAACGCCGCGTCTTTACAATAACATTTAAATTATGTGCTCCTGCTACCACACTTCGTTCGCCCAATTAAATGGACCAATGCTTTGAATGTGATTATTTAATATGTATTTAACAGTGGAAGATATTGGGCAAAGCTAGTTGTTAATTATTGTAAAAATGGTTAATTTAACTGCTCCACCCGGTTTATACTTTTCCTTGAAAGCAAAAATGGTTGATGATAAAGAGACCACATATAAGTGTTGAGTAGTAAGATAAGTTTTGTACCATTTTAATTTAGTATGAGGCGATGATCAGAAAAGTTGGGCTAAAAACAAGTATAGCATACGCAGAAAATTGTGTTTGTAAAAAAAAAAAAAAAAAAAAAATTGTATGCAGCAAATATCATTCTTTTAGTTATCTTAAGGTGTCATAATATAATTTACATTATTTTCTTATATTCATATTAATTTATTTCCGTCATACTGTAATGACCACGGTAGCGTTTCATAGTTATCTATAAGTATATATCTTTTACCGTCGTGTGAAATTAAAGCGATTTTTGATTGCGTTATTGTGCTAATTTCATGTTTTTGTGATCGAATTAAAGTAATTCTATTCTTCACGATTTGTTGTTTCACCCGCTTGGATTTTTTAGTTTCATCCTTGCCTTCTACCCTGAACGCATACATTTTTGATCTCAAACCAGCAAATTCCGTCATAATGCGGCCATTGTTTTCATCCTTCATTAAACGCAGCACTTTTTTATTGACGAGGTATGCTCCAGACGTTGTTGGAAGGAGAGTAACTGCTGTCTAAATGCAAATGACAGTGCCGTTTATAATATTATATAAATCGGGGCAGATAATTTCATAAATTAGGCTGTCTGTATCCGTATAACAAACAGTACAATTCGACCCAAACTGGGGAATCATATAATCGTAATGGAATTTATAAATGGTTGTCTTTGCCAAGTCTAAGATGCACATACCTACATAGATTGGCTTATTGAAATATATTTCCTATTTGCTTAGTTCAATGGCTACCAGGTTCTCATTAAAAATTACTGAAGATTTGAACTCTGTCTTAGATATTAGGGCTTCAGCTCCAAATCGACCTAACCGTTTCATCACCAATTTAACAATGCTATGTTTCCAAACGTTTTACATAGTCTTTCCGAATATAGCGTTGTTCATGAGCTTGAAGAGATTTTTCCCGAAATCATTCTTAGCTGATGTTCCCAATTGTGTATTTAAATCTATATATGATTTTAACCACTGGGATTGGTTAAACTGGAGGATTCTATGAATTTTAGTTAGCTTTAATCCATAAAGAAGAATCTGTTTTAAATTATGATAATGAATTACATATTTGCGTTTATTGTGGAGAGTGGCCATTAGTTTTTTCTGTTTTGAATTGGGGCACTGCAATGCTCTGGACAGAACGGTAGATCCTTATGAAGACAATCCAAATCCACCTCTAAAATATAGCCTGTGGAGGAATCATCTGGCACATGTTCAGCTTTAACATTAATCGAATTATCTAGCCACTTGAAGTCGCCGTAAGGTAGGGCTTGAGACATGGCCCAACCATATTGGTTATTTATATCATAATATTGCAAGAATTTTGATGATATATTTGAATCATAGTCAGCCATATAATATGCATTATTTGCTTTGGAGTAGCGTTTAGAGCATTGACTGAGACCACCTCGGATGCCTCGCTCAATAAACGTAACCATATCTATATCGGTGAGTAATTCCAAAGTTATATTAGTATGTTTCAGCATAGCGTCCCAAGTATAACCAGGAAGTGTGAAATAATGAGCGGGATCTAGTTCATATGTTTGGAGGCAACTTGTACGGAATTGTTCAAAAACATCTGCTAATAAAAGAACATCTGTTTTTAAATACAAATCGAGTAGTTACGCTATGGGGATTCTGGATCACTTTTTTAAGCCTCCGGGATTTCACCACAGATGGCGCCACCACCGCTGGTTGGTTTGAGTCCATACTAACGTAGGTTTGTGTTTCGGCTGTATTGGTTTGTATCTTGGATACACCATTGTGTCTTGGATGAACCATTGCGCCATAGCGGGATTAACCGGTACTACCGGGATGTGTCATTTGGTCTTGACTGCACCCTAGCGGCATTAGCCGGTACTACCAGCATGCGCCCGTACTACGTTTTTGTTAGATAGATATGTGGTGCACCTAAATGTAGGCTTTTTATCATGATTTTTCTTGAGCGCCTAAATGTAGGCTTTTGATTTTGAACTAATAATTAAAGTTAATAGTACGAAATTTTTGTTCATGCCAATGGATTCTAGAGGGTGGGTATGTGAGGGGGATAAGAAAGATAGGGAGGGGGGTAATGAAATTTTCATCAAAATTCCTCTACAGGCTCGGGTTTTCGAGATATTAGCGTGTTAATAATTCAAGTTATTTTTGCTCACGGAAATGGATTTGTCGTGTCCCAATGCAATCGTATCATTCAAATTCTCAGTTAATTAGCTGAAAAACGATTAAGACTTGCGAATAAATAAGAACGCTCGATATAATTTAAAACTCTTTACACTTTATTACTTTCCATGACCTATCTTAACACGTTTTTAGTATTCCGAACCGACCGGACATTTGACACCACTGTGCCTGAAACTTACCCGCGACTGATCACTTAACGGCACTCGCCAGACCAGACATTGGTCTTTTATGCCCCAATTTTCGGAAGTAAACTTTTACTCGCAACGCTGATGTAAACAAACGACAACAACCTTGTCGTTTGTTCTACCGGTTGCAGCACCTGAGTCGCTTAGTTGTAAACAATCGCTTTACATAATAATTTCCATGCGAAGTGAGTTATTATTGTAATCGTCAATTGCTTCACTAAGCGCTCATCACAGCCAGCTGTTGGGCTAATCAGCAAAACAACCGACAGTTGCAGAACAATACCATGCGAGGTTATTGTTTAGCAATTGCTGATTATTTCGCTGTAATGCCTTTGGCTGCTGGAAGAATCTTCCGTATATTGGGTCATAACATCCCTCCCCCTTTGAAAAACTAGTTTGCGCAGGGAACTAGACCTGCAGAGTGCAACAGTCTTATTTAAAAACATTTTTTAATCTTCGTTCGGTTCAGACTACGCTTTTCTTTTACATTTTTCATTGATTCCTATTTTAATTTTGTTATCTTTCTTATACTTATTACATTTCCTTCTTTTCTGCCTAACATTTTCTTTTTCCGTTGTCACAAAAAAATTTGTCTATTTATATTACTTCTTACACTTGTTATTCATTTACATTATTTTATTATAATCTTTGGTTGTACATTTTCATTACTTTCTACCTTAATTTTCTTATTTCTTATCTCTATTACAATTTCTTTTAACATTTCATATCTTCATATCATTTCTTTTAACATTAACTTTGCTTTTTTTCAAAAAACTTTTTCTGTATTATATTTCTTAGGTTTGTTATACATTTCCCCTCTTTTGTTACAGTTTTAAATTCCCTATTATAAAATACAATTTACACTTCTGATAATTTTGCTTTTTTTTTTTTTACTTTGCATACTCAATTAATTACTAAAAATGAATCCTATTCACTAACAAGCTTTACCTATTTATTTACAGTTTTAGGTTACAAATTTTATTTATTCATGTACATAAATTTCATTAACTTAAGAAAACGCTAACTGAATAATACTACGTTATCAAAAAGAAATAAACATTACTTATACATAATACGAAAACTAATCCTACAGTGGAAATATTAGTTATTCCAGCTGCACCAGTTGTTTCCCTACAATCGTGGGTAGGTTTACAGTCGGCATGGAGGCTGTTGTTAGCACTATCACCTGTATATCTTCCGAATCTTCGCTGGGTTGGTTTTCCTTCGGGGTCTGGACTGTTTTCTTTGGGGTCTGGACTGTTTGCTTCGCGGTCTGGACTGCTTGGATTTGCCTTCGGGTGAGAGGTATTATCGACAATTGCTTGGGTCGTGCCGCTGCTTGCATCCTCTTCCAGCGTTTAAGGTAGATCAGTACTCCTACTGCTAGTGCTAGGCTGGCGATACTTATTAAACCCGTCACCGTTGTAGCGGCCATGTAAATGAGGATGATGTTGCTGCCTGTAGATCTCCTCTTCTTTGACAGCGCCCCGCATCTTTTGAATTGCTCTCTCATGGTCCCTCCAGGCCTGGTTGAAGTGATGTGCAGCTAAAAGTTGTACCTGTAGCTGGTTCCCGATTGTCACTTCTGCTTTCCGAGATACTGGTTCCGCCTTGAAGCTGTCCCAAGATGGTAGTTCTGAATGGGTTGGCTGCCACAGAGTTATGTTACGTCGGGCGTCGTCATCAGATGTAATTAGAAGATCCCCATTTGTAGATGACAGTGCTCCTCTAGCGTGAATACCCCTGTAGATGACAGCTGGCCGATGGATGTAGGAGAATCACGACAATTTACTTCCAATTTGGTGGTTCCAGACATCATGAACAACCAATGATTTCTGGTCATCATCCGGACTAGGCTGTTCCATTTCGGAATAGGTCTTTCTTTGCAAGCTTTGGCGTTGACGTTGAAGCTGCGGAAAAGATTCAGCACACAGCTGTCGTCAATGGCTGTAACAGTTGGTCCTAATTGTGGACATAGAAGGCTTGAATTATCCTCGAGGGTTGTCAACCGCTTGCAGTTTCCAAATTGTTTCTCGTCTAACAGGATGTACTGACGTTCGTGGTTATTAGCTGCCACAAACTCAGAACCCAGATCATAAATACGATAATCTTCATCATTTACTGCTGTAGGAATTGTATATACCTTATAAATATCAAAGGCTATTCTTTGTGGCTGCGGAATATCTATTCGAACTAGAATATTCTGTCGCCTCTGAATTGATGTCACCTTGGCTATCTGAGCGAGTAATTGAAAATTCAGGAATTCTTCAGTCAAATCAAATGTCGTGTAGCGTTTCTTATAATATGTGTCATCTATATTCTATATTCTAATTCCCCTATTCTCTTAACTATGGCTGAAAAGGAAAAACAGTAATATATGTTTTATACCTGTTACTCCTCTTCTCTCGTTCCGTCTCTTAAATTCCTCAACCTTGTAGAACAGGCTCCTTACTATCGGTCCTCAAGCCCTGACCTTCCCTTGTTGAATGGTATTTTGAATTTTAGACTGTCTGCAATATTAAAAGAGGTGAGTTATTATTACAATATTGGTATGGGCGCATTATTCTTCGAACTTCCTCAAACGGTTTGTATGTACCCGCTTGACTCTGTTCCCTTGAAGTATTGTCATATTTTCAGGACAATGAACATATACTACTTCATAGGGCCCCTTAATTTTCTCTCGCCAACTTGAACGCTTTTTGCAATTTGAACCGTAATACGGCGTGATATCTATCAGCGTTGTATATTGGTTCAGGTTTGCGTTGTAGGCTGCTCGGAACTTCTGATATGAACCCAAACAGGGTTTCCATTGGTGTAGGCTTGGTCCCCGAATAAACAGTGTTATTGTACGCATGTGCTGCTGTGCGTAGAAATCCATCCCAATTTCTCGGGTCCTCATCAACGAAGCTCCTTAAATAATAAGCTAAGGTGGAATGCTGTCGCTCCACTGCATTCGATTGTGGGTGATAGGCAGTAGTCTGCAACTTTTTAATCTTTAGCATTTTGCACAGAGATTGTATGACTTCCCCAGTAAAGTTGGCTCCTTGATAAGTCACTAATTGCTTCGGCAACGTATATCGGCTAAGTATTTGCTCAAATAACGCCCCTGTATTCGATTCCTGATCAGGTATCGCTACGAAATCAACAAACCTAGTTAAGTCATCCATCATTGACAAAATGTATTTGTTACCAGAGTGGCTTACATGCAGTGGTCCTACCAAGTCGACATAAATCTTATCAAACGGCTTTTCGGAGACTTCCGTTACGACCAGTGGCATTTTAGTAGCCTAACTTTGTTTGTTCTTCTGACATTTCGTGCATCGCCTGATATAGGTGGCAATATCAACCTTCATCCCCTTCCACCGGTAGAAGCGTTTTATCCTTTCCAAGGTCTTATTCCTTCCGAAATGCCCCAGGAATCGAGAATCATGATAATCTTTTAATATTACCTTTATCTCTTCGGGATCAGTAACGTATTGTGGTGTCTGAGTGCCATGCAGTCTTCTCGACGTAATTGGAGTTTCATCAGTGTCCTCCCAGTCCTCCTCCGGCTCTGGCATATCCCTCGCATCGAGTTTTTTCTTCTGAGCTTGTAACCGAGTGACTGCCAAACAAGGATATTCTGTACCACCATCCGTTTCTATTTCCGCTTCATCGCGGGGTATTCTGCTCTGGGCGTCCGCATTACCATTCGCCTTTCCTTTTTGGTAAACAATTTCAAAATCGTATTCCGACAGTTTATGATGGAAGCTTACCATGCGTGATGTTGTGTCCCTTACCTTGAATACACCTCTGAGTGGCTGGTCTTCAGTTTTAATTTTAAAATGTCTAGCCAAGAGATAGCATTTGTAATTGCGTACAGCCCACACCATACACAACATTTCGCATTCTGTGGTCGAGTAATTTCTTTCCGCTTGATTTAGCGTGCGACTGGCGTAGCTAACAGGTTTACCTTCCTGTTCTAATACAGCTCCAAGAGATTCCCCACTAGCATCCGTAATTAATGTAAATTTCTTCGTAAAGTCTGGATAAACTAGCAATGGAGGTGTAGTGAGAGCCTTTTTAAGCAGGGCGAATGACTCATCACACTTGGGTCCCCAATTAAACTTAATTTTTTTTTTCAATAAACTGTTAATTGGAGCCATGGTTTTCGAGAACCTAGGAACGAATTTCCGGTAATAATTAGCTAACCCTAGGAAAGATTGAACCTGTCTCACCGTCTTTGGTTGCGGAAAGCTCTGTACAACTTCCACCAAACGTTGATCTGGCTTTACTCCTTGTTCCGAGCATACATGGCCCAGATACACCACTTCTTTTTTCAGAAACTGGCATTTAGAGGGTTGCAGCTTTAAATTATGACCCCGAAAACGTTGAGATACTTGCCTCAACTTAATGTTATGTTCATCTATAACGACATCGTCGAGATACACGAAACATTTTATTCCCTGTAACCCTGTTAATGTTCCGTTTAGGAGCGACTGAAAAAACGGAGGCGAAGTTTTTAGCCCAAACGGCAATCGTCTATACTGAAAATGATTGAAATTAGTGCTAAAAGCTGTTTTTTCTCAATCTTCTGGATCAATTAATACTTGATGATACCCGTTAGCTAAATCTAACGTGGAAAAGTACATAGAATGACCCAGCCAATCCAAAATGTCTTCAATTCGCGGAAGTGGATACGAAAATGGGATACAAACCTTGTTTAGTTCCCGAAAATCTACGCACAACCTATACTTGCGGTTACCAGATTCGTCAGTTCCCTTCTTGGGAATCAGCAGTACTGGAAAGTTAAACGGACTATCACTAGGCTCTATGATATCCTCCTCTAACAGTTTTTCAAGTTGCATCTGTGGGCTTCCGGCATGCGGTACTGCTTCCTATAAATGAGCCCTGTATTAGCGATTAAAGGTAGTTTGAAGGTTTTCGTCGGAGTGTAGGTCAACTTGTCTCCTGGCAAATGAAAAATATCACTATATTCGTAGCAAATTTGAGTCACGGACTCTTTTTCCTCTGAAGTTAGGTCTTCTCCGAGTATTAGTGATTGTTTCATTAGTTTAAGTCGACTGACTGCTGACTTAGATTGTACTTCAGTCCACCTTCTCCTATAGGCTGCACAGAGTACTTACTTAGGTTCTTCAGCTTAGGTCTGAAATTCTTTATTTCAACTGCCTCAGTTCTAGCGTTGATGATTCCACCAAATGCCTGTCCATTCTTAGGCCTGATTAGGGTATTACTAGAGTACACGCCGGGACATATTTCTTCTGCCATACACACCATCTCATCCTCGCTTGTAACGTGGATGATTATCAGCTGCTCCGTCCTCGGCTCCATTCCTATTATGGATCCCTTGAGCTCTCCGGCTCTTGGAGGTGAGTAGATACGCCATACAGCTTCTGCGACACTTTTTCCATACAAAAAGTGCAAGGTAGATTCCAACTATTTTGGCGGATCTTTGTGGGTTCTGGGCAGGGGGGAGGGGAGGGGGATGGGGCTGAGGTCGCATTTGTACTGAAAATGTGACGTCATCTTGAAGTTTTCTTTTAGGAGGATACTACAAGAACCAATGTAGGTAGGTATGTTGACTTGGATATGTCCGTCTTCAGGCTGATAATTAAATTCCGAATAATGTAAACAAAATCGCAGCTGAGTAAAGTAAACAAATTGAGGGATATTCACACACACACTCTCACTCACACACGCACACACACACGCACACACACACGCGCACACGCACACACGCACACCCACACGCACACACACACACACACACACACACACACACACACACACACACACACACACACACACACACACACACACACACACACACACACACGCGCACGCACACACACACACACACACACACACACACACACACACACACACACACACACACACACACACACACACACACACACACACACACACACACACACACACACACACACACACACACACACACACACACACACACACAAGAGGATACTCTACGTCATAATAAAAGATTTTCTACCAGGCGGTATTCGGTACCATGTTATTAAATTAACAACAACAACAACTAACGTAGGTAGATATGATGACTTAGATATGAATTTACCTAATTTTTGATCTTCAGGTGTAATGCTTCTAATTTTATTCATCCCATGAACAATTCGTACAGCTGAATAATGTAAACAAAATCGAATAATGTAAACAAAAGTCTCACAGAGCCGAGTAAAGTAAACAAATTTATGAAAGATTCTCAATAGCTGAAAAAAACCAACAACTGATATGTTGTCTTAGATGAGTAGTTATAATTGAAAATTTCTTTTGCTGAAAAAAAAACAACTGCGGATTAAAAAGCCGAGAGTGATCATGATATCTAAAAATAGATCACGGCTGCTTGTAAGAAGTAGTGGAAATTAAAGCCTCGGTGGCCAGGTGGCTGGTAATTTAATGTCGCCTCTTCGCACCGCCAAGTAAAGTAAACAATGGTTTTTGTATCTAGGAGTGTGTATTGAAAAGTCATAAGTTGTGTGAAAAATTGTTTTATATTTATATGCATCATTAAATCTTAAATTATAAACTTTTTCTCTGTGCTTCATATTTTTGTATACACAACATTCAATAAAAAACCTGCGGATTCATAAAATCCCCAATAAAAAAAAAATTAGGAAAAAACGGCACATTCCTAAATAAAAATTAAAATCAAGTCATGAAAAGGGTCCTATAAGCTAGTCATACTTAACAACGTGACCAGTTTATCTATTCACACGCAAAGAAAATTGCATGAGCAATTTCTTTCCATGGCCCACTTGAAAAAGGCGACAAATAAAGTCGAATTCCATGACAAATCTTACCCTTAGTAAGATTTGTCAGCATAAAATATAAATTCAATCGTGCAACAAAGTAATGAAAAGATAAAAGCGACGCAAGAATTCAAGTGCGCAACAATGTAGGAAACGATAAGACGACGGGTTGGTGGCTCGATATTTATGAAAATATCGGGTTTCGCCTCCGTCCGGCGAGAAATTTTTGCGGGCATGATTAAACATGCCCAACGATATTTTCTCAGGGAAGAAATGCAAATGAAGCACTTTTTTAACCCTGAACGACGCGATTATCAGCGGGTTAAATTTAATGAAGAAAACCAAAAATTAAAATCAGAGAGTTCGTTTTTAAACCTCGAAGCAATCACCTCGTGGAGATTTTGTCGGAATAAAAATAATTAATTGGTTTGAAAATACCTTATCGGTTGACAAAACCTCGCCGGGTTCATCTCGCTGCTTGACTTTGTCGGTATACAAATAATTAACTCATTAAGAAGTAATCGCTTTGCTGAGATTTATTGAAAGATGTTATTAAAGCATAAATAATTTAACAAAAATCAATCGATTGGCTAGAGAACAATTGGTTTACGGAAATCAACTGATTTAACGTAAAATGACTGGTTGCTTGGCTCTGCCCCGGTAGAGTTGTGGACTATAAACTACAAACTGTGGATTTAGTGTATTGTGGAAAGGAAAAGAGATTAAATTAATATTAGTGAATAAAGATAACAACTTAAAGTCAAGCCTAATCGAACGGTGTTTTATTTTACAACATCCACCATTACACAACAGGAAGATTCCAAGCAATTTTGGGTGTGACGACAGTAAACGGCGTAGAGTGGTTTCGTTAGGGAATTACCCCAAATAATACGTAACAAAATTGGCGCAGTCGGTAGGATCAAGGTAGCTTGATTTCGCTAAATAATCAAAAGCTTAAATTCCTTGATCCTGCGAACAAAAAGGGGAACCTTTGACGACGCTATTCAGGCCAAGTCACCCCCAACACTCGGGTAGATTTCATCTGTAGGCGGCTCTGCTCCAGGCGAGCACGCGTTCACCCTAGTCAGTGCACAAGCACCACCGAGGGAAATCAAGCCTACAAAAAGGCAACCAGAAGGACGAATACGAAATCCGGAAATAGCCGAGAGAACAGCAGTCAGCACGCTCATTAGACGACTTCGATCCAGAGTTGAAGGGGAATTCGAAGGCGTGTTTCATAGCCCCCCTTTCAACTAACACCAGGGGAGTTAAGACGGCAGAAGCCCCCCCCCCCCGCAGCAAATAAATCAGAAGACAGCGGACAAAAGTACTCAGAGGGAATACAAAGACGGTTAAGGAAACCCCCCTCCAAACTACATCAAAGGGAAATAAGCAGGCCGGAGCCCCCCTTTCAACCGACAATACATGTCAGAAGGCAACAGCTCTAATCCAGTCCAACAGGAACCAGAAGCAGCAAAGACGACAAATCCTCCACCTTAAGCCGACGCGGGGATCAGCCCCAGGTGCCAATTCTACGCATCTCCGGAAAGATACATCATCAGCTGCAGATCAACAACCAACACCAACTCCAACCGGACCTCGACTCCGAAGTGGAACTATATTGTCAGGTCCCACTACACAAGTAAGTCTTAATAAGTTCTTAGATAGATTGTATGAGAGAGCGCAAGATTCAGGCACGCTAGCTATCACCCAGTGTGATTCACTGAGTAGAAGATTAAGTCAAATCAGCGAAAAAAGGGTTGCACAAATCCAGGCTTTAAAGGAAAATACAGTTCGATTTCGCGAAGAGTTAAATAAGCCAACTGAATCTCAGCGCTCCCTCGAATTAGATAAAAATAAAAGTGAGAATAATTTAGAACTAAATAAAAGTGATAATTTAAGTGAAGGCCCAAAAGAAAGTGGTTGTGTTAGTGAAGTGACAGACCCTACACCAGAGGACCTTTTAATAGATTGGCTGGAAGAATCCTTACCGGAAACCAGTCCAGAAGGTAGTCGCATTGGTCTACCTAAATTTAAATATTCAGCCAAAAGGCTACAAAACATGTTGGACTACGCCAAAGTTGCAAAATTGACGTTTCAGCTCGTCCCTTTATTTTCGGGTGAAAGTACCCCACAAATGGGACGTGAGCTACGGACCTTCATCGGCTGCTGCAAGCAAACTATGCAGTGCCTTAATGATGAAGAAAAGGTGGATTTCCTTCAGGTTCTCCCCACAAGATTAAGAGGTGATGCATATCAGCTATTCGCTTCAGACGTCCCTACTTCATTAACTGAGGTAGAGGAACGTTTGAACAGGACATATCTTCCCCGTGAGTGGTATCAGGAATTGGCGAACAGATTGATCACCACACGACAGAACCCATTGGAATCTCTCACTGCTTTTGCTACAAGGTTGAAGCAGCTGTTGACGATCTGCAATGAGGCTGCGACACAAAAGTATGGAGCTGAGGCAGTCCCGCCTGTGAAAACACAGCTGATGGACTTCGCCAAAAATGCTCTCAAAAGTGGAGTAACTAATCCACATTTGTATCAATATTTACTCACGCAGGGAGAAGGCGATATAGAAGCTCTCATACAAAAAGCCCTGGACATGGAGAAACTACAGCAAAGTGCTACATTCGTCCAGAGTCCTCTGGCACAAGCTCCTCCAGTGGCTTCAGTAGACCCAGAATTACGAGTGAGAGCGTTCTACAGATCTCCATATTATCAAATACCATCAACACCTATGTTCGCATTACCTCGAGCACCGAACCCAAACCATTTCTCACGCCACGCAAATAACACAATATCACAGCCACGCCACCGAGTAATAATAATATTTTTTTTTTATTTGTATATGCTCTTTATTGAGTGGCTCATTGGCTCTTTTAAAAATTTCTTAAAACTAATTGGCAAAAGGCACAAAATTGTAAAAAAGACACTAGCTAAACTAACTTATAAAAAGTCAAAAGGGACAATTAGAACAATTAATACAACAAAAATGACAGACAAAAAGGAAAACAAACAAGACAAAATTCTCAAAAGAGACTAAAAACGGACACAAGAATTTTGAAAAAGATCTAAAGTTTAACCAAAAATTTAGAACCATTCCCAATTTTGACAATTAGGTAAGTGGCAGTTCCAAGGAGTTCCAAATTTCCAAAATAAACTAATACAAATGTCCCTAAACGAGCGAATTTCAACATAAAATTTTGTAATTTGGAACCGAGACCGAAACCGAATTAGAAAACAGAATAATCGAACGAAGGAAAAATTTACCCGATACCGTTATAGAGTCCCGCGAGAGCAGCCTTTTGTATCGTAGACCTCTACAAACTTCTCTCCTCATCCCGCCAGCTGAGCGTCTCTAACAGAGTGCTTGTCCTTCCCACAGTACTTGCAACGATTCCTAAGCGGGGAGAAGCCCCGTGGACTAGTGTTGCAAATGTTGTGGCCTGTTATCACCAGCGAAAGACAAGAGCTCCATCCTGCACCGACGATAGTGGTTGCCATGTGCAGTTGAATGTGTCTGCGTTCGTTGCCAGATATTCGAGACGTAAACGTCTCTTCAACCTGTCAACGAAGTGGCGCTTAAGTGCGTGTGCATGGTGTTGTGGTCAGTTTTCTGATTCCCATCTTCGACTCTCATGTAGTACAGGTGAATTGTAGATTTGGCCAGTGTCAACACAAAGCTAATCAAACAATTCACTCGACTACAAACCTTTGGTCCCCATAGAAACGATGTCCTAGTAATGCCGAAATTCGGGTGGATCAACTGACACATACCGCGCACGAGATCCAGTAGACCCTGCAAAGCCGGACAAGTGAAGAACCTGTGAAACAGGGTGGCTTCACCAGCACAAAACTGTGCAAATCCTCTGAACCCGCCGGTTAATATATGACAACTGATTAGGATGCACAAGACTGTGATGCAGCAATTTGAATGCTACATCAGCATCTTTGTAATTAGAAGGATAACTGTAGACTACTCTGCAAGTTATCCCTCCCATCACGCCCATATTCACCCCGAGGTGTGTTCGCCATCTGTTGTATCCTGTATACTCCGGAGGTCTTATTGACATAAACACGTTACGGAGCACACGTGTTGTAAGTGTGCTGAAAGGTATGTGTGGTGGTCTGTTCAGAACGAAAGCATCTTCCAACTTAGTGCCAGGGTCACTGGTCCCAAGTTGGCGAAATCTCTCCCGCGCAGAAGCAGCCAGGTCGTGTAGTTGTGCAGTGTTAGTGTTTATTCGACAGTTTCCAGAGATATCAATAATATCTCCGAGAGCCGTCAGTGTATGCGTGTCAGCTTCAAAACCCCGAGGATTACTGAACACTGAATCTATTAATTCAGGATTAAACCTGATTGGAATCGACGCGAATTGCGTGTACCCTAGAGCATTCCACTTAAGGTGAAATGCTGACCTGATTCTGCCCCAGGTCTCAATCGTTGAGATTAGATCCTGTGGTCAGTCACGAGGATAAGGTGGTCGAACAGAGAGTAGGTAGTAATACTCTCCTATGCCGATCCCTCCCAGTACATTCACCCACAGTTGAGAAATCAAGCTGTCTCTCTGGCAGAACACTCTTTGGAATGCACGCATTTGGAGACACCTTGATTTCACAACCAAGTTAGTGAGACCTAATCCACCTATCTCGACTGGCAGACAGAGCGTGCTTTCAACAACCCATCGTCTTCCGCACCAAAAGGCGTCTATCGCTTTTGCTTGAAGAAGACCTACGAAGCCTTCATCAAACATCTCAGACTTTGGCAGATGAACGATGGACGAGGTAATCAAATAGTTAATCACGACTGACCTACCCATTAAGGATAATGGAAACAGTCGACTACGCCATGAGTTTACAGCTCTAGAGAGTTTCTCAAGAGCGATGCGGCTATTATTTGATTTACTCTCGCGTCCGATATACACACCTAAATACTTCAGGCAAGTATTAGTCCATTGGATGTTCAGTGGAGTATCTGTGCGATCTCTCCACCTTCCACACCATAAGCCTTTACTCTTACTAAGGTTGATTTTAGCGCCCTATATACGTTCGAACTGTTCGATAACAGCACGAGCGACCGGAAAAGCTTCACTCTTGTCACGAAAATAGACATATCATCCGCATACGCCAACATAAGAAGCCGGTATACGGCAGATGAACCGCATACTGTCCGAGCATTCGACGAAGATTCACCAGTAGCGGCTCCAACGAAAGTTCATAAAGCATATCTGAAAATGGACAGCCCTGTCTGATACCTCGATGAAACGAGATAGGAGCCAGAACTTGCCCTTGATGCTTAATCAAAATCGCTGAATCTCTATACAGTTTCGCGACGATATCGAGCCACCTGGGCGGAAACCCAAATGCCTCGAGAGCAGTCAAGAGATGCTCGTGCGAGACACTATCAAATGCCTTTTGCTGGTCAAGTGAAATCATGGCCATTTGTGTACCTGTTTGTTCATGGTAGGCAAACAAATGCTTGGCTACCGCGATATTGTCGTAGATACTGCGACCAGGTACACAATAGGACTGTTCCGGGTGTATTACCGAGGCAATCACTGAGCGGAGTATCGCCACTAAGGCTTTGCAGACGATTTTGTAGTCTACATTGCATAGGGTTACTGATCCCTTATTTGGAATCAAGCGCATAACAGATCTCCTCCAACTAGAAGGAAAGTCTGAATGCGTCTCAACCGCCGAATTGAAGACTTCCAAAAGGTCAGGAATTAATAAATCCCTGAAAAGTATGAAGAATTCTGGAGTCAAGCCGTCATAACCAGCTGAAGTGTGTCGCCTTAGATCCTTTGTCGCAGCAATCATATCCTCCAATGTGATCACTGTATCCAGGAGCTCCTTACTGTCTTCAGAGAAAGTGGGAATATTCTCAAGAAATTCATGAGTGGTCGAGGATGTTGTCGACGTCGATTCAGAGTAGAAACTACTGTAGTAGTCTCGAATATATTCTGATAGCTGTTGTCCGTTGAGGACTTGTCCAGATTCATCAATTATCGATTCGACCTCACAAGAAGCAGTACGACGTCTAGTCGCCTGAAAGAAGTACTCGGTTGGAGAATCGCCTTCTCTGCCAGCGCGATTGGCCGCGCAGCACAAACTCCAAGCTGTGCTTGTAAGTCTGTGTCGCCAAGCGTTCCTTTATTCCATTGAAATAAAGAATCAACCCCGGCTGAGTTGGGAGAAGAGCTGCCACATGAGAGACCTCGGCCGACAAGCTAGAAGCTTGATAGCCACTTCGATTGTAACTCGTCTCGATAAAAGACCAAATCTGGAGTTTCCAACATCCCACCATTGACTAAGAAAAGGAAAGTCAGCTTTTCTCTCTTGCCAATCGTGCCAGAAATCAATGAACTCATTGAAGAACTGGTCGGAATTCAACAAATAGTTGTTGAATATCCAGTATGCAGTTCGTCTTTCAACTAGAGTGCTGGTCACCACTACAAGAAGATGATCGCTAATCGAACACACTTCATGAGTGACACCAACGAAATGTTCTAGTATTCCAGGTGAGACGTAAAGTTTATCAATTCTGGAGCCTGCGAGACTTCCATGGATATTTCGCGAGACCCTCGTATATGATCTAGTCTAGTGCATCCAACGATAGATATCCACGAGTCTGAAAACACCGACAAAATTCCTCAATCGAGTAGCATTAACAGAGTTGAACTCAACTCCAGAGTGCCGATCCATTGAGGGATTCAAAGTGCAGTTGAAATCACCTCCGGGGACAGTTTCGATGCTAAAATTCACCAGACAGGACTGAACACTATCAAGAACTTGTCTTGTAATGTCCTGGTCATGAGGAAGGTACACGTTTACTACCTTGATATGTTTGTCTTGAACGACAAAATCCAAGGAAGAAGCTAAGCCTGGGAAGATATCTATATAGACAGGAGAAGAGAGTGTCAATCTGTTGGATACAATGATTGCCACCCCTGAGCCTCGGCGAGGCGCAGGTGTGGCAAACATTACATAGCCAGTGTGGAGATAAGCATAGCGCTCAAGTTGTGTATAAGAGTCTTGAGTGAAATTCGTCTCCTGCAGAAGTGTAATGTCTATATCGAACATTTTGACATGTTCGATAGTACTGTGTAGTCTTGCATGAGCACTTAAACCCCCGGTGTTAAGAGAGCCTATCTTACACATCTAAAGAGATAAGAAGCTCAAACGATGATGGTACGACGTCTACGGACGAGAAGAATCGACCAAGCCATGCTCGTGAATCAGCTCCTCCACCCTCCTATGGAGACGATCCAAGCGAGCTACATCGTTGTACTTCCCCTTTTTCTTCGACTCCTGTTGTAGGAGTGGAAGTTGAGGAAGTAACAACTCTGGCCTCTCCAGCTCCTGTACAAGAATACTCCAGATTTTACCTGAATTCTTCTTGTACAGGAGCTGGCCAAGAATGGCTGAAGAATGAAAACACGACCTTCGTTGGCTTTTACCTGAGTGGGAATGGCACAAGGTGCCTACCATCCACCTCGATGCCCTCAAGCATAAGCTTGGCAGCACTACCAAGGGTTGTGGTATACACCTCAACCATTCCCCCAGCCATTACTCCCATGGAGAATAGCTCCTCACGAGAGATGACCTGGAAGATCGCTTTCAGGTATGCGCTCTGAGGACATCTATTGATGTGCTCGAGCTGCATACTGTAGCTGTCATCCTGCCACCTTCCGTTGAAAAAAGCCTGTATACCCGCACTAGTCTTAGGCCGAGGCTTACCTGCGTCCAATGGGGCTGGACGAGGAGTGATGCCCTCTCCTAAAATTTCTATTGCTGACCCTTTATTAGAACTGCCACTTACCTGTGCATATGATTCACTGGTACACTGGTGGTACTGCTGGTTCTGGTGCCTGTTGCTTTGAGGTGCTTGCCAACTTTGAAGAAAGAGGTGGCCTCATCACAACATGGTTTGTCTTTGGCGCTGAATCCGAAGCCTTTTTAACTACATCCTTCAGCTTAGGCTGATGTCCCATACTCGAAGGCGTCGTCGTAGCTGTTGCCAAAGATAGCCGTAGATTCTGAAGCCAATGCTCCAGATACTTCCAGAACAGCTATGTCTGTCTTCGCAATAGCGCTCCCCAAGCAAGGCGGCTGCAGTTGCTCTCTGCTGCTACTGGCCTTTTCAATTGGGCCCTTAATGGCTTTTTCTTTGGGCCCTTGGGCAGGTTTTTTAGATGAAGAAGCTTTAACAGTCTTCTTCACCCTTGCACTTAATTTGGGGGGATCATCAGTCCCCCCAGAAGCGCTGCTGCTGCACGTACTCATATTGAGTGCGGCAGTTAATATTTTTAATTTTTAGTATTTGTACACAAGATTTACAATCTTTTTCTTAGTACGAAATAATAAGTCGGTGCTAGATAAATTAGTGTTAAAAATAAGAACTGAGCTATAAATAAAATTAATCTGCATTGGGTTGATAGTTCAAAAAAAATATATATAAAAAAGTCGTTTCAAAGCAAAAAAGCATATAAATTAAGTATCTACTGCATTTTATAATTTAGTTCAAATTTAGTTTAAATATAATATAGGCATATTCTAAATAGTTTAAATAGTTTAAATAGTTTAAATACTGCGTCTTAGCCTAGAAGAGAATAGGAACTATTATCCTATAAAGGGGTTATTTTAAGTCAGTTCGAACTTGCATTCTAAACGCATTGACGGTGTTTGCGATTTGTACAGTAACGGGTAAATTATTCCATAGTCTGATAGACTAGACGAGATAAGAACTCTTCATAACTGATCTATAGAATCGTGGCATTATCAGGTTTCTGTTCCGCTGAGATGAAGTAAACTGGAAAAGTTAGATATTCCGGTTTATTGGACCGTAGTATGCCGAACAGTAGAAAGAGCACTCGATGTTTTAAAAAGGATTCCAGAGAACACCCAAGTAATTCAAGTCTATATGGGGAAACATAATCAAATCGTCGCAATCTAAAAATAAATCGGATACAGTCGTTGAATGCGACCTCCATTTTATGAGCACATATACTATCAAGTTTGGGAAACACAACGCTACCAAACGAGAAATGGGGCAGAATCAACGTCTTTACTAGGACCAGACGAGTGTTACGAGGCAATATATCGGCCGAGAGCGAAAGTCTACGCAGCCCAGGATAAATTTTACCCAATCTCGCCTTAATATAATCACAGCACTTCATAATGCTGTTTAATTCTATCCCAAGATTGGTAACCTTATTCAGCATAGGTAGTGGAGAATGGTTCAGGATCACTGGTGGGACGTCAGACACATCGAAAGCATTATTGTAAAAACTTATAGAAAGTGATTTTACTGGATTAAGTTGCAGACCATTATCCATAGACCAGGCATATATTCGATCCAGATCACTATTAATGCGTGATAAGCAATCCTCGAGAAGACTTATGGGCCGACTTAGATAAACCTGAACATCAACCGCATAGAGGTGTAATTCTACATCACGAACAACTTTGGGCAAGTCATTAATGAATAAGCTGAATAACAGCGGACCCAATATCGATCCTTGGGGAACTCCATACTGTAGAAGCAAAAATGCAGAATAGACATTGCTGACCCTGACCCGCTGGCGACGTTCACTCAGAAAGCTATCCAGCATGTGCGCTGCTGAACTGCCAAATTTAAAAGACGAACAGAGCTTCTGTATAAGAGTGCCATGTTCTACACTATCAAAAGCCTTTGAAAAATCTAAAAGGACCAGCGTAGTGAATGTTTCACTATCCATCGCGCTTCTAATATCGAACGTTATCTTTAATAGGGCTGTTTCACAACTATGAAATGCTCGAAAGCCTGATTGCCATCGAGTTAAAAGATTTTTTTTTGTCCACATACTCAAGTATTTGCTGGTACATTAATTTTTTTAGCACTTTCGATAAAAAAGAAAGTATACTGAATCAGCCGGAGAATCTGGCGTTTTCTTTTTTGCTATTGGAAGAATGTTAGCTACTTTCCAGTTGGAGGGAAATGAAGAAAAAGTGAGGCATGAATTGATTATATGAAGGATATACGGACTAATAATAGGTCGTACTAGTTTGATAAATCGAGATGATAAGTTATCCGGTCCAGTTGCCTCGGATCGAATTGGATTACAAGACAATAGAAGCTCAGTAATGTCTACTCCACGCAACGAAAAACTATGAATCGAGCTACTCGGAGTAAGCTCAGGACTGCGCAGCGGGTAAACTTGACGAATGTTGGAGGCATTTCGAGCGGAAAGATTTGCAAGAGTAAACGATGCATTCGTCTGGATCGAAGTTGAATTCAGTTTTATTCTTTCCATAAACTCCGATCGAACGTAGGTTCCGCCACAGCTTTTTTGGGTGGAGGTTAGCGTCGATTTTAGAGGAATAATACTGTCGTTTGGCTTGCCTGATTGCCGTGGTAGCCTTATTACGGGCAGCTTTATACAATGTCCTTGCTTCAAATGTTCTAAGACGTTTGTAACGCTGATGGAGAAACTCACGCTCCGCGATAAGATTATGAACTCTCACTGTGAACCAGGGACAGCCATTACCAGTAGAAGATCTCGTTTTAATTGGTACGTACTTATCAAATAAGTAGGAGATTGATGACGTTAGAATCTCGACTTTATCATCCACAGAAATGGAATCAAAGATTCTCCACCATTCCAAGCCATGACACTCTTCAAACAAGGACTCTGTGTCTACGCTATTATAATCGCGAAATGAGAAACTAAGTGGGGGAGGATTCATGTTAAGTGACATGTCAAAGCTCATGAGAAGTATATCATGGTCCAGATTACTAGGAGGGCTAATTTGATTGTGGGTTATTATCTTTTCTGCGTCGCTAACAAGGTTCAAATCAAGCATCGAAGAATTAGAGGCATTGTAGAAGGTGGGTAGGGTATTAATCGTGTTAAGATGTAGTGATTGGAATAAATGTGAAAACTGATCAGTAATAGCATCCTGCCTACGCAATTTAACATTGAAATCTCCACCAATAATAACATTCTCCATTCTCCATTCGCCATTCGCCACCGAGTACCTGTATACCCTGAAACTAAAAGGTCGGAAACAGATGCACTCGTCCGTAACATCACGTGTAGCTACTGTCAGCGAAAGGGACACACATATACAGATTGCCTAAAGCGCAAAAACACCCCTTTCTGCTCGAACTGCAAAAAATATGGACACGACGTTCGTGATTGCAGACCAAATAGACGGACACACCAGGACTTCAATCAGTCTCAACCAAATGTTCCTCAACGCCTCCCCAGCAGACCACCAACAGAACAGCATAACACAAAAGGTCTCCAGGTCTTTAACATAAGACTCAAGTGTAATTTTTGTGGTCGCCGTGGACAAGCAGATGAAAACTGTAGGCAAAAGAAAAAGTGGGAAGCCCGGAGTCAGGAAAACGACGTGCAGTCGATCCGAAACTCCCCGGCTCGACTATAAACCCAACTAAAATTTTAAAAGGGTCGCCTCAAGCTCCCGAATGCGGTGTCCTTACAGTGAAACTTCCACTGTACATAAGCCTTAACGGGCAAACAAAACTAGTAGTGGACACTGGCACTGAGGTCAGTATTACTAAGAAGAAAGCGATTAAAGACCTCAAAATAATTTATTCAAGTGAGGCATGCACCCTACAGACCCCTTTTGGAACCGGAAAGACACTGGGAAATTGCAAGGGGAACTTCAATTTTAAAAATAAAATTCCCTGCAAATTTCAGGTAGTTCAAAACCTGCCAGGTCTTTCCTATGACGACCTATTAGGAAACGATTTCCTATCAAACAATTGTAATGTTGAAGGCCCAAATAAAGCACTTAAGTTTCCTTGTACGGAAATCAACTCCGAAGAGTTTACTGTACCCCTGTCATACAAAACGGACAAGCTGTACTCCAGAAAAGCAGTCGAAGTGAGATCACTGTACTCATAACAGAGTTCGGATATCGAAGCTTTTTCTTCCGCGTTTAAAGTTTCATCCAGGTTGAGCTCTCGATCTAACCTGATGAGTCTCGGTCTATTTCTGGGATCTTCCTGATCCGCAAACGAGTATCTTACATGTTGTAAAATAGATGTGTTTATCTTCCTTTTTACTTACAGTTCTATTGCCTTATGGCAGGCGATGCGCTTCCTGCTATTCAAGTGGTGAAGTGCTATGTTGTACTGGTATTTTTGTTCGTTTAGAGTACTCGCACGCATTGAGACTTTGGTTTATGGGCCATGAGAAATTGGTATTCTTAACTTTATTTGATGGTGGAGCCAACATTGCCTTTAATGAGATCTTGCGGATCTCGCACGCATCTTTTGTAGTAGTCTGGGGTCTCATTTGGTTCTTAATATTAACCCTTTTAGGTGGTGGAGTCGGCTTTGTCTATGAGTAAGTCTTTCTGATGTCGAACGCACCTTTACTTGGGCTTTTATGCTTTGTAATTATCTAAAATCTAGGTATATTGGATGAAAGAGTCAGCTGCATTTGGCTTATCGGCTGCTTTACCTCTCTCGCATCCTACATTGGGCTCTGAGGCCTTAACAATTTTTTAAGATTTTCTTTATTGTACGGTGGAGTCTGCATTGCCCCTGCTCGGGTCTTACTGGGCTCGCACGCGTCACTCATTTCGGTTCCTAGTTGAGATAAGAACTTGTATTTAGGAATTTTAGAACTTAAAGTCTTGTTCGGCTTGGGATCGGATTCGGGAAGCTCACTGTTGTTTATGTTGCTCGTTTGCGATGCATTCGGCTTGAGAACGTTTTGTATATATGCGGCTTCTCCTACTGGGATGACGGCGTAGTCATGGATAGGTAGCAATTGTACCAATAAACTGGAGATGACTACGTGAGAATTGTTACTGTTGACAATAGCTACTTGCAATGTTTCTCTCCAGTGGGCAGTAAACTGTTGGCCAGGAAGACTCCATCGCCTATTTATTTTGAAAGACAGAGCATTTCTTCCTTCACTCGCAACGGGACTGTGGTGATCATTTGTGACCTAGCAGGTATGCATATTGGTTCTTCTAAGGTAACCAAATGCTGCCTCATTTCGCTGGTCTCTTGATCACCCATACAGCTGTTTTCGTATTCCAGTAGCTCTTGTTGTACCTGGCAGCCAGCATTACTCTTTTGAGTTGCCTTGGAGACACTGCATGTAGATAGCTTAACCTGTTTAGGTTCCATCTTTTCTGCCAGTGATCTCACTTCGACTGCTTTTCTGGAGTACAGCTTGTCCGTTTTGTATGACAGGGGTACAGTAAACTCTTCGGAGTTGGTTTCCGTACAAGGAAACTTAAGTGCTTTATTTGGGCCTTCAACATTACAATTGTTTGATAGGAAATCGTTTCCTAATAGGTCGTCATCGGAAAGACCTGGCAGGTTTTGAACTACCTGAAATTTGCAGGGAATTTTATTTTTAAAATTGAAGTTGCCCTTGTAATTTCCCAGTGTCTTTCCGGTTCCAAAAGGGGTCTGTAGGGTGCATGCCTCACTTGAATTAATTATTTTGAGGTCTTTAATCGCTTTCTTCTTAGTAATACTGACCTCAGCGCCAGTGTCCACTACTAGTTTTGTTTGCCCGTTAAGGCTTATGTCCAGTGGAAGTTTCACTGTAAGGACACCGGATTCGGGCGCTTGAGGCGACCCTTTTAAAATTTTAGTTGGGTTTATAGTCGAGCCGGGGAGTTTTGGATCGACTGCACGTCGTTTTCCTGACTCCGGGCTTCCCACTTTTTCTTTTGCCTGCAGTTTTCATCTGCGTGTCCACGGCGACCACAAAAATTACACTTGAGTCTTATGTTAAAGACCTGGAGACCTTTTGTGTTACGCTGTTCTGTTGGTGGTCTGCTGGGGAGGCGTTGAGGAACATTTTGTTGAGACTGAGTGAAGTCCTGGTGTGTCTGTCTATTTGGTCTGCAATCACGAACGTCGTGTCCATATTTTTTGCAGTTCGAGCAGAAAGGGGTGTTTTTGCGCTTTAGGCAATCTGTATATGTGTGACCCTTTCGCTGACAGTAGCTACACGTGATGTTACGGACCAGTGCATCTGTGTCCAACCTTTTAGTTTCAGGGTATACAGGTACTCGGTGGCGAATGGCGAATGGAGAATGGAGAATGTTATTATTGGTGGAGATTTCAATGTTACATTGCGTAGGCAGGATGCTGTTACTGATCAGTTTTCACATTTACTCCAATCACTACATCTTAACACGATTAATACCCTACCCACCTTCTACAATGCCTCTAATTCTTCGATGCTTGATTTGAACCTTATTAGCGGCGCAGAAAAAATAATAACCCACAATCAAATTAGCCCTCCTAGTAATCTGGACCATGATATTCTTCTCATGAGCTTTGACATGTCACTTAACATGAATCCTCCCCCACTTAGTTTCTCATTTCGCGTTTATAATAGGGTAGACACAGAGTCCTTGTTTGAAGAATGTCATGGCTTGGAATGGTGGAGAATCTTTGATTCCATTTCTGTGGATGATAAAGTCGAGATTCTAACGTCATCAATCTCCTACTTATTTGATAAGTACGTACCAATTAAAACGAGATCTTCTACTGGTAGTGGCTGTCCCTGCTTCACAGTGAGAGTTCATAATCTTATCACGGAGCGTGAGTTTCTCCATCAGCGTTACAAACGTCTTAGAACATTTGAAGCAAGGACATTGTATAAAGCTGCCCGTAATAAGGCTACCACGGCAATCAGGCAAGCCAAACGATAGTATTATTCCTCTAAAATCGACGCTAATCTCGACCCAAAAAAGCTGTGGCGTAACCTACGTTCGATCGGAGTTTATGGAAAGGATAAAACTGAATGCAACTTCGATCCAGACGAACTGAATGCATCGTTTACTCTTGCAAATCTTTCCGCTCCAAATGCCTCCAACATTCGTCAAGTTTACCCGCTGCGCAGTCCTGAGCTTACTCCGAGTAGCTCGATTCATAGTTTTTCGTTGCGTGGAGTAGACATTACTGAGCTTCTATTGTCTTGTAATCCAATTCGATCCGAGGCAACTGGACCGGACAACTTATCATCTCGATTTATCAAACTAGTACGACCTATTATTACTCCGTATATCCTTCATATAATCAATTCATGCCTCACTTTTTCTTCATTTCCCTCCAACTGGAAGGTAGCTAACATTCTTCCAATAGCAAAAAAGAAAACGCCAGATTCTCCGGCTGATTCAGTATACTTTCTTTTCTTATCGAAAGTGCTAAAAAAATTAATGTACCAGCAAATACTTGAGCATGTGGACAAAAATAGTCTTTTAACTCGATGGCAATCAGGCTTTCGAGCATTTCATAGTTGTGAAACAGCCCTATTAAAGATAACGTTCGATATTAGAAGCGCAATGGATAGTGAAACATTCACTACGCTGGTCCTTTTAGATTTTTAAAAGGCTTTTGATAGTGTAGAACATGGCACTCTTATACAGAAGCTCTGTTCGTCTTTTAAATTTGGCAGTTCAGCAGCGCACATGCTGGATAGCTTTCTGAGTGAGCGTCGCCAGCGGGTCAGGGTCAGCAATGTCTATTCTGCATTTTTGCTTCTACAGTATGGAGTTCCCCCGGGATCGATATTGGGTCCGCTGTTATTCAGCTTATTCATTAATGACTTGCCCAAAGTTGTTCGTGATGTAGAATTACACCTCTATGCGGATGATGTTCAGGTTTATCTAAGTCGGCCCATAGGTCTTCTCGAGGATTGCTTATCACGCATTAATAGTGATCTGGATCGAATATATGCCTGGTCTATGGATAATGGTCTGCAACTTAATCCAGTAAAATCACTTTCTATAAGTTTTTACAATAATGTTTTCGATGTGTCTGACGTCCCACCAGTGATCCTGAACCATTCTCCACTACCTATGCTGAATAAGGTTACCAATCTTGGGATAGAATTAAACAGTATTATGAAGTGCTGTGATTATATTAAGGCGAGATTGGGTAAAATTTATCCTGGGCTGCGTAGACTTTCGCTCTCGGCCGATATATTGCCTCGTAACACTCGTCTGGTCCTAGTAAAGACGTTGATTCTGCCCCATTTCTCGTTTGGTAGCGTTGTGTTTCCCAAACTTGATAGTATATGTGCTCATAAAATGGAGGTCGCATTCAACGACTGTATCCGATTTATTTTTAGATTGCGACGATTTGATTATGTTTCCCCATATAGGCTTGAATTACTTGGGTGTTCTCTGGAATCCTTTTTAAAACATCGAGTGCTCTTTCTACTGTTCGGCATACTACGGTCCAATAAACCGGAATATCTAACTTTTCCAGTTTACTTCATCTCAGCGGAACAGAAACCTGATAATGCCACGATTCTATAGATCAGTTATGGAGAGTTCTTATCTCGTCTAGTCTATCAGACTATGGAATAATTTACCCGTTACTGTACAAACCGCAAACACCGTCAATGCGTTTAGAATGCAAATTCGAACTGACTTAAAATAACCCCTTTATAGGATAATAGTTCCTATTCTCTTCTAGGCTAAGAGGCAGTATTTAAACTATTTAAACTATTTAGAATATTCCTATATTATATTTAAACTAAATTTGAACTAAATTATAAAATGCAGTAGATACTTAATTTATATGCTTTTTTGCTTTGAAACGACTTTTTTATATATATTTTTTTTGAACTATCAACCCAATGCAGATTAATTTTATTTATAGCTCAGTTCTTATTTTTAACACTAATTTATCTAGCACCGACTTATTATTTCGTACTAAGAAAAAGATTGTAAATCTTGTGTACAAATACTAGCAATAAATTAACTTTATTATTATTTCAAAGAGAGCAGTCGTGTCAATTTAGAGCTTCCAGAAATAATAATTATTAAAAACAGCGATTCGTACTAAAAAAAGTTCAGTGATTTGGTCTCTAACTAATCTACTAGTTGTGTGTCTGTATAGTGTGTGAAATAAACTATAATTAAAGAAAAATATATAAAAATTTATAGTTGTAAAAGTTCAGAAGTGAATGACAGTTTTGGTATTAATTCAATTTAATTTAAAATTTTTTTCTCGTTGCTATGGCAACGTCAAAATTGTGAAAATTTTTAGTCTAAACAGTGGAATTTACAATTTGAAGAGAGAAAATTTATTAAAGTTTTAATTAAAAACAATTTTTTATTGAAAAAATTAAAAATATTAACTGCCGCACTCAATATGAGTACGTGCAGCAGCAGCGATTCTGGGGGGACTGATGATCCCCCCAAATTAAGTACAAGGGTGAAGAAGACTGTTAAAGCTTCTTCATCTAAAAAACCTGCCCAAGGGCCCAAAAAAAAGGCCATTAAGGGCACAATTGAAAAGGCCAGTAGCAGCAGAGAGCAAGTGCAGCCGCCTTGCTTGGGGAGCGCTATTGCGAAGACAGACATAGCTGCTCTGGAAGTATCTGGAGCATTGGCTTCAGAATCTACGGCTATCTTTGGCAACAGCTACGACGACGCCTTCGAGTATGGGACATCAGCCTAAGCTGAAGGATGTAGTTAAAAAGGCTTCGGATTCAGCGCCAAAGACAAACCATGTTGTGATGAGGCCACCGCTTTCTTCAAAGTTGGCAAGCACCTCAAGGCAACAGGTACCAGAACCAGCAGTACCAGCAGCACCACCATCCTCCCCTATAATATTAGGTGAATCATATGCACAGGCAAGTGGCAGTTCTAATAAAGGGTCAGCAATAGAAATTTTAGGAGAGGGCATCACTCCTCGTCCAGCCCCATTGGACGCAGGTAAGCCTCGGCCTAAGACCAGTGCGGCTCTACAGGCTTTTTTCAACGGAAGGTGGCAGGATGAGAGCTACAGTATGCAGCTCGAGCACATCAATAGATGTCCTCAGAGCGCATACCTGAAAGCGATCTTCCAGGTCATCTCTCGTGAGGAGCTATTCTCCATGGGAGTAATGGCTGGGGGAATGGTTGAGGTGTATACCACAACCCTCGGTAGTGCTGCCAAGATTATGCTTGAGGGCATCGAGGTGGATGGTAGGCACCTTGTGCCGTTCCCACTCAGGGAAAAGCCAACGAAGGTCGTGTTTTCACGGGTCCCTAAATTTCCTAAATTTCTTAGGGAGATTTGGGAAGGTTCATGGCGGCGTTCGCGCCATTCCAATTAAAATTAGTGACGAGGGTCTTGGGCGGGGTATCTTCGGTACCAGCCGGGAGGCGTCCATCACTTTAGATAAGGGATGTACGCTTCCAAGAGGCTTTTACTTGAGCATATCCGGCTCGAGGCACTGAATAGACGTGAGCACCGAAGAAAAATGCCATGCTTGCCATTTGGTAGGGCATTATATTGCCGACTGCCTCAGGGGAACCGGGAAGAAGGCTGAACCGAGGGTTCCCTCCAAGGAAGCCACTACTACTGTAGTGGATCTGGGGAAGGAGCCTTCGGCCGGCACTCAACCTGCTATTTTGGAGCAGCCAGTGGTTAAGGTGCCTGAAGTTGTCCTAGATACAAAAGAAATTATGGCTATAAACGGCGCCACGTCGGCACGTGAAAACACGGCTACTTCTGACGAGGAGTCGAGTAGCCATCTAGGTAAAAAAAGGAGGACGAGAAGGAGGAAGACGAAGGTGGACCGGGTGATGCTACCTTCTCCAGAGCCAGCAAAGCCAGTCGCATCAAAGCGGCCCCACTCGGAGGAGGACGATAGTGGAGCTCGCGGTTCGAAGGTTGTTGTGAGGGAAGCGGAAGTGTTTCTCGAGCAGCTTTCGGGCTGCGACATGACCGGTTTGGATGAGACTGGTCTCGCGAGCTTCAGTGGCTATGAGTCGTGTGGTAGCGCCATTTCGACTGGTAGGCAATTTCAGGTCTCGAAGGGGATGGAAACCCTTCCTAGGGAGAAAATTCGCAGCATTCTTGGCCAGCTCCTGTACAAGAAGTATTCAGGTAAAATCTGGAGTATTCTTGTACAGGAGCTGGAGAGGTCAGAGTTGTTACTTCCTCAACTTCCACTCCTACAACAGGAGTCAAAGAATAAGGGGAAGTACAACGATGTAGCTCGCTTGGATCGTCTCCATAGGAGGGTGGAGGAGCTGATTCACGAGCATGGCTTGGTCGATTCTTCTCGTCCGTAGACGTCGTACCATCATCGTTTGAGCTTCTTATCCCTTTAAATGTGTAAGATAGGCTCTCTTAACACCGGGGGTTTAAGTGCTCATGCAAGACTACACAGTACTATCGAACATGTCAAAATGTTCGATATAGACATCACACTTCTGCAGGAGACGAATTTCACTCAAGACTCTTATACACAACTTGAGCGCTATGCTTATCTCCACACTGGCTATGTAATGTTTGCCACACCTGCGCCTCGCCGAGGCTCAGGGGTGGCAATCATTGTTTCCAACAGATTGACACTCTCTTCTCCTGTCTATATAGATATCTTCCCAGGCTTAGCTTCTTCCTTGGATTTTGTCGTTCAAGACAAACATATCAAGGTAGTAAACGTGTACCTTCCTCATGACCAGGACATTACAAGACAAGTTCTTGATAGTGTTCAGTCCTGTCTGGTGAATGTTAGCGTCGAAACTGTCCCCGGAGGTGATTTCAACTGCACTCAGAATCCCTCAATGAATCGGCACTCTGGAGTTGAGTTCAACTCTGTTAATGCTTCCCGATTGAGGAATTTTGTCGGTGTTTTCAGACTCGTGGATATCTATCGTTGGATGCACTAGACTAGATCATACACGAGGGTGTCGCGAAATATCCGGAATACTAGAACATTTCGTTGGTGTCACTCATGAAGTGTGTTCGATTAGCGATCATCTTCTTGTAGTGGTGACCAGCACTCTAGTTGAAAGACGAACTGCATACTGGATATTCAACAACTATTTGTTGAATTCCGACCAGTTCTTCAATGAGTTCATTGATTTCTGGAACGATTGGCAAGAGAGAAAAGCTGACTTTCCTTTTCTTAGTTAATGGTGGGATGTTGGAAACTCCAGATTTGGTCTTTTATCGAGACGAGTTACAATCGAAGTGGCTATCAAGCTTCTAGCTTGTCGGCCGAGGTCTCTCATGTGGCAGCTCTTCTCCCAACTCAGCCGGGGTTGATTCTTTATTTCAATGGAATAAAGGAACGCTTGGCGAGACAGACTTACAAGCACACCTTGGAGTTTGTGCTGCGCGGCGAATCGCGCTGGCAGAGAAGGCGATTCTCCAACCGAGTACTTCTTTCAGGCGACTAGACGTCGTACTGCTTCTTGTGAGGTCGAATCGATAATTGATGAATCTGGACAAGTCCTCAACGGACAACAGCCATCAGAATATATTCGAGACTACTACAGTAGTCTCTACTCTGAATCGACGTCGACAACATCCTCGACCACTCATGAATTTCTTGAGAATATTCCCACTTTCTCTGAAGACAGTAAGGAGCTCCTGGATACAGTGATCACATTGGAGGATATGATTGCTGCGACAATGGATCTAAGGCGACACACTTCACCTGCTTATGACGGCTTGACTCCAGAATTTTTCATACTTTTCAGGGATTTATTAATTCCTGACCTTTTGGAAGTCTTCAATTCGGCGGTTGAGACGCATTCAGACTTTCCTTCTAGTTGGAGGAGATCTGTTATGCGCTTGATTCCAAAGAAGGGAGATTTGCAGAGGATGGGGAACTGGAGGCCAGTAACCCTATGCAATGTAGACTACAAAATCGTCTGCAAAGCTTTAGTGGCGATAATCCGCTCAGTGATTGCCTCGGTAATACACCCGGAACAGTCCTATTGTGTATCTGGTCGTAGTATCTACGACAATATCGCGGTAGCCAAGCATTTGTTTGCCTACCATGAACAAACAGGTACACAAATGGCCATGATTTCACTTGACCAGCAAAAGGAATTTGATAGTGTCTCGCACGAGTATCTCTTGACTGCTCTCGAGGCATTTGGGTTTCCGCCCAGGTGGCTCGATATCGGCGGGAAACTGTATAGAGATTCAGCGATTTTGATTAAGCATCAAGGGCAAGTTCTGGCTCCTATCTCGTTTCATCGAGGTATCAGACAGGGCTGTCCATTTTCAGATATGCTTTATGAACTTTCGTTGGAGCCGCTACTGGTGAATCTTCGTCGAATGCTCGGACAGTATGCGGTTCATCTGCCGTATACCAATGTGAGGCTTCTTATGTTGGCGTATGCGGATGATATGTCTATTTTCGTGACAAGAGATGAAGCTTTTCCGGTCGCTCGTGCTGCTTTCGAACTGTTCGAACGTATAGCGGGCGCTAATATCAACCTTAGTAAGAGTCAAGGCTTATGGTGTGGAAGGTGAAGAGATCGCACAGATACTCCACTAAACATCCAATGGACTAATACTTGCCTGAAGTATTTAGGTGTGTATATCGGACGCGAGAGTAAATCAAATAATAGCCGCATCGCTCTTGAGAAACTCTCTAGAACTGTAAACTCATGGCGTAGCCGACTGTTTCCATTATCCTTAATGGGTAGGTCAGTCGTGATTAACTATTTGATTACCTCGTCCATCGTTCATCTGCTATAGTCTGAGACGTTTGATGAAGGCTTCGTAGGTCTTCTTCAAGCAAAATCGATAGACGCCTTTTGGTGCGGAAGACGATGGGTTGTTGAAAGCACGCTCTGTCTGCCAGTCGAGATAGGTTGATTAGGTCTCACTAACTTGGTTGTGAAATCAAGGTGTCTCCAAATGCGTGCATTCCAAAGAGTGTTCTGCCAGAGAGACAGCTTGATTTCTCAACTGTGGGTGAATGTACTGGGAGGGATCGGCATAGGAGAGTATTACTACCTACTCTCTGTTCGACCACCTTATCCTCGTGACTGACCACAGGATCTAATCTCAACAATTGAGACCTGGGGCAGAATCAGGTCAGCATTTCACCGTAAGTGTTATGAGTACAATGATATCTTTTACCTTAAATGTGATAATCTTACATATAGAAACGCTATCGCCCATAACATTCCATTAACACAAGATCAGGCCGCAATTAACCAAAAGGCCTATCGTTTACCAGAGACTCAGAGACAGGTGATAAATGAGCAAATGCGAGAAATGCTAGATAACGGGATAGTCCAAACTACCAAAAGCCCTTGGAATTCACCCTTATTAGTTGTCCCCAAAAAGGCGGGACCTGATGGTGAGAAAAGGTGGCGCATCGTTGTCGACTTCCGTAAATTAAACGAAAAGACAATTGGCGATGCATTTCCGCTACCCCGAATCGAGGATATTCTTGATCAACTAGGTCATGCCAGGTACTTTACCACCCTCAATTTGGCCAACGGCTATCACCAAGTCTTAGTCGACAAAAAAGATCGACATAAGACCGCTTTTGCAACTAATTACGGGCACTACGAATTTAAGCTTATGCCATTCGGACTCAAAGGAGCTCCCGCTACATTCCAACGCCTCATGAACTTCGTTCTGACAGGCCTACAAGGCCTCGAATGCTTCGTTTATCTTGACGACATCGTCATTTATGGAAAAAACCTGAATGACCACAATGATAAACTTCGAAAAGTCTTTGACAAATTGAGAGAAAACAACCTCAAGCTGCAGCCAGAGAAGTGCCAGTTCTTGAGAAGAGAAGTTGTTTACCTAGGGCACAAATGCTCTAGCGAAGGTGCATTACCAGACCCCAGCAAAACGGCCTGCGTCCAAACATTCCCTGTTCCTAGAACAGTACGGCAAGTTCAGTCCTTTTTAGGACTCGCCAATTACTATAGGAAGTTCATTCCGGACTACTCAAAAAGCGTTCGTCCAATTACGAATTTACTCCGCAAGGATGTAAAATTCACTTCGACCGAAAAATGCCAAGAAGCATTCCAAAGCATTAAAAATGCTCTAATTTCACCACCTCTTTTAATCTATCCAGATTTTTCTAAACCATTCAACCTCACAACGGACGCCAGTAGCGAAGCTTTAGGATCTGTACTTTCCCAATCAGAAGTTGGAAAAGACCAGCCTATCGCCTATGCAAGCCGAACGCTGAACAAAGCCGAGAGAAATTACTCCACAATTGAAAAGGAGTTATTGGCTATAGTCTGGGCCACAAGGAATTTCCGATGCTACCTTCAAGGCAGGAAATTTACGGTCGATACTGACCACAAGCCTCTCAAAGGTGTCTTTAATGACCCGGCTTCCCGTTTGGTGAGATTTCACCACTAACTATCAGAATTAGATTATACCATCGAATACAAACCAGGGAAGTTTAATACCAATGCGGATGCATTAAGCCGCTTTCCACAAGTATTAAATGAAGACTATACAGGCAACACCTTAACGGTACAAGCCCAAGTCCACCACACTATGGGCTCTGATGTGGAGGAAAACAATTCCCCAAATAAACAGAAAACCAAGAAACCCGCTCATTGATTCGCCGTGACCAGAGCTCAAGAGGCCAATACTAGCTCCAGCGCTGAAATACAGCCCACAGGAGCGGAACATAAAGAAAATGAACCCCCAGGGGCGGAAATACAACACCCTTCTACGGTTGAACAAGAAATGAGTCCAGTCAAGGCACCTGAGATAATCACGAGCCCCAAGGAAGTTCAAACAATCCTAAAGGATTACCACGACTCTCTTTTTGGCGGCCATCAGGGTGTCATTAAGACTTATAAAAGAATTAAACGCAAGTATTGGTGTAGACACATGCTTAGCGATAAAAAGAAATACATAAAAAAATGCCCTAAGTGCCAAACAATGAAAGCTTCTCCACAATTCAAGATGCCAATGGTAATAACGGACATCGGAGAACAACCTTTGGACAAGGTTTACCTCGATATAGGTCCACTAGAAGAGAACATATCAGGTAATAAATATATCTTAACTTTTCAAGATAATCTTACCAAATTTGTCGATTGGTATGCCATACCTAATGGAGAAGCAATAACGGAGGCGAAAATCTTCTTCACGCGTTACCGCATTCCAAAGAGAATCGTCACCGATCAGGGAACTAATTTCCTGAGTGAGCTATTCAAGAGGGTCTGCAAACTGCTAAAGGTAAAGAAGTTACAAACTTCCGCATACCATCCACAGTCTAAAGGAGCACTGGAGCGTGCACATAGACCTCTAATCGAATATCTGCGTACAATCGTAGACGAAAATCCCAAAACATGGGATCAATTCCTACTAACCGCTGCATTCGTATACAATAACAGTGTACACGAGGGTACTAAATTAACCCCAATGGATTGCCGTTACGGCTTCACAGCGGATGTCCCATCTAACTTAAAACGGGATCCAAAACCCGTTTACAACCACGAAAGTTAATACCATATGCTAAAATACAGACTACAAAAATCGTATGCCACGGCTCGTAAAAATCTCTTAGCCAGCAAACAACGCTCGAAGGCGTATTACGACAAAACAGTCAGGCCTCTCACTTTCCACTTAGGAGACAAAGTCCTCCTCAAAAGTGAGAGTAGGAAACATAAATTGTCTCAAATCTGGGTTGGACCATATCTGATAATCAATGTACCCAGTCCAACAAGAACTACCATAAAAATAGGCAAGCGACAGGTTGTAGTACACAACAACCGTTTGAAACCCTATTACGAGTAGTATACTGGTACATACACCTTTAGAAAATAAGTTCCACTGAAACAAAATTTCGCCAGTTAAACTAACAACTACCTACTTAAAGGTTCCGCACTCGGAATTATTCCCTATGACTCAAGTCAACCGTTACCTAAATTTTATTTAAATTAATAAAAAATACGTACCCATATATACGTTGTTAGTTATAACAAAATAAAAATAAATCGGGACATATAACAAATAAATTTTTACTTTTTAGTAGCTATGAGTAAATTAAACATTTTACCAGTGAAAACATTTTTTTTTTGAAAAGGAACAATGCTCATCGACTTAAGAGCTCATAGAGAAGTTGATGAAAATTAGCATGCTCTAACTTACACTCCCCATACCTTGTTTTGGTAGTTAAGAGTGAATTAAAAATTTTTTTCTCTCCAGTACAATTTTGGTGAGAAAGTACAAAGCTCTTAACACTAAAAACCCCACTGTATATTTACGAGATTCAACATGAATTTTTATGTTTCTCTGATTCTGTTCTATCTCGTCTTCCTTTTAGCAAGTAAGCTCGCAATAGACAAACTATCAACCGTCCAATTAAGCAATACTATATCTGAATATTATATGCGATTTAGTATGACTACCTGACTAATGAAGCCTATCCTTCATTTTCTGCAGACCATGAAGCACTTAATTATGTTAACGTGCTGTCTCCATCTGACAATGGGACAAATAGCAGCGGATCCCTACACCATAAGCCCCCTAAACAACACGGGAGTACTGTATCTGGGAAAAGTACGAGTATACCACAGCGCATGGAATGTTTTAACGGAAATCAACCTGATGGAACTGGACAACCAAACGCTTATGGCAGAACAGGCGGAACATTTAGTATACCGACTATGCTCAAATCGTTCTCAAACGGATGAGCTATGCCTTGTTCAACAAAAACACGTTCATTCACTCTTGGAAAATATCAAGAGAAGAACAAGTGCCATTTGGGAAGTGGTTCCACTATCAAGATCAACAAGATCTATCTTCGATGGAATAGGGAATGCAATGCACTACCTATTCGGGACCATGGACAGCACTAATGAACAAGAGGTATATAGTCGACTTGAGGACCTCGAAACAAACACCAAAGCACTAGCCGACCTGGAAAGACAACAGATCAGTGTAGTCAAAACTACACTACAGCAGATCCAAAAGCCGTTGACATCCCTACAGGAAAGACAGCGTCAAATAACTCACCAGGTAAATATCATGCAAAATATCACCGATGAATTGCTGATGAGACAACTGAGGCAGGAAATAATCTCTAGCCTCACTTTGCAAATTGTAGAGATCGAGTATAGGCAGCAAGTCATACTCGATATAATAGTTGCCAACAAAAATCATCAACTGAACCCGCTAGTGGTGTCTCCCAAAAAGTTACTAGAAATATACCACAAATCCCATGCTACTTGTCCAGATGCACAAAACTGTCTATCTCTATTATATCAAACAGCCGAGACAAAAGCTCATCTAGTCCAAGACAGATTAGTCATTCGAATACAACTTCCGATTTTCAATCTACCACAAATGAAGTTGTATCGAATACACAGTTTCCCCATACACGTTAATAAAAAACAATCTTTGGTACCTGAAATAGAGTACTCGCACGTAGCACACCAAGTACAGACACAGGATATTCTATTGTTAAAACCACAAAATCTTAGGACCTTTAAAAAGATCACCCAAAACTCAAAGGAGGACACTTTCATCGCTAAGCTGGGCATCCCCATAACAAAGGCTACGATAAATTTAGACTAAAACAGTGTAATCCATCAGCGCAAATTCTATATGGCCTCCCCAAACTCCATAAAGAAGGCATCCCAATGAGACCGGTTTCAGCTTCTTTTAATGCTCCTGCACAGAAGCTTTTCCAAAATATTCTTTAAAAAATTCTATAGAATTAATTGATAAAATCAAAGATCTTAAGATACCAAGAAACTCTAAATTAGTTTCCTTTGATGTGTGCAATCTTTTTCCCTCAGTACCGTTGACCAAACTGAAATCTATCCTTTTTAACTTAATTACAACGAAGGTTTCGAACCCGGATAAGTCGTCTCAGTTAATTAACCTGTTAAATGTTTGTATTGACCAAAACTATTTTCTGTTTAATAGTGTGTTTTATTCACAGTCGAAAGGCTTAGCTATGGGATCAGCTCTGTCTCCTTTTTTGGCTGAGTTCTTTATGTGTCATTTGGAAGATATTTTATTTAACACAGTAAAAAATGATTTATTAAAACATGTCTTTGTCTGGTTCCGTTACGTGGATGACGTTTTTTGTATCTGGACTGGTACGCAGCGTCAGCTTACCAACTTTGTTAATAACATTTTAAACAACCTTGACGACTGTATAAAGTTTACAGTAGACATTGGTAATAATAGCTTAAATTTCTTAGATATTAACATTTTAATTACTGACAATTCCTTAAGTTTTGACATATATAGAAAGGATACATATTCTGATGCTGTGATACCTTTTAACTCCAATCATCCTTGGTCCACAAAAATGGCAGCCTTCCATAGTATGCTCAACAGACTTATCCAAGTTCCCTTAAGTCCAATAAATTTTAAAAAAGAGTTAAACACGATAATTGACATTGCTACAAATAACGGTTACACGAAAAAAATAGTTTACAAACTTTTATACCAAAAAAATAGAAATGCTGCATTCAATTTAATTTTTCCGGTTGTCAATTGCAAAAATAATTTTCAATGGAGAAAAGTCCCATATATTAAGGGTACAACTAATAGCCTTAAAAATGTTCTACTGAAATACAACATTAAGCCAGCCTTTGTTAACAATAATAATTTAAAGAGAATTTTGGTTAACAACAAAATAAAAAATAAAGTTTCAAATTTAGAAAAAACAGGTATATACAAAACTAAGTGTGACGACTGCTCCGCGGAATATATTGGCAAAACAAAACGAAAAATAAAAACTAGATTTTCTGAACATGTCGCAGGAGCTAAACACATGAAGCCTAAATCGGGTCTCTCAAAACATCTTGCTATAGAAAATCACAGTACAAACATCAATAACCTTACTCTTTTACATAATTTAAGCAATGGTTCTATACTTGACAAATATGAAATTTTTGAAATTAGACGAGCTCTAGCTAATGGCAATGTATTAGTGAATGACCAGATAGATTTTTCAGATAGAAGTCCGCTACTTAAACCAGGCCTATTTTTATAATTTGCAGTCAGTAGCCAGCCCTTGATAATGCCCCAATAAGGCGAAACGCGTCGGGTTTTTGTATTTAGTAGATTATAACGTAGTTTTAAATTTGTTAAAACTTAAATAAATATATCTGTGGAATATTTACATACAAGTGTTTTGCTAATTAAAAATAAAAAATTAAAATAATGTTCCACCAAGTGCCCAAATACTCCTCGATTGAATATATTAAAATAAATATAGATATTATTAGATATTATTATATGATTATTATTAGTAAATAAAGGTAGAATAGAATAGGGTATACTATATACTATAACCCTAATTAATCAAAAGAAATTTTATCTAGAGACAGTGTATACCTCCTAGCATATTAGAGATATGGTGTCAAAAGCACATACGTAGGTTATACCTACCCAAGGAAATTTTACAAAATAAGATATATATATATATATCATATAGAAAATAAGATTGTCATACAAAAACATAGATATCCCGCCGCTTATGGAATTAGTAATAAATCAAAAAAAAATGTAAAAAGAAAATATATTAAACAAATAATATTAAGATAACAACACTAATCTAGTATAAAACAAAAACTTAACAAAAACTAACACAAGATTAGGGTATCACATACGATTAGTATTAAATAAGTTTAAAATATAAAAAAACAACTAAGTATTTTAACAACAAAAACAAATAAAACACAAGGAATTTTTATATATGATACAAAAATTTCATGTAAAATAGGGCACAGCGACGTAGTTGAAACGACCAAGTATTCGCAAGGGGTTAAGATCGCACCCAGCCTAATAAATTTTTCCCCTGAGAGCTATTCCTCTCCAAAGAATAGCTCTCTTTTTCACTGGGGGAAGGTTTTTTGTATACACAACATTCAATAAAAAACCTGCGGATTCATAAAATCCCTAATAAAGAAAAATAAGGAAAAAACGGCACATTCCTAAAGAAAAATTAAAATTAAGTCATGAAAAGGGTCCTATAAGCTAGTCACACTTAACAACGTGACCAGTTTATCTATTCACACGCAAAGAAAGTTGCATAAGCAATTTCTTTGCATGGCCCACTTGAAAAAGGCGACAAATAAAGTCGAATTCCATGACAAATCTTACCCTCAGTAAGATCTGTCAGAATAAAATATAAATTCAATCGCGGGACAAAGTAATGAATAGATAAAAGCGACGCGAGAATTCAAGTGCGCAACAACGTAAGAAACGATAAAACGACGGGTTGGTGGCTCGATATTTATGAAAATATCGGGTTTCTCGTCCGTCCGGCGAGAAATTTTTGTGAGCATGATTAAACATGCCCAACGATATTTTCTCAGGGAAGAAATGCAAATGAAGCACTTCTTTAACCCTGAACGACGCGATTATCAGCGGGTTAAATTTAATGAAGAAAACCAAAAATTAAAATCAGAGAGTTCGTTTTTAAACCTCGAAGGAATCACCTCGTGGAGATTTTGTCGGAATAGAAATAATTAATTGGTTTGAAAATATCTTATCGGTTGACAAGTAAATTAAGAAGTAATCGCCTTTAGAGTTTTTTTTTCTAAACCTCGCCGGGTTCATCTCGCTGCTTGACTTTGTCGGTATACAAATAATTAACTCATTAAGAAGTAATCGCTTTGCTGAGATTTATTGAAAGATGTTATTAAAGGATAAATAGTTTAACAAAAATCAATCGATTGGCTAGAGAACAATTGGTTTACGGAAAACAACTGATTTAACGTAAAATGACTGGTTGCTTGGCTCTGCCCCGGTAGAATTGTGGACTATAAACTACAAATTGTGGATTTAGTGTATTGTGGAAAGGAAAAGAGATTAAATTAATATTAGTGAATAAAGATAACAACTTAAAGTCAAGTCTAATCGAACGGTGTTTTATTTTACAACATCCACCATTACACAACAGGAAGATTCCAACCAATTTTGGGTGTGACGACAGTAAACGGCGTAGAGTGGTTTCGTTAGGGATTTACCACAAATAATACGTAACAATATCCAAAATTCGCAACAATATATCTGAAGTTCTATTAATCCTATCTTGGAAGCGAAAGCGATCCAGAGCATATGTCTCCCCCGGTCCTTTTCTGGGTTCATAATCAATCATATGAACTTGTGGAGCAGCAGTACTAAACTTGACCTTCATTATCACGACTAATTAAAAAAACTATTTTCACATTATTCCCTTTTTATTATTCAACGGTTATAATAAATAATTGGATACAGATTGCTATCATTCTGAATAAATTCAATTTTATATGATCGCCCGATTGGTCCTCTGTTAATCACCGAGAAATCTCCCTGGGCATTTATTTTACTCAAAGTATCGTCCGAAATTGTGTTGTATCGTGAAGGAAGAAATAGTTGATAATTCTCCAAATCCAGAACCACACGAGCTCCAAATGTAGTTGTACACCTTCTTGCTCCAAGAATCTTGTACTCTTTATCCAACTCCATTTGGCACGCCTTCAGGAACGGTTGGTACTGCTCCAACTTCTTTAGTTCATCCATTCCGTTTGACATTATTATTATTTTCTCCTTGCTTCCTATTTGTTTGAACTCCGGAACGAAACTGATAGTGAATCTGATTCAGCTCCTTAATTTATAGCCAATCTCTAAAAACAAGTTTAATCCTGTGGTAACCAATCCGCGCAGCTGAATAAAGTCATCCTCATGTAATATGATATCACCCCACTTCCTGTTTACAAATTCGCATTTAAGCTGAATGAGTCATGTACACCTGTGTAACCAAATTTAATCGAATGAGCCATCCTCACGTAATTTGATATCACTTCACTTCCTGTAAACAAATTCGTATAACTTAAACAGAGAGGTGTTCCTATAAAATCGCAAGCAAACCGCTAGGAGCCATCATTCAGTTTCAGTAGGTCTCAGTGTTAGTTTAAAATATAAAAAATTAAAAATGTCTCCGGTGTTAGTAAATAAAAGTTTTTCAATAATTGAAATTTTTTTCGAAAACATGTGATGGCGTGTTTAAAAAATTCAGTGAATAAAGACTATATTGTCCAAAGTGTAATAGAAACATCCATAAATTGCAAGTTGCATTTCGACAGTGTAAAAAGAATGAAAGAAAACTGCATTTCGAGAGCTGCATCTGAGAGCTCCCCGTCGAGGTGCAGGAATTACTCGCGTAAGAAGAAGTGATTTTGTAAAGTGAATTCGACAAGGTGTTATTGCAAATTTAAAACATATAAAGCCGAAGCTATTTATGCCACAACGATTTATCAATAAACGTATTCATCCTAGAGAAAGAGCGTTTCTTCACCACAGATCCAGTTAGACTTACGAAACACAGAATGGAGCGAGATGTAAATCTCCTTATGATACAAGATGACTATGATAATACAAAGGATGAAGATCATATGGATAGCGATGATGATGGTGATGACGGTACATATCAGTTCTGCTGGGTTAAAGATCTTTCGCGCCTTGTATGGAAACAAACTTCAAAATGTAACTATAGAGTGTATATATGCGACAGATGTTCGTTCTACTTTTACTCTGAAGAAAAATTAACATCACACACTCCTGAATGCGAGAAGCAAAATGACTACAGAATTATGTTTCCATCAGAGGAAAAGAAATGGCTGGAAATTAAGAAATATAGCCATAAGAATCCATTCCCGTTTTGTGTATATGCTGATCTTGAGTCAATATTGAAACCGATTCAGGGAAATGATCAAAATACACAGCGAATCCAGGAACATGAAACTCACAGCATAGGATTCTAATTCCACTGCAAACATGATGCTAAGCTCTCATATTACAGAGCATATCGAGGCAAGAATTGCCAACAATGGTTTGCATTAGAATTGCAAAAAATTGCATCCATAGCTGTACAGGAAAAGCTGAACATCAGGCCAAAGCAACCCCTGACTAAAGAGGAGCGGCGTTCTCATATGGAAAATACTTGTTGCCATATATGTGAAAAAATATTTGAAGCTGATGAGGAACGAGTTCGGGATCATTGCCACTTAACAGGAAAATATCGAGGACCAGCGCATAATGCATGCAATCTCATGTATCAAGATTGCTCCATAGTTCCAGTAATTTTTTTAAATTTATCCGGATATGATGCCCACTTCATTATTAAGGATATAGCTACATCTTTCCAGGGAAAAGTTGATCTCTTACCAATAAACAAAGAAAGATATATCTCGTTCACCAAGCACATGGAAGGCAGCCATATAAAATTCAGTTTAAACGATTCCTACCGTTTTATGGCAGAATCTTTAAATTAGCTATCATCATTGCTGCCAATGGATAAATTAAACACTACAAGATCAGTATGGCAGGGATTGGATGCCGACACTATCAAACTTCTTACGCGCAAAGGTGTCTTCCCATATGATTTTATTGATGACTGGAATAAATTGGATTTCCAGAACTTGCCAACACAGGAAGCGTTCTACAATAAACTAACTGACAGTGGTATATCTCCTGAGGACTACAATCATGCTGAAGAGGTATGGCAAAAATTTGAAATACAAACACTTGGTGAATATTCAGATCTATACCTTAAGACGGATGTACTCCTATTGGCCGATGTGTTTGAGAAATTTCGAGAAGTGTGCATGAAGACGTGCAATTTAGATCCAGCACATTATTACACCATGCCAGGCCTAACATGGGATGCTATGCTAAAATACACTAATGTGAAATTAGAGCTGATAGCCGACGTAGATATACTGCTATTCATAGAGAGAGGCTTTCGAGGTGGTATAAGTCAATGTTCGAACAGATATAGTAAAGCAAATAATAAATATATGGATGATTTTAAGCCTGAGGAGAAAGAAAAATACTTGATGCATTATGATGTGAATAACTTTTATGGATGGGCCATGTCACAGCATTTACCAACCGGAGGATTCAAATGGGTTGATGTTCCCAATATTAACGATTCCGAAATTCCTGATGATTCTCCAACTGGATACATATTCGAAGTCGACTTGGATTATCCTCAACATCGACATGATAAGCATAAGGACTTACCGTTTTGTTCTGAGCATGCAGCACCACCTAGAGCAAAATTAGAAACGCTTTTGACAACATTACATCCAAAATCTAAATATATTATGCACTACCGAAATTTGAAGCAATGCTTATCACATGGACTCATCTTGAAAAAAGTGCACCGCGTACTTCAATTCGACCAATCAGCTTGGCTTAAACCATATATTGACTTAAATACCACCAAACGGATGCAGGGTACAAGCGATCATGAGAAGGACAGCTATAAGAAGATGAATAATGCAGCTTTTGGTAAGACCATGGAAAATGTGCGCAAGTATAGCGATATCAAGCTTTGCGTCAAGTGGGAAGGTCGGTATGGTGCAAATGCTCGCATTACGGCGCCCAACTTCCACAGTGCAACGATTTTTGATGAGAATTTAGTTGCTGTGGAATTAAGGTGACTCAAAATCTTATTCAATAAGCCTCTCTATATTGGAATGGCAGTTATGGAAATTTCAAAGATATGCCTCTACGATTTCCATTACAGTTTTATGCAGCGTCAATTTGGAGATAAATGTAAAGTCATGTATACCGATACAGATTCTCTAATATATGAACTTGAAGAGAAAAATGCATATGAGTTCATGGCTGAAAATATAAACAAATTTGACACAAGTGGTTACCCAGAAGATAACCAGTTTCATTAACCGCCCATGAATAAAAAGATTCCTGGTCTAATGAAGGATGAGCTTAATGGGAAAATCATGAGCGAATTTGTAGGCTTGCGCTCGAAATAGTACAGTCTGCGTATAAACGATGGTAAAACTGTAAAGAAAGCAAAAGGAGTAAATACTAATGTAGTCCAGAGGCATATCAATTTCGAAGACTACGTCGAATGTTTGAATAACAAGCGAGTATTAACTGCTAATCAGAGCTCCATACGATCGCATAACCATAATGTCTACACGATCAACCAAAAGAAGATTGCATTGAGTCCATATGATAACAAGCGGTATATTATGAGTGGTACAACGGATACTCTACCATGGGGACATTACTCTATTCAATCAGAACAGCAAGGCGCAGACGCAGAAAACATATAATCTAAGGCTAGTCTAAGATATGTATTGTAAATAAAAATTGTATTATAGCTAAAATACCAGTTAATGAAACAGTTTGTTTTAATTGTAGGTATTATAGTATAAGATATACATTATTGTAAAATAAAGAAAGTGTTATTACAGTTATAGGGAAACCGATTAAAGGAATTGAAAGATACACTAAGAATTAAATCTTAATATTTTTTTAATTTATAATAAATCAATAACGATATTTTATATATGGTATTCTTTTTATTCAATTTCCCTACTAAGTCCAGAGCTCCCGAATAATATTTGCCCACTACAGCGAGCTCCTAATCGGGCGGTTGAGCGTTTTACCCAGAATGTTAGGACGGCTTGAGAAAAAAACATTTACACGTGGGTTCGACCTTGACCCCCGGCATCTACTTTGAAACCGGAAGGGCGTCTGACCCTTGACCTTCATCCGGAAGTGTATTATATATAATTGTATAATCAAGTACATCACAGGGGATTCCATATTGCTTTTCAAAACAGGTGTGATAACTGCTTAACAGCTTTTAAATAGATCAGATAACAGCTAAACAGCTTTTCGAACAGGTCTGATAACAGCTTAATAGCTTTTCGAACAGGTCTGATAACAGCTTAACAGCTTTTAAACAGTTTAAATAACAGCTTAACAGCTTTTCAACCAGCTCTGATAACAGCTTAACAGCTTTTAAACAGGTCTGATAACAGCTAAACAGCTTTTTGAACACGTCTGATAACAGCTTAACAGCTTTTCAAACGCGTCTGATAACAGCTTAACAGCTTTTTAAACAGGTCTGATAACAGGTTAACAGCTTTTGAAACAGCTCTAATAACAGCTTAACAGCTTTTGAAACAGCTCTGATAACAGCTTAACAGCTTTCGAAATAGGTCTGATAACAGCTTAACAGCTTTTGAAACAGCTCTAATAACAGCTTTTAAACAGGTCTGATAACAGCTTAACAGCTTTTCAAACAGCTCTGATAACAGCTAAATAGTTTTCAAACAGCTCTGATAACAGCTAAATAGTTTTCAAACTGGCCTGGTCGACAGACGGAATCCCTTGTGAAATGCTTGATTATACACTTATATATAATACACTTCCGGATGAAGGTCAAGGATCAGACTCCCTTCCGGTTTCAAAGGTGATGCCGGGGGGTCAAGGTCGAGCCCACGTGTATATGTTTTTTTTTCAAGCCGCCCTAACATTCTGGGTAAAACGCTCAACCGCCCGATTAGGAGCTCGCTGTAGTGGGCAAATATTATTCGGGAGCTCCCTACCAAGGGAAATTGAATAAAAAGAATTCCATATATAAAATGTCATTATTGATTTATTATAAATTAAAAATATATTAACATTTAATTCTTAGTGTATCATTCAATTCCTTTAATCAGTTTCCCTATAACTGTAATAACACTTTCTTTATTTTACAATAATGTATATCTTATACTATAATACCTGCAATTAAAACAAACTATTTCATTAAATGGTATTTTAGCTTTAATACAATTTATATTTACAATACATATCTTAGACTAGCCTTAGATTATATGTTTTCTGCGTCGCTGTTCTGATTGAATAGAGTAATGTCCCCATGGTAAAGTATCCGTTGTCCCACTCATAATATACCGCTTGTTATCATATGGACTCAATGCAATCTTCTTTTGGTTGATCGTGTAGACATTATGGTTATGCGATCGTATGGAGCTCTGATTAGCAGTTAATACTCGCTTGTTATTCAAACATTCGACGTAGTCTTCAAAATTGATATGCCTCTGGACTACATTAGTCTTTACTCCTTTTGCTTTCTTTACAGTTTTACCATCGTTTATACGCAGACTGTACATTTTCGAGCGCAAGCCTACAAATTCACACATGATTTTCCCATTAAGCTCATCCTTCATTAGACCAGGAATCTTTTTATTCATGAGCGGTAAATGAAACTGGTTATCTTCTGGGTAACCAATTGTATCAAATTTGTTTATATTTTCAGCCATGAACTCATATGCATTTTTCTCTTCAAGTTCATATATTAGAGCATCTGTATCTGTATACATGACTTTATATTTATCTCCAAATTGACGCTGCATAAAACTGTAATGGAAATCGTAGAGGCATATCTTTGAAATTTCCATAACTGCCATTCCAATATAGAGAGGCTTATTGAATAAGATTTTGAGTCGCCTTAATTCTATAGCAACTAAATTCTCATCAAATATCGTTGCACTGTGGAAGTTGGGTGCCGCAATCCGAGCTTTTGCACCATACCGACCTTCCCACTTGACGAAAAGCTTGATATCGCTATACTTGCGCACATTTTCCATGGTCTTACCAAAAGCTGCATTATTCATCTTTTTATAGCTGTCCTTCTCAGGTGGTGCTGCATGCTCAGAACAAAACGGTAAGTCCTTATGCTTATCATGTAGATGTTGAGGATAATCCAAGTCGACTTCGAATATGTATCCAGTTGGAGAATCATCAGGAATTTCGGAAACGTTAATATTGGGAACATCAACCCATTTGAATCCTCCGGTTGGTAAATGCTGTGACATGGCCCATCCATAAAGATTATTCACATCATAATACATCAAGTATTTCTCTTTCTCCTCAGGCTTAAAATCATCCATATATTTATTATTTGCTTTACTATATCTGTTCGAAAATTGATTTATACCACCTCGAATGCCTCTCTCTATGAATAGCAGTATATCTACTTCGTCGGTTATCAGCTCTAATTTCACATTAGTGTATTTTAGCATAGCATCCCATGTTAGGCCTGGCAAGTAGTTGATCTATGCCGATTCTGGCCCACTTTTTTAAGCCTCCAGGATTTCACCACAGATGGCGCCACTGTCGCTAGGTGGTTTGAGTCCGTGCTAAATGTATATTTGTGTCTTGGTTGTATTGGTTTGTGTCTTGGATACACCATTGCGCCTTGGATGCACCACTGTGTCTTGGGTGCACCATTGAGTCTTGGATGTTTGGGATACGAGATCACTTTGGGGATACGAGATCACTTTCAGCACTCTCCAGCATAGGGACATAGCATAGGATCTCGATTTTGTTGCTGGAGTTCGCTTATTTTGCATCTCGAATTTTGGGGATACGAGATCATTTTGGGGATTCGAGATCATTTTCAGCACTCTTCAGCATAGGGAAATAGCAAAGGATTTCGATTTTGTTGCTGGAGTTCGCTTATTTTTCATCTCGAATTTTGGGGATACGTGATCACTTTCAGCACTCTTCAGCATAGGGAAATAGCATAGGTTTTCAATTTTTTTCTGGAGTTGCTTATTTTTCATCTCGGACTCGTAGCCTCTAAGTTGACATTAAGTTTTTCATCTCGAGTTTTGGGGATACGAGATCACCTTGGGGATACGAGATCACTTTCAGCACTCTCCAGCATAGGGAAATAGCATAGGATTTCGATTTTGTTGCTGGAGTTCGCTTATTTTTCATCTCGAATTTTGGGGATACGAGATCATTTTGGTGATACGAGATCACTTTCAGCACTCTTCAGCATAGGGAAATAGCATAGGTTTTCAATTTTTTTCTGGAGTTGCTTATTTTTCATCTCGGACTCGTAGCCTCTAAGTTCACATTAAGTTTTTCATCTCGAGTTTTGGGGATACGAGATCACTTTGGGGATACGAGATCACTTTCAGCACTCTCCAGCATAGGGAAATAGCATAGTATTTCGATTTTGTTGCTGGAGTTCGCTTATTTTTCATCTCGAATTTTGGGGACACGAGATCATTTTGGGGATACGAGATCACTTTCAGCACTCTTCAGCATAGGGAAATAGCATAGGTTTTCAATTTTTTTCTGGAGTTCGCTTATTTTTCATCTCGGACTCGTAGCCTCTAAGTTGACATTAAGTTTTTCATCTCGAGTTTTGGGGATACGAGATCACTTTCAGCACTCTCCAGCATAGGGAAATAGCATAGGATTTCAATTTTGTTGCTGGAGTTCGCTTATTTTTCATCTCGAATTTTGGGGATACGAAATCATTTTGGCAATACGAGATCACTTTCAGCACTCTCCAGCATAGGGGAATAGCATAGGATTTCGATCTTGTTGCTGGAGTTCGTTTATTTTTCATCTCGGATTCGTAGCCTTAGAGACATTAAGTTTTTCATCTCGAGTTTTGGGGATACGAGTTCAATGTGGGGATACGAGATCACTCTTAGCACTCTCCAGCATAGGAAAATAGCATAGGTCTTTGATTTTGTTTCTGGAGCTCGCTTATTTTTCATCTCAGAGATCGTAGCTATAAATATTTGTGAAGTGGTGGGAATCTTTATTGGTGGAGGTTGCTGGTTAAGTTTGATCTGGTCTTGGAGGCTACAATTTGACCTTGAGGTGCCCCCTCCTGTGTCTGGGTGCTGGGAGTTGGCTGAGAGCTTTATTGCCAATACATAATACTATGACTAGGACTGCCTGAGGTGTCTTGGACTGGGCTATGTTACCTGTACCAAGGCTTGGGTAGAATGTATATTAAGTAATGATGTGAACTACCCTAACCGAATTTATATCGGGGCTGTATACTTGTCAGCTTGAGTTTGGATTTAGCGGTTTACTTTAGTATGAGTGCCTATGGTATGTTGGGCTGGGCTACTTGGTGGTTAGGAAACGTTATCTAAGGCGTGGGTGGGTGTGTGCAGCTGTGTATTTATGTAGATAATAAATGTGAAATTCGCTTAGAAAATTAGTGTAATAAGTATTAATACTAATTCATATTTTTGTTCATGTCAATAGTATTAGTACTAGGGGTAAAATTTTCATCAGAAATCCTCTACGCGAGATATGAGCCATCTTACCTTCTCACGTGTAATTAATATTAGTAGCTGAAAAACAAAACAACAACAACAACAACTGTAATCGAAGTTGTGAATTAAAGATTTGATGATCTTAATCTGTAGGTGTCTTTTATAAACATTGCGCCATGTGAGGATATATCTAAAAATAAATCGGGCAAAGCTGATTGGAGCGAATGTTGGTAGATATGTTCACTTAGATAAGTAATGGAAATTAGTAAATGCCTAATTTTGCTCTTCAGGTGGGATGCTTCTAATTTGATTCCTTGCATAAACAAATTCGCACAGTCCAGTAAAGTAAACAAATTCGCGCTCGAATAATGTAAACAAATTCACACAGCAGCCGAGTAAAGTAAACAAATTGAGCGATTTATATTTTTTAATGTAAGATTCCCAATTACTTTAGCTGAAAACAACAACTGATATTAATCTGTAGGATATGATGTCTTGGATGAGTAGTGGTAGTTATAATTGAAAATTTCTTTTGCTGAAAAAAACAACAACAACAACTATAACGTCAGTTGTGGTCTGTAGGTGGCTTTTATATGATCATGTTATGATATTCGATGTGTAAAAATAAATGACGGCTGCTTGGGATGGTACGACGCATGAAATAATTAGAAGTAATGGAAATTAAAGCATTAGAAAAGGTGGCCAGGCGGCTGGTAATTTGATATCTTGAGTAAACAAATACGTCCGAGTAAAGCAGACAAATTGAGCGATTAATGTCTTTTTTTGTATCTAGGAGTTTGTATTGAAAAGTCTTACATTTTATGACGAATTGTTTTTTATTATCACTAAAATTTCTCAATCAGTCACGCTGTTATGAGATTTGATTGACCCCGATATCATAGTTCACATGAAGCTGATAAGAATATGATAATTTTATCTTCATACTATTGAAGTGATCACATTATTTTCTTACCATTAGGTTGAGAGTGGGTTTAATTAAATGTTTTGATGAAAGAAGGTGGTGTTAGGATATCAATGTAGTATGATATCTTGTCTTAGATGAGTAATGGAAGTTGTTTGGGAGCTGTGATCACAGTCGAATAATGTAAGCAAATTCGCACAGCAGCCGAGTAAAGTAAAAAAATTGAGTGATTTTTGTTTTTTAATGTAAGAATCCCAATTTCTTTAGCTGAAAACAACAACAACAACAACAACAACTGATATTAATCTATAGGATATGATGTCTTAGATGAGTAGTGGAACTTATAATTGAAAAATTTCTTTTGCAGAAAAAAGCAACAACAACAACTATAACGTAAGTTGTGGATTAAAAATCTTTTATAAACAAGAGTGATCATGCTATGATATTCGATATCTAAAAAGAGATCACGGCTGCTTGGCATGTTAAGAAACATGAAGTAATGGAAATTAAAGTCTTATCAGAAAATTTTCGATGTAGGGATGTGTGTATTGCAAAGTCTTAGGTTTTATGAAAAAATTGTTTTTTTTATTTTCAATAAAATTTCTTTTTGGGTGGGTTAAATTTAAAACTTTGATGACTTATAATATCAATGTGAGGTGATACTAATATTGTATGATATGTTTGCTTAGATGAGTAGTGAAAGTTGTATGGGTACAGTAAAAGACTTCTCATCAAATTTTTGGTGATAAGGTCACGGCCGGCTCTAGCTGGAAGCAGCGGATGCAAAGCATCGGGGCGCCGCTTAAAAGGGCGCTTAAAATTTTTTTAAATACAATTAGGTTTTCTTATTAAATTTGTTTAAAAAAAATTTTAAATAATTTTTTTCCCCAAAACAAAGTTTACTTGAACAACTACACTCCTACTAAATTTGTAAACATTTTTTTTTAAAGAAAATCATTATTTCAAATATATGTAGTTAAGATTAAAGGCTGAAACACAGTGCGGGCGTACACGACTTCGACTCAGCCGACGTTTGATAACTTCGGCGTAGTGAACTTTAGCTTAACACAGTGCGAGCGTTTGATAACCTCTTCGTAGTGAACTTTCGTTTTAACACAGTGTAGTGCTTGTTACTTTTATTTTCTGACTTTTATGTGTTGTCAATTTAAATCATGTATACTGATAAATTAATTGAAATAATTAATTTGATTTATAAATTAACTCCGCATCTCGCACCAAACTAATCAATTTTTCTTGCGACATTTTTATTTATTTTATTTATTTATTAAATCATTTAAATATCCCCAGTTTCTGAAATTGCACTACACTCAAATCAGCTGCTGGCTGTAAGCAACGAAAATCATGTTACCAAATGCCAAAAGCTGCGCTGGAGTAGAAACTATTCCTACCCCAGCGTTTGCTCAGCGCAGTGGGCGCAGCCGACTTCACCATTGGAACATGCCCAATTTCTTCTCATGTATTCTACAGGAATTCTCAAACGCCGGCTGCGCTCGCGCTCGCACTGTGTTTCAAAGTTGCGCTAGAGTAGAAGCTAGAGCAACCTCAGCGCAGTGGGCGCAGCCGACTTCACCATTGGAACATGCCCAATTTATTCTCATGTATTCTACAGGAATTGTCAAACGCCGGCTGCGCTCACGCTCGCACTGTGTTTCAGCCTTTAGTTGAAAAACTACGCGCCTACTTGATATACATATTCAGTTTTCAATGTGCATAAATATTGTTTAGTAAATTTCGCAAAAAAAAAAATCATTTCAAAACGGTACAAGTACAAATTTACTTTGAAATAGCTTTCTTTCTTATTCAGTTCAGTTTCCTTATTTTGGTAAAAAAGTTAATAAATTTAGTAGTGAATTTGGTGAATTTGGTGATTTTGCGGAATTCAATTATAGTACGGTAGGAATCATTTAATTATCTTTAAATATACTTTTTAACAAATTTAATTTTTTAACTTTAATTTAAAATTTAAACAAATTATATTAGATTATCTAATATGAATTCGAAGACAAAATTATCCGGCTGTGAAAATCGAAAACGAAAAGCGAAGAGAGAAATTGAGGCACAAAGAAATCAGACAAGCCTTAACAAATATTTAAAAGAAGGAAATTTAGGAATACCTACAGTTACGGATGATCGAAATATTTTAGAAGATGGCACAAACATAAGTGCTGAAGATAGTAATAGTGCCACAAATGAGCAACAATCTATAAATTTAGAAACAGAAGTAGCATCTTCATCTACCCAAGAGCTTCAGTCTTTACATTTAACTGAAAGTATAAGTGATGTTTCTGATTTTCATTCAAATGATCCCGCAACTTGGCCAAAATTTATTAACGATAAAATTCGAAAAATTATTATTGAACAAGGACCAATGCAGATAAGGAATCAAAGTTATCCTCGTGATGACAATGGCCGAAGTTTTACTAATTATTATAATAATCGTAAATTACCTAATAATGAAATCATACCAAGAACATGGCTGGTTTATTCAAGTTCAACAAACGTTGTTTTTTGTTTTTGCTGTAAGCTATTTATAAATGAAGGAAACCAACATTTGATTACAAATGGTTTTAGTTGCTGGAGAAATTTATCAAAAACACTTGCAGCTCATGAAGTTGGTACATTACATGTTAATTGCTTTTTAAAGTGGACTCAATTAAAAAATAAAATGAACAACTTAACTACAATAGATGCTGAGCTCGAAAAAGTATACGCAATTGAAAAGAGACATTGGTACGCGGTTTTAGATAGGATTGTCGAAATCATAAAATATCTTGCCAGACAATGCCTGACTCTTCGTGGCTCGTCAGATACTATTTATGAAAAAAATAACGGCAATTTTTTAAAATTGGTAGAACTTTTTTCGAAATTTCATATCGTGATGGCAAACCATTTAGCAAAGATACAAAAAAAAGAGACACAAACTGTTCATTATTTAGGCAAAAATATACAAAATGAAATAATTTCATTGGTCTCTTCGAAAATTTTGGAAAATATTATTCAAATGATAAATAATGCCAAATATATTTTTCTAATATTGGATTGTACACCTGTTATTAGTCATAACGAGCAAATGACTTTTATAGCCAGATTTGTCCATAAAGATGAAAATAATGAAGTTACAATAAACGAACATTTTTTGGGATTTTTAAAAGTATCTGACTCCACAGGAAAAGGTTTACCAACTTACCTTATTGACAAAGTGAAAGAATTAGGTTTAAATATTAATAATTTACGTGGACAAGGTTACGATAATGGCGCAAATATGCGGAGCAAAAATAATGGGGTCCAAAAGCATATTTTGAATTTAAATTCACGGGCATTTTTCGTCCCTTGTGCTGCACATACACTTAGTTTAGTAGTGAATGATGCAGCCAAAATTAATACAGAATCAATCAGTTTCTTTTGCACTATTCAAGCAATTTATAATTTCTTTAGCGCTTCAACAAAACGGTGGGAGTTCTTTAAAAAAAACACTAACATTACAGTAAAACCTTTGTCGGCCACCAGGTGGGAATCGAGAGTCGTTGCACTTCGTCCACTTAGGTTTGAAACAGGTGAACTGTTAGATGCTTTGGTTGACATTTATGAAAACGTAGAAATAGATAATAACACAAAGCACGCAGCTAAAGCTGTGGCTTTCAAAATAAAAGAATATGAATTTATATGTTCAATTATTATTTGGCACGATATTTTAAGTAAAGTTAATGTTGTTAGTAAAATGCTAAAAAATCCGAATCAAAACTTAAAAGTTTCTTCAGTTGCGTTAAATAATCTTATTCAATTTGTTGAAGAATATAGATCCGATGAAAATTTTAATATTGTTCTTGAAACGGCAGAAAATTTAGCTGTAGATTTGGATATACCTACGAAATTCAAAGATAATACGTTACGCAGAATAAAGAAAAAACATTTTGATTATGAATCTGTAGACGAAACACCAGTTGATCCGAAACTTAAATTTAAAATATCATTTTTTCTGCCAATTTTATATATTACTATCAACTCTTTAAAAGAAAGGTTTAACCTCCTCACAAAATATAGTGAAATATTTGAATTTATACATAATATTAAAGAAATTTACAAAATGGACGATAATACATTAAAAAAACATTGTGCTGATTTAGAAATAATGCTTACTGATGGCGAGAAAAAAGATATATCTTCAACAGAATTGTTTAATGAAATAAAAATAGCAAAGGATTTTTTGAAAGACTGTGATGAAAACCCACTAGCCATATTGAAATATATATATACAAATGTACTGGATTCGATATTTCCAAATTTTGTGATTGCTGTGAAAATCTTCTTAACTTTACCAGTATCAGTTGCAAGTGGAGAAAGATCTTTTTCGAAGCTTAAAATAATTAAAAACTACCTAAGGTCAACCATTTCTCAAGAAAGATTAGTTGGAATGTCAATGATATCAATTGAAAGTGATATATGCGATAAATTAGAAATAAATTGTATAATTGATGAATTTGCAAGTTTAAAAGCTAGAAAAGTAAATATCTAGGGAATATTGTATTACTTTGTGTTTTTGTTTTCTAAATGTAGTTCATTGTATCTTTATAGAATATATTTGTTTCAATAAAATAAAATAATATGCAAACAAAATAAAACCTGTACTTCAGTTAAAAAGAATAATTAATTTTTTAACTTGTTTTTATTTTTATATGTAACATTACCAATTTAATTAATTTGATAAAAAAAAAATCATTAAATTATTCAAGAGATCCTCCTCCTAGAAAAAGGGCGACTAAAATGAGTTTCGCATCAGGGCGCTAGTAGTGCTAGGGCCGGCACTGGATAAGGTGTAATGGCATTACCAGTGTTGCCAGAAATCTTTCTAGAGTACCTTGTTAGCCTAGCCAGACAGTGTCCATAGTGAAGATCGTAATAGGGGGTTTAGAGTAGGTACTGTAATTTATGTATTAAGTTAAAAGTTTTGATGTATGGTATTTGGTATTTATCTCCACGAAATGGTGTTGTACGAGTATCAGGAAGGTCGGAAAAAGTTGATAATGCTTCAAGTTCAATAATGAAGACCTCGATGTTGAGAGTGGGTATTTGGAATGATATAATTCTAGTAGTATATGGAAGTATTATTTATTCATCTTTAAATCTTACCATGAAAGTAGGTTGGGAGTTGATTAAATTAAAAGTTTTAATGAAAGAAGGTTGAGTTATTATATTATAGTATTATATGTTGCCTTAGATGAGTACTTGAGCGCTGTGAGTAATATGTGGAATATGTTGTAGATGAGTAGTGAAAGTTGAAAATATAAGATTTCCAATTTCTCTACTGAAAAACCACAACAACTGTAAGTAATATATACCAAATCAATTTTTCACACAATATTTATCCACATCAAATTCATTATCTATTTTTATATCTTAAGTTATAAACTTTTTTCTCTGTATTTCACATCCAAAAAGCGATCCAGAGCAAATTTCTGTGTTGGGCTATGAGAGTTCGGCAGCAAAATCCCATGATATTTCTTATCATCTGTCTTGCTCTAACACATTAGAAAGCTTTAGTGAACATCTCACTCGGGACTTGGTGATATACTTCCTAGCTGTGGATATGTATGTATGAGATGAATTAATGTAATGTTGTGTAGTGTAAAAGAAAAGCTTTCATGGGTGATATGGGGATTGAATCGATGTATGTTATGCACTAGATTGGTGGTATATGTCTTTATTTGATTGAAGCAAAATAGTTTCACGACTACCTTACCAAGATTTAAATATAGTTGAAATTCATAAAAATGTTGAATCGATGTCAAGAGCATGTTAATACTTGTTTTGAGCACGAGCAGTGGAAATCGTGATCATTGCAGCATGTTATGAAATTCAATATCTAAAAATAGACCACATGAAGGTTATTGGGGTGGTAAAAAAAAAACATGAAAGCATTAGGTTGAGAGTGGGTTCAGTTTAAGGCTTTGGTGAAAGAACGCGGTAGTAGATATTAATGTAAAATGATAGGAGGCATCAGTCAATTTTGGTGAGCCTCAGCGATAGGTCAAAAAAAAATTCAACCGCGCTAATAAATGAAAGTTTTTTTTAGTAAAAAGAGTGATACAAAACGGCATATGGAGAGCTGTATTGGACAGACTAAATCGCCGAGAGTGTAACTGGAGGAATTACTCAGCGTGTAAAAAAAAATGATTTTGTACAGTGGGAGGAAATAAGATCAGTATTCACAAACAGAATTAGAGCTGGAATTATTGTAAATATAATCCATACAGATCCTAAGGTATTTATACAGGATGCTGGTGATTTATTTATACGCCGTATTAAGAATATTTTAAAACGCCATCTCAATATTAAAGTTAATACAAAGTTGTGTGCTGATTTTGCTAAGGATATCGGTGACAATGAAGTTATAAAAGATATTAAATATTTACAAGCAAGAACTGCTGATTTTGCTAAGGATATCGGTGACAATGAAGTTATAAAAGATATTAAATATTTACAAGCAAGAACTGCTCCAATCAATGTAGACGATAATTTAAATGAGTGGTATAAAGTTAATATTTTGGATTCAACACTCACTCAGCTGGATGAGTTTCGAGAAAAAGATAGCGGCTGGACATTGGACTCCATTATACATTTAGCTGTACATATCAACAAATTTGAACAGCACCGAGGATCTTCGTACATACCTCTACCGAAGGAGATTGTTTTAAAGCAAGCTTGCATTAATGTAAAAAATATTGATAAAGCATGCTTTGCTTGGGCCGTGACATCAGCACTATGCCCTGGAAATATTAACTCCTCCAGGACATCATCATATCCACATTATTCGACTGTGCTAAATTTAACTGGAATAAAATTTCTTATGACGCTTGAACAGATTAAACAATTTGAGGACCAGAACGATATATCAACAAACATGTTCATCCTAAAGAAAGAGCGTTCCTTCACCACTGTTCTAGTTAGACCAACGAAACACTAGATGAAGCGACATGAGAATCTATTAATGATACAAAATAATTATGAGCAGGATGATGATGATGATGAGGATGATGATGATGATGATGATGATGATGATGATGATGATGATGATGATGATGATGATGATGATGATGATGATGATGATGATGATGATGATGATGATGATGATGATGATGATGATGATGATAATGATTATGATGAAAGTAATAACAGGTTTCATTTCTGCTGGATTAAAAATCTTTCACGGTTTGCATGGAAACCAACTTCAAAACATAAGTCTAGATTGTGTATATGCGATAGATGTTTGTTCTATTTTTATTCTGCTAAAGAATTAGCATCACATATTTCTGAATGTGAGAAAGAAAAAATTAATATTGATTTAAGGAAGCCCAACCATAGAATTAAATGTTAATAGCACAACGGATACTCTACCATTGGGAAACATTACTTAATTCCATCAGAGTAACAGGGAGCAGCCGCAGAAAACATATGATCTAAGTCTAGTGTATTGTAAATAAAAAAATGTATTACATATAGTTATAATTCCATTTATTGAAGTAATTTGTTTTAATTGTATTATAGTCCAAGTCTTAAGCCTAAGATATACATTATTGGAAAATAAAGAATATGTTATAGATTTATTGAAATCAGGAAGCCCAACAATAGAATGATACACTAAGAATTAAATGTTAATATTTTTTTAATTTATATTAAATCAATAATGATATTTTATATATGTCATTCTTTTTTATTCAATTTCCCTACGAATTCTAGAACTCCTGAAGCTATTCTTTAATAATATTTGCCTACTACAGAGGGCTCTCCGGCGATTGAGCCTTTTACCTAGAATGCTAGGTTGAGCGTGAGTGTGAGAAAATACGTTGACATGTGGGCTTAATCTTGACCTCTGTCATTACCTTTGAACCCAGAAGGGCATTTTGTCCTTGACCTTGATCCGGAAGTGTGTGTCTTGGAGGCTACAACCTTACTTTCCTATAATCAACTACGCCGCAGGATTCTGTACAACTTTTCAAAACAGATCTGATAACAGATAAACAGGTTTCCGAACAGCTCTGATAACATCTTAACAGCTTTTCAAACAGCTCTGATAACAGTTTAACACCTTTTAAACAGCTCTGATAACAGCTTAACAGCTTTTCAAACAGCTCTGATAAGAGCTTAACAGATTTTAAACAGCTCTGATAACAGCTTAATAGCTTTTCAAACAGCTCTGATAACAGCTTAACAGATTTTTAAACAGCTCTGATAACAGCTTAACAGCTTTTCAAACAGCTCTATTAACAGCTTAACAGCTTTTAAACAGTTCTGATAACAGCTTAACAGCTTTTCAAATAGGTCTGATAACAGCTTAACAGCAAGAAAAATTAGGCCAACCACACCAATATTACGAAGATAAAATTACCATATTCTTGTCGAAGCTGAATCATGGTCAAATGGTAGCCTCCAAGATTCGACACTGTTGGTTTCAAAAGGTTACCCAAGAGCAGACACTTTCGGTTTCAAAGGTTAAGGTGACGTTAGAGGTCTAGGAAAAATTGCTGCCTCCAAGACCACGTGTCAAATACATATAAATAATAGTTTCATAACTTGTTTTTCATTTGATGTTTTGCTCTTTACCTAAACAGACCGCTGTTGGCAAGCTAATTACGTAATAATTTCAACACGAGTTCTAAGGATACTACAAACCTGCTAAAGCCTACGGACGAAAGTCGTAAAGAATATTCATATAAGGCTCAGTCTACATCTATAAAATCGATGCTTTCTAGAAATAAAGAAGAAAGTTTTTCATCTAAAAACGAGTCGACTGTCCCCTACCAACAGCTCGAAAACTCAGGGTATTCCAACAAAGATCGCAAAAAATAAAGACGGAGAGATGTTATTTATGAAAATGGTGCACAAGGAATTTTCTAAAGCCACCTTGGTCTAAAGGCATAAGGATCAGTCTATATCTTTGAAATCTTGGTTTTCCTGAACTAAAGAAAAAAAGTCTATCGATTTAAACTATAATGTAATTAAAACAAATTATTTCAATAAATGGCATTACAACCATAATACAATTTTTATTTACAGTGAATATTTCAGACTATACTTAATATATTTTCTCCGGCACACGTCGCTTAAGAGTGATAATTGAAGCAAGAATGATTATTGATCACATCGGGTGTGGCTTTCAAGCAAATTTTGTTGTTTGCAGATTAAGTGAACCTACTTTCCTTATGTAATCCATAGGTATCACCTTTGATCTATATCATGCGTACCCCCAAAGTGATCTCGTGTCCTCAAGACTCGATATGAAAAATAAACGAGCTCCAAAAACAAATTCGGAAACTTATGCTACTTGCCTATGCTGGAGAGTGCTAAAAGTGATCTCGTATCCCCAAAACTCGAGAGGAAAAATAAGCGAGATCCAGAAACAAAATCAAAGACCTATGCTATTTCCTTTTGCTAGAGAGTGCTGAAAATGATCTCATATCCCCAAAGTGATCTCGTATCCCAAGTCTGAGATGAACAACATATATATGTAGTACCGGCTAATGCTGCTAGGGAGCCTTACTCAAGAAATGGAGTTTACACTCGAAAGATCAATACACACACCCCCTAAGCCCAATAATAATAATAATGCTAAGAAAACATCAAACCAAGCTGATTTCATGTTGAGAAATTCGAATGGTGTTGATATCTACAACTTCCCCGCTAATAAAACTTATTTAGGTGCAGCACCTGTAAACAGCAAGAGCCAAGATGACGTCACACTTGATATTTACAACTTCCTCGCTAATAAAGCAAACAGCAAAACCAAGGCAGTTGGTAGTACCGACTAATGCCACTAGGAAACCTTACCCAAGAAATGGTGTTTGCTCTCGAATCCTGTAAAGGCCTAGGCGCATGCTGATATCTACAACTTCTCCCCTAATAAAAGAAAAACAGCAAAAGCAAGGCATGCTGGTAGTACCGGCTAATGTTGCTAGGGAACTTTACTCAATAAATGGCGTTTGTACTCGAATCCTGTAAAAGCTTTGTAACCAAGAACCCCCACTGACATCTTCTAGAATCTGTTCATGGTGATGTTATGTTGTGAAATTCGAGTTATGCTGATATCTACAACTTCCCTGCTAAGAAAACTTATTTAGGTGCAGCACTTGAAAACAGCAAAACCAAGACGACGTCATGCTGATATCTAACACTTCTCCACACCAATAACCTTCATGTGGTCTATTTTTAGATATTGAATTTCATAACATGCTGCAATGATCACGATTTCCACTACTCGTGCTCAAAACAAGTATTAATATGTTCTTGACGTCGATTCAACATTTTTATGAATTTCAACTATATTTAAATCTTGGTAAGGTAGTCGTGAAACTATTTTGCTTCAATCAAATAAGGACATATACCACCAATTTAGTGCATAACATACATCGATTCAATCCCCATATCACCCATGAAAGTTTTTCTTTTACACTACACAACATTACATTAATTCATCTCAGTGTTACATACATACATATCCACAGCTAGGAAGTATATCACCAAGTCCCGAGTGAGATGTTCACTAAAGCTTCCTAATGTGTTAGAGCAAGACAGATGATAAGAAATATCATGGGATTATGCTGCCGAACTCTCATAGCCGAACACAGAAATTTGCTCTGGATCGCTTTTTGGATGTGAAATACAGAGAAAAAAGTTTATAACTTAAGATATAAAAATAGATAATGAATTTGATGTGGATAAATATTGTGTGAAAAATTGATTTGGTATATATTGCTTACAGTTGTTGTTGTTTTTCAGTAGAGAAATTGGAAATCTTATATTTTCAACTTTCACTACTCATCTACAACATATTCTACATATTACTCACAGCTCTCAAGTACTCATCTAAGGCAACATATTATACTATAATATAATAACTCAACCTTCTTTCATTAAAACTTTTAATTCAATCAACTCCCAACCTACTTTCATGGTAAGATTTAAAGATGAATAAATAATACTTCCATATCCTACTAGAATTATATCATTCCAAATATCCACTCTCAACATCGAGGTCTTCACTATTGAACTTGAAGCATTATCAACTTTTTTCCGACCTTCCTGATACTCGTACAACACCATTTCGTGGAGATAAATACCAAATACCATACATCAAAACTTTTAACTTAATACATAACTTACAGTACCTACTCTAAACCCCCTACTACGATCTTCGCTATGAACACTTTCAGGCTAGGCTAACAAGGTCCTCTAGAAAGATTTCGTGTGGCAACACTGGTCATCCCATTACACCTTATCACCAAAAATTTGATGAGAAGTCTTTTGCTGTACCCATACAACTTTCACTACTCATCTAAGCAAACATATCATACTATATTAGTATCACCTCACATTGATATCATAGGTCATCAAAGTTTTAAATTTAACCCACCCAGAAAGAAATTTTATTGAAAATAAAAAAACCATTTTTTCATAAAACCTAAGACTTTGCAATACACACATCCCTACATCGAAAATTTTCTGATAAGACTTTAATTTCCATTACTTCATGTTTCTTAACATGCCAAGCAGCCGTGATCTATTTTTAGATATCGATTATTATAGCATGATCACTCTTGTTTATAAAAGATTTTTAATCCACAACTTACGTTATAGTTGTTGTTGTTGCTTTTTTCTGCAAAAGAAATTTTTCAATTATAAGTTCCACTACTCATCCAAGACATCATATCCTATAGATTAATATCAGTTGTTGTTGTTGTTGTTTTCAGCTAAAGAAATTGGAAATCTTACATTAAAAAACATAAATCACTCAATTTGTTTACTTTACTCGGCTTCTGTGCGAATTTGTTTACATTATTCGACTGTGATCACAGCTCCCAAACAACTTCCATTACTCATCTAAGACAAGATATCATACTACATTGACATCCTAACACCACCTTCTTTCATCAAAACATTTAATTAAACCCACTCTCAACCTAATGGTAAGAAAATAATGTGATCACTTCAATAGTATGAAGATAAAATTATCATATTCTTATCAGCTTCATGTGAACTATGATATCGAGGTCAATCAAATCTCATAACAGCGTGACTGATTGAGAAATTTTATTGATAATAAAAAACAATTCGTCATAAAATGTGAGACTTTTCAATACAAACTCCTAGATACAAAAAAGACATTAATCGTTCAATTTGTCTGCCTTACTCGGACGTATTTGTTTACGCAAGATATCAAATTACCACCCGCCTGGCCACCTTTTCTAATGCTTTAATTTCCATTACTTCTAATGATTTCATGTGTCGTACCATCCCAATCAGCCGTCATTTATTTTTACACATCGAATATCATAACATGATCATATAAAAGACACCTACAGACCACAACTGACGTTATAGTTGTTGTTGTTGTTTTTTTCAGCAAAAGAAATTTTCAATTATAACTTCCACTACTCATCCAAAACATCATATCCTACAGATTAGTATCAGTTGTTGTTATCAGATAAAGTAATTGGGAATCTTACATTAAAAAACATAAATCGCTCAATTTGTTTACTTTACTCGGCTGCTGTGCGAATTTGTTTACATTATTCGAGTGCGAATTTGTTTACTTTACTGGACTGTGCGAATTTGTTTATGCAAGAAAGCAAATTAGAGCATTCCACCTGAAGAGCAAAATTAGGCATTTACTAATTTCCATTACTTATCTCAGTGAACATATCTACCAACATTCACTCCAGTCAGCTTTGCCTGATCTATTTTTAGATATATCATCACATGGCGCAATGTTTATAAAAGACCCCTACAGATTAAGATCATCAAATCTTTAATCCACAGCTCCGATTACAGTTGTTGTTGTTGTTTTTTTGTTTTTCAGCTACTAATATTAATAACACCTGAGAAGGTAAGCTCGCTCATATCTCGCGTAGAGGATTTCTGATGAAAATTTTACCCCTAGTATAATACTATTGACATGAACAAAAATATGAATTAGTATTAATACTTATTACACTAATTTTCTAACGGAATTTCGCATTTATTATCTGCATAAATACACAGCTGCACACATCCACCCACGCCTTAGATAACGTTTCCTCAGCCACCAAGTAGCCCAGCCCAACATACCACAGGCACTCATACTAAAGTAAACAGCTAAAACCAAACTCAAGCTGACAAGTATACAGCCCCGATATAAATTCGGTTAGGGTAGTTCACATCATTACTTAATACACATTCTACCCAAGCCTTGGTACAGGTAACATAGCCCAGTCCAAGACACCTCAGGCAGTCCTAGTCATAGTATTATATATTGCCAATAAAGCTCTCAGCCAACCCCCAGCACCCAGACACAGGAGGGGGCACCTCAAGGTCAAATTGTAGCCTCCAAGACTAGATCAAACTTAACCAGCAACCTCCACCAATAAAGATTCCCACCACTTCACAAATATTTATAGTTACGATCTAAGAGATGAAAAATAAGCGAGCTCCAGAAACAAAAACTAAAACCTATGCTATTTTCCTATGCTGGAGAGTGTTAAGACTGATCTCGTATCCCCAAATTGATCTCGTATTCCCAAAACTCGAGATGAAAACCTTAATGTCAACTTAGAGGCTACGAGTCCGAGATGAAAAATAAGCGAACTCCAGCTACAAGATCGAAATATTATGCTATTTGCCTATGCTGGAGAGTGCTGAAAGTGATCTCGTATCCCCAAAATGATCTCGTATCCCCAAAATTCGAGATGAAAAATAAGCGAACTCCAGGAACAAAATTGAAATCCTATGCTATTTCCCTATGCTGGAGAGTGCTGAAAGTGATCTAGTATCCCCAAAAGTGATCTCGTATCCCCAAAGTGATCTCGTATCCCCAAAACTCGAGATGAAAAACTTAATGTCAACTTAGAGGCTACGAGTCCGAGATGAAAAATAAGCGAACTCCAGAAAAAAATTGAAAACCTATGATATTTCCCTATGCTGAAGAGTGCTGATAGTGATCTCGTATCCCCAAAATTCGAGATGAAAAATAAGCGAACTCCAGCAACAAAATCGAAATCCTATGCTATTTCCCTATACTGGAGAGTGCTGAAAGTGATCTCGTATCCCCAAAGTGAGCTCGTATTCCAACATCCAAGACTCAATGGAGCACCCAAGATACAGTGGTGCTTCCAAGGCACAATGGTGTATCCAAGGCACAAACCACACATCCCGGTAGTACCGATTAATCCCGCTAGGGGCCAGTCGAGTCTCAATGGAGCACCCAAGACACAATGGTGTATCCAAGACACAAACCAATACAACCAAGGTACAAACCTACATTTAGCACGGACTCAAACCACCTAGATCCGGTCGTGCCATCTGTGGTGAAATCCTGGAGGCTTAAAAAAGTGGGCCAGAATCGGCATAGAACAACTACTCTGGCATGGTGTAATAATGTGCTGGATCTAAATTGTACGTATTCATGCACACTTCTCGAAAATTCTCAAACACATCGACCAATAGGAGAACATCAGTCTTAAGGTATAGATCTGAATATTCACCAAGTGTTTGTATTTCAAATTTTTGCCAGACCTCTTCAGCATTATTGTAGTCCTCAGGAGATATAGCACTGTCAGTTAGTTTATTGTAGAACGCTTCCTGTGTTGGCAAGTTCTGGAAATCCAATTTATTGCAGTCATCAATAAAATCATATGGGAAGACACCCTTGCGCGTAAGAAGTTTGATAGTGTCGTCATCCAATCCCTGCCATACTGATCTTGTAGTGTTTAATTTATCCATTGGCAGCAATGATGATAGCTTATTTAGAGATTCTGCCATAAATCGATGAATCTGAATTTTATATGGCTGCCTTCCATGGGCTTGGTGAACGAGATATGTCTTTCCTTTTTTATTGGTAAGAGATCAACTTTTCCCTGGAAAGATTTAGTTATATCCTTAATAATGAAGTGGACATCATATCCGGATAAATTATGAAAAATTACTGGAACTATGGAACAATCTTGATACGTGAGATTACATGCATTATGCGCTGGTCCTCGATATTTTCTTTTTAAGTGTCAATGATCCCGAACTCGTTCCTCATCGGCTTCAAACATTTTTTCACATATATGGCAACAAGTATTTTCCATATGTGAATGCCGTTCTCCTTTAGTCAGGGGTTGCATTGGCTTGAAGTTCAGCTTTTCCTGTACAGCTATGGATGCAATTTTTTGCAATTCTAATGCAAATCATTGTTGGCAATTTTTGCCTCGATATGCTCTGTAATATGAGAGCTTAGCATCATGTTTGCAGTGGAAATAGAGTCCTATGCTGTGACTTCATGTTCCTGGGTTCGCTGTGTATTTTGATCATTTCCCTGAATCGGCTTCAATATTGACTCAAGATCAGCATATACACAAAACGGGACTGGATTCTTATTCTTAAATTCCAGCCATTTCTTTTCCTCTGATGGAAACATAATTCTGCAGTCATTTTGCTTCTCGCATTCAGGAGTGTGTGATGTTAATTTTTCTTCAGAGTAAACGTAGAACAAACATCTGTCGCATATATTCACTCCATAGCTACATTTTGAAGTTTGTTTCCATACAAGGCGCGAAAGATCTTTAATCCAGCAGAACTGATATGTACCGTCATCATCATCATCATCGCTATCCATATGATCTTCATCCTTTGTATTATCGTAGTCATCTTGTATCATAAGGAGATTTACATGTCGCTCCATTCTGTGTTTCGTAAGTCTAACTGGAACTGTGGTGAAGAAACGCTCTTTCTCTAGGATGAATACGTTTATTGATAAATCATTGTGGTCTTCAAATTGCGTAATTTGCTTAAGTGTTATAGGAAATGTTATTCCAGTTAAATTAAGTACAGTTGAATAGTGTGGGTATGATGAGGTCCTGGTGGAGTTAGTATTTGCTGCTGCAGGATATAGCGCTGATATTACAGCCCCTGCGAAGCATGCTTCATGATTATTTTGTACATTGATTCAAGCTTTCTTTGATGCAATGTCCTTTGGTAGGGGAATATACGAAGATCCTCGAAGCTGTTCAAACATGTTGATGTGTACTGCTAGATGTATTATTGAGTGCAGTGCCCAGCCACTGTCTTTTTCCTGGAATTCTTCTAGCTGAGTGTGTATTAGATCCAAAATGTTTGATTTAAGCCACTCCTCTAAATTATCATCTGCACTAATTGGAGCAGTTCTCGCTTGGAAATATTTAATGTCTTTTATATTTTCATTGTCACCAATTTCTTTATCAAATTCACCGCAAAACGTTGTAGAGACTTTAATATTAAAATAATGTTTTAAGGTATTTTTAACATGTAAATAATTTGGCAGCGTCTTGCATAAATAGCTTCGGCTTGCAATGTTTTAAATTTGCAATAACACCTTGTCGAATTCACTTTAAAAAATCACTTCTTCTTACGCGAGTAATTCCTGCACCTCGACGGGAAGCTCTCAGATGCAGCTCTCGAAATGCCATTTCCTTTCATTCTTTTTACACTCCCGAAATTCAACTTGAAATTTATGGATGTTTCTATTACACTTTTGAACAATATAGTCTTTATTCACTGAATTTTTTTAACACTCCATCACATGTTTTCGAAAAAATTTCAATTATTAAAAAACTTTTATTTACTAACACCGAAGACATTTTAAATTTTTTTTATATTTTAAACTAACACTGAGACTTACTGAAACTGAATGATGGCTCCTAGCGGTTTGCTTGCGCTTTTATAAGGAACACCCTCTCTGGTTATTCTATACGAATTTGTTTACAGGGAAGTGAAGTGGCATCAAATTACGTGAGGATGGCTCATTCGATTAAATTTGTTTACACAGGTGTGCATGACTCATTCAGCGAATTTGTGTGCATGACTCATTCAGCTTAAATGCGAATTTGTAAACAGGGAAGTGGGGTGATTTCAAATTACATGAGGATGACTTTATTCAGCTGCACGGATTGGTTACAACAGGATTAAACTTGTTTTGAAAGATTGGCTAAAAATTAAAGAGCTGAATCAGATTCACTATCAGTTTCATTCCGGAGTTCAAACAAATAGGAAGCAAGGAGAAAATAATAATAATGTCAAACGCAATGGATGAACTAAAGAAGTTGGAGCAGTACCAACCGTTCCTGAAGGCGTGCCAAATGGAGTTGGATAAAGAGTACAAGATTCTTGAGCAAGAAGGTGTACAACTACATTTGGAGCTCGTGTGGTTCTGGATTTGGAGAATTATCAACTATTTCTTCCTTCACGATACAACACAATTTCGGACGATACTTTGAGTAATATAAATGCCCAGGGAGATTTATCGTGGATTAACAGAGGACCAATCGGGCGATCATATGAAATTGAATTTATTCAGAATGATAGTAATCTGTATCCAATTATTTATTACAACCGTTGAATAAAAAAAAGGGAATAATGTGAAAATAGTTGTTTTAACTAGTCGTGATAATGAAGGTCAAATTTAGTACTGCTGCTCCACAAGTTTATATGATTGATTATGAACCCAGAAAAGGACCATGGAGACATATGTTCTGGAACGCTGTCGCTTCCAAGATAGGATTAATAGAACTTCAGATATATTGTTGTCAATTTTGGAAGCAGAGAGAAAATTTATAATTTAAGATTAATGATGCGAATAAATAAAAAACAATTTTTCACACAACTTATGACTTTTCAATACACACTCCTAGATACAAAAACCATTGTTTACTTTACTTGGCGGTGCGATGAGGCGACATCAAATTTACCAGCCACCTGGCCACCGAGGCTTTAATTTCCACTACTTCTTACAAGCAGCCGTGATCTATTTTTAGATATCATGATCACTCTCGGCTTTTTAATCCGCAGTTGTTTTTTTTTCAGCAAAAGAAATTTTCAATTATAACTACTCATCTAAGACAACATATCAGTTGTGTTTTTTTCAGCTATTGAGAATCTTTCATAAATTTGTTTACTTTACTCGGCTCTGTGAGAATTTTGTTTCCATTATTCGATTTTGTTTACATTCTTTAGCTGTACGAATTGTTCACGGAATGAATAAAATTAGAAGCATTACACCTGAAGATCAAAAAATTAGGTAAATTCATATCTAAGTCATCATATCTACCTATGTTAGTTGTTGTTGTTGTTAATTTAATAACATGGTACTGAATACCGCCTGATAGAAAATCTTTTAGTATGACGTTGTGTGTGTGTGTGTGTGTGTGTGTGTGTGTGTGTGTGGTGTGTGTGTGTGTGTGTGTGTGTGTGTGTGTGTGTGTGTGTGTGTGTGTGTGTGTGTGTGTGTGTGTGTGTGTGTGTGTGTGTGTGTGTGTGTGTGTGTGTGTGTGTGTGTGTGTGTGTGGTGTGTGTGTGTGTGTGTGTGTGTGTGTGTGTGTGTGTGTGTGGTGTGTGGTGTGTGTGTGTGTGTGTGTGTGTGTGTGTGTGTGTGTGTGTGTGTGTGTGTGGTGTGTGTGTGTGTGTGTGTGGTGTGGTGTGTGTGTGTGTGTGTGGTGTGTGTGTGTGTGTGTGTGTGTGTGTGTGTGTGTGTGTGTGGTGTGTGTGTGTGTGTGTGTGTGTGTGTGTGTGTGTGTGTGTGTGTGTGTGTGTGTGTGTGTGTGTGTGTGTGTGTGTGTGTGTGTGTGTGTGTGTGTGTGTGTGTGTGTGTGTGTGTGTGTGTGTGTGTGTGTGTGTGTGTGTGTGTGTGTGTGTGTGTGTGTGTGTGTGTGTGTGTGTGTGTGTGTGTGTGTGTGTGTGTGTGTGTGTGTGTGTGTGTGTGTGTGTGTGTTGTGTGTGTGTGTGTGGTGTGTGTGTGTGTGTGTGTGTGTGGTGTGTGTGTGTGTGTGGGTGTGTGTGTGTGTGTGTGTGTGTGTGTGTGTGTGTGTGGTGTGTGTGTGTGTGTGGTGTGTGTGGGTGTGTGTGTGTGGTGTGTGTGTGTGTGTGTGTGTGTGTGTGGTGTGTGTGTGTGTGTGTGTGTGTGTGGGTGTGTGTGTGTGTGGTGTGTGTGTGGGTGTGTGTGTGTGTGTGTGTGTGTGGTGTGTGTGTGTGTGGGTGTGTGTGTGTGTGTGTGTGTGTGTGTGTGTGTGTGTGTGTGTGTGTGTGTGTGTGGGTGTGGTGTGTGGTGTGTGTGGGTGTGGGTGTGTGTGTGTGTGTGTGTGTGGGTGTGTGTGTGTGTGTGTGTTGGTGTGTGTGTGGTGTGTGTGTGTGTGTGTGTGTGTGTGTGGTGTGTGTACGCGTATATATATATATATATGTGTGCGTGTGTGTGTAAATATCCCTCAATTTGTTACTCGGCTGCGATTTTGTTTACTTATTCGGAATTTCATTATCAGCCTGAATACGGACATATCCAAATCAACATACCTACCTACAATGGTTGTTGTAGTATGCTCCTAAAAGAAAACTTCAAGATGGCGTCACATTATCAGTACAAAAGCGATCTCAACCCCATCCCCCTCCCTCCGCCTCCGCAGAACCCACAGTGATCCGTCAAAATAGTTGGAATCTACCTTGCACTATTTGTATGGAAAAAGTGTCGCAGAACCTGTATAGCGTAACTACTGAGGTGAAGCTATCTTATCCCGTTTTAGATGCTGGCTATGTTTGATGCTTAAGACTTCTGCATAGGCCGTGGTTTGGAAAGTTTCGAGCCCGATTTCCGTCCGAGGACATATTGACTCTTTCTCTTTATCACGTACTAGATTCTTGCCCGACATATTATCTGGAAACCTCACCAAGGTTTCTGAGAGAGGAGTATTGTTTTCCTGAGCTGCTCCTGTGCGAAGGGATGTTTTCAAGACCTCTCTAGTCTTTTTCTTTCTGCGGGATGTCTCTCTTATATACTGTTGCGTTCTCTCCCTGGCTATAATTTTGCGCCGTTTATCAGACAGCAACGAGGATATCTTGAGAATATCAAACCTAATTTCCTTGCGAGGAATATTTGGCTCCTTCTCTTTTTCACTTGCTACATCTACCTTCAGACTCTCAGCTTGAGCCGCCCTTGTGCTAAAAGCTGCGGTCAAGGTATTTTCCTACTCTTGTCCCTCTTCCACTGACTCTGCTAGTGTCTGCTTTGTATACATCACATCTTCCTTCTGTGATTTCATTTGCGGGTTCTCTAGTTCCGGTGTTTCTCTTCCTTTATTATTACTTACTTCAGTCAAGTACCTTTGTATGCTATTTGACACTTCACTTGTTTTAGCGACAACATCTTTTAATGCTGTTATTCTATCTTTAAGCTGAATCTTAATATCACTTGGGTTAGGCACTTCTTCCCAATTAGGTTTACCTGGGCTTCCTTGTGTACACCATTTTAGCCCTATGACTTCCACTTCTTCTTTCCCTGTGATGGAACAAAGTGCGGTTCTCGGTTCTTGCTGTTTTCTATAGCCCGTATTGACAATCTCTTATTTATACAGTCAATGACAGCTCTATCTCTGAGAAATTCAATACCCAGTATTCCATCAGTTCCGGTTGAGTCCGTGTCTTATATGGCGTTAAATTCGCAAGTCTGTTCAACTTCACCCATTCGTAGCTTGGCTGTGCATGTTCCGATTGAGCTTCTTTGTGCCCCAAACAACCCTCCTATTTTGATTTTTTGTAACGTTTGTATAGGCGTAGTTCCCTTGATACCTTAATCACCTTATTTACCTTAATCACATTTCACGTTGCCCCTGTGTCAACCAATAACACCAATTTACCCTTTATGCCTATATCCGATTCTACAGTAATTATACAATTATTAAATAAACTTAGTTCTATTTCACTGGCTACTTCCTGTGGGACTTTCGTTGTCTCTAATTTTGTTAGTTGAAGGCAGCTGCGGTAAAAGTCCCCAGCTGCCGATCCCCGCTTCCCTGATCGGCAATGTATTTTTTTACACAAATCTCTGTATAATGATCAGAGGTTTTACAAAATTGGCAATAGATCACTAAAGCCTCTGCCTAACCTACCCCCGAGCTGTTAACATGTGTATCCATAAACCTTACCTGTTGTTTCCCACACTCTGTCGCTTCGTGTCCATATATCCTACATCTCATACAATAAGGGGACGGCCTTCTCTCTGTACATTCCTTCGCAATATGACCCTGCCTCCCGCACTGGAAGCACTTGATATTTCTGGGTTGCTTTAGCTGGGTTGAGGGGTTCCTGAACATCCCTGACGAAGCTGGCCCTTGTCTTGGTGGGGTTGCTGTCCGTTTGTTCTCGTCTTTGTAAACTCTACCCGTACTCCAACTGTTCGGTGGACTTCTTCTATGGCCTTCCCAGGTATAGTTAAGCATTCCTGGTTCTCTAACCTGTAGCCGTCTGGCGTCTCTGTCGAAGTAATCCGCCTCCTCACGTGCCTCGTCCAAAGATTGGAATTTTCGGCATGTTAGGTATACTTGCGTAGTCCGGTTCATCATGCCTGCTTTGAATGTGGCTACTGCATTAGCCTCCAACTCTGAAATCAGACCACTCTCCTTACCTGGATACTTAGCTGAAACTGCCGTTTTAATTTGATTCAACAAATCCTTCAATCTGTCATTTCGGTTCTTATTTCGCTGTAGGACTTTTTAGGCATATAAGCAGTTTTAATGGTCTGCTGTAATGCCGCAATATCTTTTGGCTCCTCTGAACTCACCAGATAGTCTGCATCATCCATCAACCGATATCTTACACATTTCATGAAGATCTCTTGTTCTTCGGCCTTAAGACGATCGTTAAGATCTTTGCAGCAGTTTAGTTAGGAAGCGGTGCACTTCCTTTGCTAGCTTTGGCGACCTTTCCCCCGATCACATTGGGATATATTTGGACACCATATCCATGATTTTATCATCTGCATCAACCATGTTGTTTTGTTGTTCGTGTGATGTTGATTTCTCTATACAACTATCTATGTCCTTATTCGGACTTTGATCTGCAACTGACTTGGGTGTTGAACACTGGCTTATAGCTGTTTTAACACTTCCACTTTGTTTTGCTTCCCAGAACAACAACCTTCTTCTTCCACCACTTTTCTGTGACTCTGCGCCTTTTTCCTTTTCCTGTGTATTTCTATCAAGTCCTATTTCCTTCTCTAATTCCTCTGTTAAATTCTCTGCCTCTAGCAACTGCCGTTTCAGAACTTTTACTTTCTTTATTAGACCCTGATTTTCTTTTTGGCCTTCTTCTACTGCTTGTTCCAAAGCATTCTCTCCTTTGTGGATAATGTCGAAAGTAGCTGTAACCAATAAACAAAGTGCCTCCCCCTTAGTACTTGTCCGGGTGCAAGTATTTAGTTCTTCAAGTACAGCTTCTAATTCCTCACTTGGCAATCGCTTCTTAGGTTCGGTTGTTAGGCGTTCTCCGATATACTGCCAGTCTTGTTCATACCCTTTTAATTTATCGTGGCACTCTTTCAACTCTTGTGATTTATTTTCCAATTTTTCTCGTCAGGACGTTGCGTCTCCGTACTGACATCTACACTAATGAATTACAAGATTTCCAAATCTACTGTCACCTTACACTTCAATGTCACTTCTCGCAAACCAAACCAATTACTTTAAACACGGACCGCAAAACATTTGATTTTTTTTTAACTTTACCGTGTAACGAGTACTCTCCTATGAGCACCTTACTTGAAGATAGTTCAAGGCACAGCACGTTTGTTGTATGTACGTGTATGTATAACCGATGATTGGAGTAGCTAATATAGCTTTGCTCCTTGTGTGTCTGCTGGAGTAGCTAATATAGCTTTGCTCCTAGTGTGTGCTGGAGTAGCTAATATAGCTTTGCTCCTCGTGTGTGTGCTGGGGTAGCTACTATAGCTTTGCTCCTAGTGTGTGTGCTGGAGTAGCTAAATTAACTTTGCTCCCCGCGCGTGTATTTGTGTTGAGTAGCAGATAAAGATCAACTACTCAAATAATGTAAGTGTAATTTCCATCAATTTCACAAAAAAAAAAAATTAAAATCACACACGTAAAAATTTAAATCACTTATTCTAACACTTAAATGCCTGAAAAGTCAAAGAATTAATTTATTGTAATCTCTGAAAAATAAATTTAAATCTCTGAAAAACAATCTTAAAAGAATTTAAAAAAAAATTAACCATGAAAAAAACAACACAACAGCAAGAAATTCTCAAATTTCTTATCTAAGTTTACCGGCTGCGCCAATTGTCGTATCCCAATGCAATCGTATCATTCAAACTCTCAGTTAATTAGCTGAAAAACGATTAAGACTTGCGAATAAATAAGAACGCTCGATATAATTTAAAACCTATCATAACACGTTCTTAGTATTCCGAACCGACCGGACATTTGACACCACTGTATCTGAAACTAACCCGCGACTGATCACTTAACGGCACTCGCCAGACCAGTCATTGGTCTTTTATACCCCAATATTCGGAATTAACTTTTACTCGCCACGCGGATGTAAACAAACGACAACAACCTTGTCGTTTGTTCTACCGGTTGCTGCACCTGAGTCGCTTAGTTGTAAACAATCGCTTTACATAATAATTACCATGCGAAGTGAGTTATTATTGTAATCGTCAATTGCTTCACTAAGCGCTCATCACAGCCAGCTGTTGGGCTAATCAGCAAAACAACCGACAGTTGCAGAACAAGACCATGCGAGGTTATTGTTTAGCAATTGCTGCCATAACAGATTCTTGGTGGTGTGGGGTGGGATGGGGGAACAAAATTTTCATCAGAAATCCTCTGGTTTTCGAGATATTAGCGACATTTGTTCGGGCGCAAACGGCGTTTCTTGAGTAAGGTTCCCTAGCGGTCTTAGCTGGAACTACCAGCATGTTTTGGTTTTGCTGTTTTCTTTTATTAGCGGGAGAGTTCAGCATCATTCGAATTTCACAACATGACGTCACCATGAACAGATTCTAGAAGATGTCAGTGAGGGTTCTGGGGTATGTGTATTGAAAAGTCTAATGTTTTATAAACATTTGTTTTTATTTCCAATAAAATTTCTTGTATTTCTTATAGCACATTGTCCAATATGAACTTGGCAAGATGGCGCATTTGTGTTAATCTCTATTAGTTTTCCACAGTTTTACTCATCTTCGACGTTGATAATGATTTCACCCTCTCCAGCTATCTTTTTCTCCCGATAATTTTAAATAGTTGCAGCTTTTCATCATCGGATACTGTAACATGTGGAATGCTCCATTGAAGTTTGGTAATTTCAATTTTCACCACATCAGTGGGTGATATAATGGAATTACCGTCCGTCCTGCTCCAGATCAATATGAGTTCATGTTTGGAATTTATCAGAATTTTCTTGTAATATTCAGCGAATCCCAATAAATATTTCAGAGGTACACAATAGTTAAACAGTCCATTGGCTGGTATAACGGATGAATCTGGTGACCAACTGCCGTTGAGTAGTATCCTGCTTACATTTGCATTTAGCGATTCGTAGTTTTTTTATGTTGTCGCAATCCCAAGATTTCTTGTACGACCGATTTCCACTGCATTCAATTCATAGCGTATTTCCTCAAAAAGAAATGGTAGAGCGTTGTTAGCAAATTTTGCAGTTGCTGAAACGGTTCCATCCAGCTTTATTAGCGACCCCTCAATGTAAAGAAAATTCCTGGTGGGTAGAAGATTCAAGTCCTGAAGTTGTAGAGTGATACGGATTGCATCGCTGTTTTTAAATGATATTAGAAATGATGAATAGGAGTGATGTTCAAATTTAGTAACACTGTTATCCTTTATCGCAACTTTTATCCTTCCACCTTCTTTATCCAAGTATCCTTGTACATATTTTGCTATATCATCAATCTCATAGCATCCAACAGGTATCTCAACAACCTCATTCCCTACATGAACCAGATTATTGCTCACATAAATATTTGGTATAGAGTTGTATGTTTGAAAATCAATTAATTCACAAACATAATCCGTTGCTAGCCCCAGCGGAGGAAAGTACTCAGCAGTGAGTAGATATGAATGTCCCGTGAGAGTAAGTGTTAATGACATGGCGGTTGATAATGAACTGTCACAATTTCAATATAAATACATTTATTTATAGATAATAATTAATGGCTATAACAAATATATAAAAACTCTAAACATAAGTGACCGCAAATTACTGCATCATAGTTCTGATAAGAACTGTAGTTGTACGTAATGTTACTACCCAAGTAGTTTATGAGCTCCCTTGGTGGTTGGAGATTGCCAAAGCTATCAAAGTATTCGACGTTATCACCTTTCTTGTAGTACGCTACCCAGTGTGTACCTGCTCCAGTTGAGATGTCCAAGTTAACAATACCGCTTTCTCGCTTCCATGGCTTTTTAGGTAGATTATCACGCATAAATACTCCTCTGAAATGCGGCAAGTGTGTGGTATACTTGTGATGATCCAACTCGTTTAGCGGTCGTTTGTTTAGCGTCTTTAATAGTTTTTTGGTTGAGGTTGTAGATAGAGTCCAAGTCCTTTTCTATACGGCTTCAAGAACAGCCCATTTCCATCTTTACCAACCGCTATAGTTTCCATTGCTTGGTTATGACGATTGCTTTCGTCCAATTTTGCCTTTGCCGCACTGGTATCCTTTACTGCTTTAGCTATGCCTGCTGCACCTCCCGATAGTGATCCCAATGCTGAAAGCCCAGCAAGCGACGGGATGAGGAACGGAAGTACCCCCGCCAACCTTTGGTACAGGTATCACTCGTGGAGTTTTAATTGATTTCTTCTTTCTTTTCACAATATTTTTAGCTGCACTAAGCGCTATTTTTGTAGCTTCCATCAAGTCTTTTGGTTTTTTGATTTTTAACATCTTGCGTACATTTCGTACTGCTTCTCGGAATGTGGGTTGGCGTTTATTTTTAGCCTTAAGACCCATACCTAGCTTAGTTTTAGCCTTCATTGCGTTAACTATAAGCCAGGCGTTGGCACATTCACTCAAATTCACATCCGTAGATTTTGCACGCTGCCAGGCTTTTTCAGCTAATATATTGTAAGCTATATGTCGATCACTTGTATCTTTATGTCGCCAGTATGCTATATCGTGTTCCTTGCAGGCTGCATCCAGTGGATTAATGCCTGGATCTCCTCTCGGCAATCTTTGTTGTAACTTTGTTCCTGGTCCACAGTACTGGTATCCCGGTAGATGTAATTCTACAGGTAATTTGTTGATGATTGAGTTTAATAGTCCTCTGCCCCCTTTCAAAGATTTTCTGGACCGTTTCGATTTGTGATCCGGCATCTTATAAGGTTCCGATGATACTGTTGAAATGTAATATAAACAGGTTTACTTATAGGAATCCCGTTAGTCTTCAATATGCGGTTCATTAAACAACATCAATTTTTTCCTGTTCGAAATGCTGATACAGCTGCTATGAAGGTGGAAAAGAAGCATGGGCCCCTATTGCCTAATAGTATAAGGAGCATCATTGTTGGACCATCGAATTGTGGAAAAACTAATGTTATGATAAGTTTGCTGGAACATCCCAATGGTCTGAGATATGAAAATATTTATATATATTCAAAATCTTTTCATCAATCAAAGTATGAATACTTGAAGCGAGTGATGACTCCCATATCAGGATTGGGGTATTATACATTCTCAAACAACTGCGACGTTCTAGCACCAGAGGAAGCCAAATCACAATCAGTGTTTATTTTCGATGATGTAGCATGTGAAAAGTTAGATAATGTGCGATCCTATTTTTGCATGGGTTGCCACGAAGATATAGACAGCTTCTATCTCTGTCAAACATATACGCATATACCAAAGCACTTAATACGTGACAATGCTAATTTCATCATCTTATTCAAGCAAGATGACTTGAATTTGAAACATATCTATAATGATCATGTGAATACAGACATGAAGTTTGATAAATTTCGAAGAGCCTATGCTGCGTGTTGGAAGGATGAATACGGTTTCTTGATGGTTGATAAGGATAGCTCAATAAACAAGGGACGCTACCGTAAAGGATTTGATACCTTCATTGTACTATAAAAGGATGAAACATGCGAAATATTCATAAGTCGAAGTTGTAACTCAGCCGAAAGCACACCGAATCCTGTGGACCTACTGAGTAAATTAAAGCTGTTCACCTGTTATCAGACCTGTTTAAAAGCTGTTAAGCTATTATCAGAGCTGTTTGAAAAGCTGATAAGCTGTTATCAGAACTATTTGGAAAGTTGTTAAGCAGTTATCAGAGCTGTTTTAAAAGCTGTTAAGCTGTTATCAGAGCTGTTTGAAAAGCTGTTAAGCTGTTATCAGAGCTATTTGGAAAGCTGTTTACCTGTTATTAGAGCTGTTTGAAAAGCCGTTATTCAGTTAATATCGAAGATGAATGAAAATCTATTAAAAGAGGAGGAATGCAGTGCGAAGGAAATTTAAAGCTCTAAAGACGGGAAGGATTGAAGCAGAAGCTCAACTTGAAGAAACTTTCAAGCCAATCACCAAACCCTTAAAAGGGTTTGTTAGCAGAGCCAAATTGGAGTCAAAAGAAGTAGAAGAAGAAGACAATGAAATTGTGGAACCTTTTACCCCTCCAAAACGAAAATATGTGAAAATGGAGGCTAGTAGCACACCTATAAATTATGGAGATTATTACTTAACATCTGAAGAAGAATTCGCAACACCTAAACATTCAAGAACATTGAAAGGAAGGTCTCATGTTACCTCCCCCGATACGTCTGGATACATAGTTTCAAACTATTTAAAGCTATTGACTGATAATAGCCCTAAACTTGATCCAACCTATGGAGTTTACTATGATGACAACGCGTGGAGAATCGATAATTCAACGTTTGAAGTTGAAGATGTAGGAAATATTGTTATCAAGGGGAAGAGCTATAAAACAACTCTGGGGTTATGTGAGCTGCTATTTATGAAAGATCCTGTAAAAAGTCTATATACTAAAGAGGATTTAACTAATTATGGATCTATTTTGAGAGATAGCAATGCATATAAACGTGACTATGCTGAAGATGGACAAATAAAAGTTACTAGAGCGGCTAAGTATAAAGCTATAATCAGTAAACTTATACATCATAAAGGCATGGGACTAATGCGTCTGCCTAAAGAAAACATTGATCACATTTACTGGGATGATCCAAATGAATTAGTTGATAGACTGCGCCTTCTAATGGCATCAAAGCAGGCTGAAAACACCAGTCACAATAATGAAATTGTATCTATCCTGGAGGAGTTACGAGAAGCAGATAATATAGTTTAAATACTACTCCATTACCATACTTCTTCACAATCTACAGATGAGCGTTGACAAGTTTGGACGTTTCTCTAAGCGAGGATATCTTGGGAAAGCAGGTGAGCGTGGGCCAACAGGAGCTCAGGGGCCAGCCGGTAAACAAGGAACTGAAGGACCAGATGGTAAACATGGAGCTCAGGGTCCAGCTGGTGAACGAGGAGAGCGGGGTATTGGATTTAATTTAACGATAAACGGCGACTACGATCTAATCTCAAAGTGTATAAAACGACTTGGTGAACCCCTTGAAAATGATGATGCTACTACCAAAGACTATGGTGACAAGAAAATTAAAATAAGTGTTGAAGAAGTAAAAAAAACTTTTAATATAGAGGTGAAAAATTTAACGCTATATATCAATGATGAAATCGCGAAGATTGAAAACTATCTGTTTACTTCAGTAATAAATAAGAAAGACTTGACACCTAAAGATGGTGTATATGAGTAAAAACTCTTGAGAAATCTGTTTCATTTAAAATTACGATGAGTAAGAGGCAAGTGGTAAATGAGCTGCATAAACCAGAGAGAAAAAATTTTAAACGACGTCGTGTGATTATAAAAGTACTAGATGGCTTGTGGCAGGCAGACTTTGTTGAAATGGACCCCTACAAGTATGTGAACAAGGGTTACCGCTATCTGCTGACAGTCATTGATACCTTCTCCAAATACGCATGGGCAATTCCAATTAAAAGAAAAACTGGTGTAGAAGAAAGAGGTGCCATCCAGTCTTAATATAGAGGGACGAATACATAAAAACCTGCAGACTGATGATGGAAAGGAATTCTACAACAGCCTCTATAAAAATCTAGTGCTGAAGCATGCAATTAATCATTACTCTACGTACAGTTTCCTCAAAGCATCAATAGTGGAACGATTTAACCGAACTCTGAAGGAAATGATGTGGAAGGAATTCAGCTTTAATGGAACTTATCTGTGGATTGGTATGGTAAAGAAATTGCTCACTGAATACAACTCAAGAATACATCGAACTACAAAAATGAGGCCACGTGATATCAACACCTCCAATGAGAAACAACTGCTTTCAACTGTATACAGTCATATAAAAATTGTTGTTCCTGCAAAGTATAAAGTTGGAGATTTTGTACGCATCAGCAAATACAAGGATATATTTGAGAAAGGCTATACACCAAACTGGACAACTGAGATTTTTAAAATTATTAAAGTTCAAAACACAAACCCCATCACATATCGGCTGGAAGATTTTCAAAGAAATCCAATCACAGGAGGCTTTTATGAATTGGAGCTGCTTAGAGTTAAACACCCAAACCTATATCTCGTAGAGAAAATCTTAAAGAAGAGTGGAGATAAAGATTACGTTAAATGGCTCGGATTTTCATCAAAACACAATTCTTGGATTAATAACAAAGATGTTTTATAATATCTTGAAGAAACATTAAACAATTTAAAATAATTATAATACTTTATACATGTAGTTATAATGCAAATTACTTTAATAAATAAAACTAAAACTATAATACATTTATTATTCACACTAGACTAAGGTACTGCCTGCCGTTGCCACTTGTTGATCTGATGAAATGGAGTAATGCCCCCATGGTAGAGTATCCGTCGTTCCGCTCATAATATGTAGCTTATTATCAATGCGATCTTCTTTTGACTGACAGAGTACACGCTATGGTTATGGGATCGTATGGAGCTCTGATTGGCAGTTAATATTCGCTCGTTATTCAAGCATTCGACGTAGTCTTCGAAATTGATATGCCTCTGGACTACATTAGCCTTTACCCCTTTTGCTTTCTTTACAGTTTTACCGTCGTTTATTTGCAGACTGTACATTTTTGAGCGTAAGCCAGCAAATTCGCTCATGATTTTGCCATTCAGCTCATCCTTCATTAGACCAGGAATCTTTTTATTCATGAGCGGTAAATCGAACTGGTTATCTTCTGGGTAATCACTTGTATCAAATTTGCTTATATTTTCAGCCATGAACTCATATGAATTTTTCTCTTCAAGTTCATATATTAGAGAATCTGTATCTGTATACATGACTTTACATTTATCTCCAAATTCACGCTGCATAAAACTGTAATGGAAATCGTAGAGGCATATCTTTGAAATTTCCATAACTGCCATTCCAATATAGAGAGGCTTATTGAATAAGATTTTGAGTCGCCTTAATTCCACAGCAACTAAATTCTCATCAAATATCTTTGCACTGTGGAAGTTGGGCGCCGCAATCCGAGCTTTTGCACCATAACGACCTTCCCACTTGACGCAAAGCTTGATATTGCTATATTTGCATACATTTTCCATGGTCTTACCAAAAGCTATTTTATTCATCTTCTTATAGCTGTCCTTCTCATGATCGCTTTTAGCCTGCATCCGTTTGGTAGTATTTAAGTCAATATATGGTTTAAGCCAAGCTGATTGGTCGAATTGAAGAATCCGGTGCAATTTTTTCAGGATGAGTCCATGTGACAGGCATTGCTTCAAATTTCGGTAGTGTATAATATATTTAATTTTTGGATGTAATGTTATCAGAAGCTTTTCTAATTTTGCTCCAGGTGGTACTGCATGCTCAGAGCAAAACGGTAAGTCCTTATGCTTATTATGTATCCAGTTGGAGAATCATCAGCAGTTTCGGAAACGTCAATATGGGGAACATCAAGCCATTTGAATCCTCCAGTTGGTAAATGCTGTGACATGGTCCATCCATAAAGGTTATTCACATCATAATGCATCAAGTATTTCTCTTTTTCCTCAGGTTTAAAATCATCCATATATTTATTATTGGCTTTACTATATCTGTTCGAACATTGACTTATACCACCTCGAATGCCTCTCTCTGTGAACAGCAGTATATCTACGTCGGTTATCAGCTCTAATTTCACATTAGTGTATTTTAGCATAGCATCCCATGTTAGGCCTGGCATGGTGTAATAATGTGCTGGATCTAAATTGTATGTCTTCATGCACACTTCTCGATAGTTCTCAAACACATCGGCCAATAGGAGAACAGCCGTCTTAAGGTATAGATATGAATATTCACCAAGTGTTTGTATTTCAAATTCTTGCCAGACCTCTTCAGCATGATTGTAATCCTCAGGAGATATAGCACTGTCAGTCAGTTTATTGTAGAACGCTTCCTGTGTTGGCAAGTTCCGGAAATCCAATTTATCCCAGTCATCAATAAAATCATGTGGGAAGACACCCTTGCGTGTAAGAAGTTTGATAGTGTCATCATCCAATCCCTGCCATACTGATCTTGTAGTGTTTAATTTATCCATCGGGAGCAATGATGATAGCTTATCTAAAGATTCATCCATAAAACGGAAGGAATCGATGAATCTGAATTTTATGTAACTGCCGTCCATGTGCTTGGTGAACGATATATATCTTTCCTTGTTTATTGGCAAGAGATCAACATTTCCTGGGAAAGATGCAGCTATATCCTTAATAATGAAGTGAGCATCAAATCCGGATAAATTGTGAAAAATGACTGGAACTATGGAGCAATCTTGATACATCAGATTGCATGCATTGTACGCTGGCCCTCGGTATTTTCCTGTTAAAATAATTTATGAAAAATTGAATTGAATTATGATTCTCACTCGCTTCTCATCGGCTGCAAACGTTTTTTCACATATATGGCAGCAAGTACTTTTCATATGTGAACGCCTTTCCTCTTTAGTCAGGGGTTGCATTGGCCTGATGTTCAGCATCTCCTGTACAGCTATGGATGCCATTTTTTGCAATTCTAATGCAAACCATTTTTGACAGTCCTTGCCTCGATATGCTCTGTAATATGAGAACTTAGCATCTTGTTTGCAATGGAAATAGAATCCTATGCTGTGAACTTCATGTTCCTGGATTCGCTGTGTATTTTGATCATTTCCCTGAATCGGCTTCAATATTGATTCAAGATCAGCATACACACAAAACGGGACTGGATTCTTATGGTTATAATTCTTATATTCCAACCATTTCTTTTCCTCTGAGGGAAACATAATCCTACAGTCGTTTTGTTTCTCGCATTCAGGAGTGTGTGATGCTAATTTTTCATCAGAGTAAGGGTAGAGCAAACATCTATCACAAATATACTTTCTGCACTTATGTTTCGAAGTTTGCCTCAATACAAGATGCGAAAGATCTTTAATCCAGCAGAAATGATATCTGCCAGGATCATGATCATCATCATGATCATCATCATCGTCATCATCATCGTTATCATCATCCATATGATCGTCATTATCATCAGCCTGGTCATTGTCATCCTGAATCATTAAGAGATTTACATGTCGCTCCATCCTGTGTTTCGTAAGTCTAACTGGAACTGTGGTGATGAAACGCTCTTTCTCTAGGATGAATACGTTTATTGATAAATCGTTCTGGTCTTCAAATTGTGTAATTTGCTTAAGCGTCATGGGAAATGTTATTCCAGTTAAATTCAGCACAGTAGAATAATGTGGATATGATGAGGTCCTATTGGTGTTAATATTTACAGGATATAGCGCTGAGATTACGGCCCACGCATTATGCTTCAAATTAATGCAAGCTTTCTTCGATGCAATCTCCTTCGGCAGAGGTATATAAAATGATCCGCGAATCGGTTCAAACTTGTTGATATGCATCGCTAAATGTATTATAGAAAGCAGAGCCCAACCACTATCTTTCTCTTGAAACTCTTCTAGTTGAGCGAGTATGTCGTGACCCAATATTCAATTGGTGCAATTGTGACATCACGACTCGAGCTAGCAGCAAATGCACAAGTAATTAAACGATTTGCAATAACTAAGCATTTTACTTCGCACAGTGAAATGCTTGGCGATTGCGAATTGTTTACTTGTAAACTGGCGCATCCACTGCTGTGTGTAACTGGGCATTGAGTCATGGTTAAGTAATTCACTTCGCATAGTGAAATACTCAGCTGGGCTCACTGTTTGTTTACATACAGTATTGGGGGCTCCCGCTGTCGGCAGTGATTAGCGTAATACTTTGTAATTATGATTGCAAGGTATTGCGCTGGTCACTGGGTCAAAGTCGCTTCCGCCTAATTGAATGGAGGTGAGCACGCTAGATCGGTGAGTTCAGTTAGAAGTTGGGTATTATTAAAGATAGCGGTTCGGTATCGTTTTAGAGTCAGTTGTAATTAGAGAGTTAAATCAGACGTATCAATCACGGGTGATACGCCTCTTAATTTATATCGTCGTTTAATTAAAGTAATAAAGTTGTTATACAATTGACTTACGCGAGTTTTTAATTGTTTTCCCGGGATTGCTTTGGGACACGACAATTTGGCGCAGCCGGATAAAAAGTAGGTAAGTGTTATTTTTCTTGAGTGAAATAATTCATTTCAATTAATTTTTTTGTATTTTGTTGGGAGTAAAGCTTATTAGCTGCTCCATATTTTTGTGAATTGTGGGAGTTATGCTTTTTTAGCTGCTCCGGTTTTTTGTATTTTGTGGGAGTAAAGCTTATTAGCTGCTCCATATTTTTGTGAATTGTGGAGTTATGCTTTTTTAGCTGCTCCGGTTTTTTGTATTTTGTGGGAGTAGAGCTTATTAGCTGCTCCATTTTTTTTTTGGTGAAGTATGGGAGTTAATGCTTTTTTTTAGCCGCTCCATTTTTTTTAAGTGTGGGAGTAACGCTTTTTTAGCCGCTCCGTTTTTTTTTTTTAGGTGTGGGAGTAACGCATTTTTAGCGGCTCCGTTGTGTTGTATTTTGTGGGAGTTAACGCTTTTTTTTAGCTGCTCCATTGTTAATTTCATTTACTTTCCAGAATTAATCTAAGTGAAGTACGTCTAATTTTAAAGTATTGATATACGTTACTCATTGGGGCTCTGTTTGTGGGCGATAATGTTGCGCATAGTGCCTCAGCATCAATCTGAATGTTTGTGATGTGATTATTTTCTGTTGAGTGAGTGGAAAGTATAGTATTGGGTTATCTTCAGGGATATGCTAGGGGTGAGGTAGTAAGTTGTTTAGTTTCACAGGAGGGAAAATTAATTAACTTATGGGATTATTGTGATGTTGATATTTTATGTATGGTTTTTGGGGAATTAGGATTAAAATTGGCAAGGTGAATATATAAAAATATTCAAGAGACTAAAAGAAAAGGCCAGAAGGGGAATATATGTATTTTTGTGGGTGAATGAGAGCAGTTTTTGCGTTAAGTGGCCTAAAATATTTTTGTTATTATTACTATGAAATTTATAATTTTTGGTTAATTTTCTTTGTGTGGGAAAAAGGGTGAAAGTGTGAAAGTTCAGAGGTATGTAGTAATAAGTTAATAATTCTAAATCGTGATTTGATTGTAAAAAGTTTCTTAATGTCACATTGGTCGTAATTGCGTTGAACGTAATCGTAATCGGGTACGAGGAGTCATTTTAAGCGAAAACAAAAAAGCAGACCTTAGCAAAGACGAGTGAAGGAAAAGTGTCGAAGGATAACACGAAAAACTCAGAGAAACCAGCAAGGAAAACCATGGCCGATGCTTATGATAAAGTCATGGACTTGCTGTCCAGATACATACCCACGTTTTCTGGAGAAAGAACGCCAAAACTGTCGAAGGAAGTTCACCGTTTCCTGAGCTGCTGCAAAGATCTTTACGATCGTTTAAAGGCCGAAGAACAGCCAATCTTCATGAAATGTGTAAGATATCGGTTGTTAGACGACGCATATTATCTAGTAAGCTCAGAGGAGCCGAAGAATTTTGAGGCATTGCAGCAGACAATTCAGACTGCCTATATGCCAAAAAAATCGTACTGTGAGCTCCGAGCTGAAATGATAGCATGCGTTCAAAGGCCCGGTGACGACATAAAAGACTATGCGGATAGACTTAAGGAGCTACTGTGTCAAATCAAGGCGGCAGTTTCGGCTAAGTATCCAGACAAAGACGGGGGATTGATAGCGGAACTTGAGGCAGACGCGGTGGCAACGTTCAAGGCGGGTGTTATGCAGCAGACTACTCAGCTATATTTGACGGGACGCAAATTTCGATCTCTGGATGAAGCACGTGAGGAGGCCGACTACTTTGAGATGGATGCTAGGAGACTTAAAATTAAGGTACCAGGGGTATGGAAAAAAACACCAGAATATTACAGAGAATTATCACAGGAAGGAGGGATGACCAGTAATTTTAATGTTGAAAGAGAGAAACAGTCCCACATACCTTTTCCAAAGCCAAACTAATCAGGAAGGAACTGGGAAATTCCGGCTAGGACAGCACAACAGCCCAGAGTTGTCAAATGCTTCAAAAGCGGTCAACTTGGACACATTGCGAGAGAGTGCCAACAAGTTCCTTTCTGTACGGGATGTCAGGAATATGCGCACTTGATATCCAATTGCCAAATTCATCACGTCAGAGTAGCCAACTGTGCAGCTAGCATTCAAGATAACTGCCATTCAGGAAGGGAGGGGCTGTATTGCAAATTCTGCCGAACACGTGACCATTACACAGATATCTGCGTAAAGAAGTATTTAGCAGATAGAGAAGAAGAAAAATTGACTTCCAGTAATAAATTTGTCATCACAGTGCCATCAGACATAGCTTTAGAAGGCAAGCTTACACTTTTAATCGACACTGGGTCTACGTGTAGTTTGATTAAAATTAATAGAATAAAAAGAAATACACCGATACAAACACATCAGAAAATACAAATTGGAGGACTGTTTGGATTTGTTAGGAACTCCATAGGCACTTGTGAGGCGAATTTGCTTATAGATAACAGTCAGCAGGCCTGTCGATTTAACGCCATAGGCGACACAGATTCAATTCCAGCAGACGGTATCCTTGGGATGGATTTCCTCAGTGATAGAGCTGTTATCGACTGCATGAAGAGGAAATTGTGGATGCAAGGTGCTGAAGCAGAAGAAGAAAGTGCCGTTTGTGGGAACGTCGCCGCTAGTGGAGAAGTTGTAACGACTGCATTCCATTGTTATAGTCTAGAAAATCCTTCACAAGACAGAGTAGAGGAGGGTCAAATTAATGTGGAAGAATACATCACACCAAGTAGCAATAACCCAGACAGCAAATGGAAAGGTATAACATGCAATGTAGAGCCCGCTTCAAGACACGGAGAGAAGAGCACGCCAATATGGCAGAAGACCTGGAGCACATCTGAGGACAGTGCGGGACTTGATAAGGTAAGAAATGAAGAAGTCAGTAATGGAAGTAGGACACAACATAGGTATTACGGGTATAGCGGAAATAAGCTGGGAGATGGACCTGCATTTGTTAGAATCGCGAATGCAAGAGCCTACCCTGTCAAAACCATGAACTCCTCGCACACTTGGCACGGACCTCGTAAGTATCCTAAACGATCTGGATGGCGCTATAATGGTAGGAACAATTGTTATCTTCAACTAGGGAAAGCCCCTGGGAGTCTGCAAAAGGGTAGGTTTAAATCGCAGGGAGATAAAAGGAAGCCAGGTAGGACAGAAGTCCATCAAGGCAGAAGGAAAGTAAGGGAACGGAACTTTATTCATGTTGAAAGTTCAACTTTGGCTACAAGTTCAATAAACCCTTACAAGGTAGGTAACGGTTATGACCCAGGAATAGGGGTATGTAACCAAAAAGATTTCCAACAAATTCCCTCTAATTTCAGAAGAAATTCGAAGAGCGGAGTTTGGTAGTCTATGGCCAGAAAAAAGGATATGGAAACGAGGTATAAAAGTAACCAGTCAGTAAGGTAAAATTGCAGATGTAAAGGTAATGAGAAGTGTTTAAAAAAATATGTAAAGAAAGAAAAAGTTGAAATTCTGAAAGAATAATTGAATAAAAAGGAAGAAATAAGAATTTTAAAATAACGAGAAACTTGAAAAAAAGAGTTATTTAATTACGGGAATTAAAAAAAAAGAGAAATAAGAGGTTTAAAGTAAACAGTGAAAGAAAAAAAAGGAATACCAGATTTAAAAAAAGATAAGATGGAAAAGAAAAGAAATAAGAGATTAAAAAGAAGGAGAAGTTAAACAAAAGAGGAGAAATATTATTTGACAAAAAAAAAAGTAGAAGGAAAAAGTTTGTAAATCATTGGCAAAGTTATAAGCAAGATTAGGTTAGAAGAATATATTTATGAAAGTGTAAATATAAGAAATAAATATGTAGTAAGTGTTTAAGGCTTAAAACTATAGAATAATGGAAAGACCGAGAACTAGATAAGATTGAGAAATTTATATAAGCAGTGTAAAATAACCTCGACGTAACGGAAGCAGATGTAGCAGTCGCATCATGACAGCAATTTATCCCTGTATAGACTACGTGGAGCAAGCATCAGACCAATAGTGTGGGTGGGAAAATAATGATAAGCACTTGTGAAAACTGAATTTTTCACCGCCGATGACTTTCTTATTTGCAGATATTAACCGAACTCTGAAGATTGATTTCAAAAGCAGGAAGGCACCGATGAAGAAGCAAAAGAACTTCGGGAGGAATCAGAAGTTAGATCTCAACTATAATTACTGCGAGAAAAGAATGGTATACTCATCATTTCTCAGTTACACCGACATTGAGATATCTGAGGGATTCAAAGAAGTTAAGCCCCAAGATCATCTAGTTAAATGAAAGGGGTTAAAAGTAACGGCAAGATTTTAGTATACTCAAATAAGTCAAGATCAAAGTGAAGTTATATATGGCATCAAATTCAAAACATATCACTGAATAAATCAAAAGATTTAAGAAACAGGCAGAATGCTATGCAGTTGTAGAAAATACATTAGCAGATTCATATAGAGAGAGAAAGTCTATTCCTTCTATGTACGGGTGGACTCTTGATATAATCGAGAGAACTCCATCGTACATTTAGAAATAGTACAAAAAATATCTAACAAGTTAGCGATTCAGAGGTCAATAAGAATGAGCATAGGAAAGGAGGAGCGTTCAGCACGGCTAAAAAGAATAGTGAGCATTCGTATAAGCAAAAAATCTCAAGCGTAAATTGATGATCCGTTCTATCCAAAATCCCGCTATTGTAAATACATTTTAATAATCCCGTAGAGAGCAGCCCCACAAAGAAAAAGAGGACTTAGTTTATCCTACGGATATGGTCTAGCTTTTAGTAGCCTAAGTCAAGACCGAACGCAACGTACCGCACTCATCAAGAAGCAGCTTGGAGCAATCACAGTAGTATTAGGGTTATAATGTGTATTACTTGTCGTTGTAAAAATAGAGTATTATAAACGTCAATAGATTTTAGAAGATAATAGGAATCGAATAGGAAATATATTGTAAAGAGGGAAAATTTTGTTAAGCAGCAGATGAGCTAAAAATTATTAGTGAAGATAAAACAATGTAATCAGAAAGAAGCGATAGAAGAGATCAAAACAAGGAAATAAGGAAATTATAAGAAAGATGTTAGAGTAACATTTGTAAAGAAACGAAATGAATAAGTAGAAAAGAAAATGGTTTGGAAAGAAATAAGTGTTAAGTTTATTGGATAAGTCTAGTATATCAAAATTTGCCAATGATTGAGAATGCAAAAGCAAAAATTAAATGAAATGGATATATTATAAAGTAGTTAAAAGGTAGTAGTAAAAAGATATTGGTTAAAACAATAGTAAAATAAAATAAAAATAAAGAGAATTTTTCAGAAAAATGTATAAAAACGTGAAGATGTAATTAGAAAATTATTAATTATTAATTCAATAAAAAAGAAATGAAATGGATGTAGTAAAAAAAAATGTTTGTCAAGACAATTGTAAAAAAAAAAGACTAAGCAAAATAAGGTATAAGAAAGAAATTTAAAAAGATAATTAAATGTAAGAAGAAAATAAGAAAGAAATTAAACGCGCAAAGAAAATATAAGAGAAATAACTATATACATAAAAAGAAATATTGTAAAGAAAAGAAACGGATATATGATAAAGTAATTAAAGGAATGAAAAAGAAAAAAGGAAACATTGTTAAGGTAATGGAAAGAAAAATGAGAAAAGAATATAGAAGAATAGAACAGAAATTATATATGAAGTAAAGGATGTACATAAAATGACGTAAAGAATGTAAACCGAACCATAGCTATAAAAATTGTGTAGATCATAGTGAGTATTGTCTCTTTGTTTTGGTATAAATTAGTTAAGTTAGATATTGTAATCTAACTGAGCACCCCGATCTGATTCCTCTTGGGAATCAGTTTTTCTCAGGGGGGAGGAATGTCGTGACCCAATATTCAATTGGTGCAATTGTGACATCACGACTCGAGCTAGCAGCAAATGAACACGTAATTAAACGATTTGCAATAACTAAGCATTTTACTTCGCACAGTGAAATGCTTGGCGATTGCGAATTGTTTACTTGTAAACTGGCGCATCCACTGCTGTGTGTAACTGGGCATTGAGTCATGGTTAAGTAATTCACTTCGCATAGTGAAATACTCAGCTGGGCTCACTGTTTGTTTACATACAGTATTGGGGGCTCCCGCTGTCGGCAGTGATTAGCGTAATACTTTGCAATTATGATTGCAAGGTATTGCGCTGGTCACTGGGTCAAAGTCGCTTCCGCCTAATTGAATGGGGGCGAGCACGGTCGATTCGCTAGATCGGTGAGTTCAGTTAGAAGTTGGATATTATTAAAGATAGCGGTTCGGTATCGTTTTAGAGTCAGTTGTAATTAGAGAGTTAAATCAGACGTATCAATCACGGGTGATACGCCTCTTAATTTACATCGTCGTTAAATTAAAGTAATAAAGTTGTCATACAATTGACTTACGCGAGTTTTTAATTGTTTTCCCGGGATTGCTTTGGGACACGACAAGTATTGGGTCGTATATATTTAATTTATACCATTCATTCAAATTATCCTCCACACTTATTGGGGCAGTTCTTGCTTGGAAGTACTTAATGTCTTTAATAACTTCATTATCACCAGATTCTTTAATAAACTCACCGCAAAATGTTGTAGCAACTTTAATATGTTATTGTTGTTTTAGTGTATTCTTAATGCGGCGAGCAAGTAATTTGGAGGCATCTTGCATAAATAACTTAGGATCTAGGTGGCTTCACGGTAACACCTGCCCTAATTCTACCTACGAATGCTGTTTTTATTTCTTCTCACTTAACAAAATCACTTCTTATTAATCGTTAATTAATTCCTCCACCTCGATGGGGAGCTTTGATTAACACTCTCAACGATTTAATTTGAGCAATACAGCTGTCCAAATGTCGTTTTCTAGCGTTCTTATTACACTTCAGAAATGCTGCTTGATATTTACGAATGTTTCTGTTGCACTCTTTAATAGTATTGTTTTTATTCACATAATTTGCATCACTTAAACACTTCAACACATCTTCTCGGAATTTCTTAATTAATGCAAAACTTTCATTTATTACTGTGATAGACATTTTTAATTTTTTTATTCAACACTAACACTTTGAATCACTTAGATTATCTGGTGCTCCCCAAGAGTTTGCTTGCGCTTTTATAGCAACGGTTTGTAAACATGAATGATCCTGCTGCTACAATAATCATTGCACAAGATGAATTCTAACGAATTTGCTTACAGGCTGAGATGATATCGAGTTACACGATAAGAAAATCACTCAAATTAGTTTGATTACATTATTCTGCTGGTCGAATTTGCAAATAAGATTGTTTACATGAATGCATGCATGAAAATCTGAAAATTTGTTTACATTCCAATGAAATGTTTCGATCGGTAAAATTCTTGGAACAATAAAATTTTTGGGTGCCTGCAGGAAGTGTGGTATGAAATTATATGAAAAGAATAAACATGAATCATTTGCTGATATTGCTTAAATTTGTTTACAGCAGGATGTGCAAATTTGTTTACGAATTCCAATGAAACATTTCGATCAGTAGAGTAAACATCAATCATTTGCTGATATGGCTTAAATTTGTTTACAACAGGATGTTTACGACTTCCAATGAAACGTTTCGATCAGTAAAATTCTTGGAATTGGGTTGCTTACAGGAAGTGTGGTATCAAATTACATGAATCATTCAGCTTAATGTGCTGATATTGCAAATTTGCTTTAAGCAGGATTAAACTTGTTTTTGAATATCGGTAAAATTGTCGAACAATAAAGTTTTTGGCTGCCTGCATGAAGTGTGGTATCAAATTATATGAAAAGAATAAACATGAATCATTTGCTGATATTGCTTAAATTTGTTTACAGCAGGATGAGAAAATTTGTTTACGAATTCCAATGAAACGTTTCGATCAGTAGAATAAACATGAATCATTTGCTGATATTGCTTAAATTTGTTTACAACAGGATGCTTACGAATTCCAATGAAACGTTTCGATCAGTAAAATTCTTGAAATTGGGTTGCTTACAGAAAGTGTGGTATCAAATTACATGAATCATTCAGCTTAAAGTGCTGATATTGCAAATTTGCTTTGAGCAGGATTAAACTTGTTTTGGAATCATGACTATAAATTGAGGAGCTGAATCAGATTTGCAATCGTTTCATTTTGGAGTTCAACCGATAAACAACCAAGGAGAAAGTAATCCGAAATGGCAAACGCAATGCAGGAACTGATGAAGCTGGAGCAGTACCCACCTTCTCTAAAGACATCTGAAATGGAATTTAATAAGGAATACAAGATTCTCGGTGCCAGAAGATGTAAGACTGCATTTGGATCTCGCATCATCCTGGACTTGGAGGACTGTCAAGTTTTCCTTCCTGCACGGTACAGCACAATTAATGACGATGCTATACTGGAGATAAATACTGCAGGATATTTTTATCTTATAAATAGAGGTCCTATCGGCCGAACGTTAAAATAGAGTTTATTCGCCATGATATTAATCTGTAACCAATTAATTATTATAATCGTTAAATAAGAAAATCAATAATGTGAAACTAGTTTTTTATTATTAATATTTCTAAATTATTAGTGAAAATGAAAGTTGCGTTTAGTACTAGTGCTCCACAAGTTTATATAATTGAATATGAGCCCACAAAAGGACCTTGGGAGACATATGCTCTGGATCGCTTTCGTTTCCAAGATAGGATTTATAGAATTTCACTTATATTGCTACCAATTTTTAATATAGAACATAGGGAAAAAGTTTATAACTTAAGATTTAGAAATAAATAATTAATTTGATGTGAATAAATATTGAAATTTAGTTTGGTTTGACAACATTTTTTCAGCAAAAGAAATTGTATCAATACACCTCACAGCAACCATATTTTTACCTTTAACTTGAAGTTTTGTATTAAATATTTACAGCAAGTGTTGATATTACTTAAATTTTTTTAATTTTATGAGAATTCCAGTAAAGCGCATCGCACCACATTACTAATTGCCAATTAGCTAATTACCAACCGAGCTGATAATTGCCAATTAGTAGTTATATAATTGGCAAATAGCTAATTGATTGAATAAATGTCGCTAATTTCTCGAAAACCAAAGTCCGTAGAGGATTTCTGATGAAAAGTTCGTTCCCGCTCCCACCCCACACCGGCAAGAATCCATTTCCATGAGCAAAAATATACGCTAATATCTCGAAAACCAGAGCCCGTAGAGGATTTCTGATAAGAATTTCATTACCCCCCCCCCCCCCTCCCAATCTTTATTATCCTTCCCCACATACCCACCATCTAGAATCCATTGGCATGAACAGAAATTTCCTACTATTAACTTTAATTATTAGTTCAAAACCAAAAACCTACATTTAGGCGCTCAAGAAAAATCAATTATTACTAATATTAATTCAAAACCAGGCGCAACACTTGAAAACAAGAAAAGCCTACATTTAGGCGCAACACACATCCAAAAGAAACGTAGCATGCTGTTACGTGTGGGCACAAAACCCATAGCATGCTGGCACGTGTGTGCCAAAGTGAAGCAAAACACCTCCAAAAACCGTAGCATGCTGCCACGTGTGGGCGGAAGGGGAGCAAAAACTTCACATATACAAGAGAACCTTACCACACATGCAAGAAAGCCGTAGTACCGGAGCATGCTGGTAGTATCGCCTAATGTCGCACTGACATCTTCTAGAATCTGTTCATGGTGATGTCATGTTGTGAAATTCGAATGATGCTGAACTCTCCCGCTAATAAAAGAAAACAGCAAAACCAAGGCATGCTGGTAGTTCCGGCTAAGGCCGCTAGGGAACCTTACTCAAGAAATGGAGTTTGCGCCCGAACAAATGTCGCTAATATCTCGAAAACCAGAGGATTTCTGATGAAAATTTTGATCCCTCCTCCCACCCCACACCACCAAGAATCCATTTCCATGAGCCAAAAAAACTTGAATTATTAATACGCTAATATCTCGAAAACCAGAAGAGGATTTCTGATGAAAATTTCATTACACCCTCCCTATCTTTAGTGCCCCTCCCCCTCTTTATGATCCGCCCCCCCCCATACCCACCATCTAGAATCCATTGGCATGAACAAAAATTTCCTACTATTAACTTTAATTATTAGTTCAAAACCAAAAACCTACATTTAGGCTCTCAAGAAAAATTATGATAAAAAGCCTACATTTAGGTGCACCACATATCTATCTAAGAAAACCGTAGTACGGGAGCATGCTGGTAGTACCGGCTCATGCCGCTAGAGTGTAGTCAAGACCAAATGACACATCCCGGTAGTACCGGTTAATCCCGCTAGGGCACAATGGTGCATCTAAGACACAATGGCGTATCCAAGATACAAACCAATACAGCCGAGACACAAACTACATTAGTTTGGACTCAAACCACCTAGCGATGGTGGCTCCATCTGTGGTGAAATCCTGGAGGTTTAAAAAAGTGATCCAGAGGCCCCATAGCGTAACTACTAAATCGGTGTACTCATGTGTGTGCATGTGCATAATTTTCCTCACTAATATCGCAATCATTTAGCTTATTGTAAAATTGTGACATGGTTGGTAAGGAAGTTTCAGAGAATTTTGCAGAGTCGTTAAAATAATCATACGGGTAAATACCCTTACGTGTTAATAGTTGAAACTGATCATCTGATAAATGTTGAAATTGGGCCTTTAAAATGGGTAGAGATGTTAAATATGAAGAGAGAGTATCCAAGTACTTGCAAAAAATCTAAATGAATCAATAAATCTAAATTTAATTGGATTATCAATTAAATGTTTCGTGAACGCAATATAGTGTTCTTTGTTAATGGGAAGGGGATCGATGCGGCCTTCTAGGTCTGATGCTACATTTTTTATGATGAAATTGGAATCATAACCGCTAAGATTGTGGAAAATGACTGGAACTGTGTGACTATCCGTAAAAATAATATTACACACCAGTAAGGTGACAGTGATCACGTACCTTTTTGTCCTCATGACAGACTGTGACTCTGTTATAATTCTCGTGCTCATCAGCATTAAGTTGATTCATAGGTAGAGGGCAAAGCACTTCAATCTGCTGGAGCTCATCAAATAATCTTCTATAGCGCTTCCAAGGGATGGCTCTAGAAGCACTTGACTTACTTAATTGCGCCTTTGCTTATTTTTCTGAATAGATCAGTGAATGTGCTCCTAAAGCGCTGCCAAGTGATGGCTAAACAAGCGCTTAAATTGGCCTCCTTTCAGAAGCGCTGGATTGTCGTCCCAATGGGTACATTATATTAACAGACATTCTATGTCAGCATACATTGTAAAAGGTACTTCTACTTTATTCTCATAATTCTTAAAAGTTTGCTCCTTCTGGTCCTCTGGTGGCCATCGAATTCTACACTCGTTTAGCTTCACGCAGTCCTCCATGTGGTATTCTAATGCAGTAGACGAGTAAAAGTAGTGAAGGCAGCGGTCGCAAAAAAATTTTTGATGGTAATTTTTTGACAATTGGTATGATAAACGCCGGATAAATTCTTAATCCAAACGTAGTGGTATTAGATTGCTTCAGCAACATCGTTGTCTTCGTTCTTGTTTTCATCTTCATCGTAGTATTCATTTTGGATCATTAAAAGATTGATGTGTTTCTCCTTTTTATTCCTTGCCAGATACGTTGGTAGCGTGATGAATTCCCCTTTTTGCTTATTGGCCATCTTCTTCAATATATATACATTGATGGAGATGTTGTTCTGCTTCTCAAATCGCGGAATCCGCTTAACGGTAATCGGAATCTGAATACCAGTCAAGCTCAAAATGGTAGGGTAGTGTGGGTATTTTGTTACACGTTGTGGATCCTTCTTTGCTGGATGTAGGGCCGATATTACCGCCCAAGCAAAACAAGCATCATTATCATTTTGTACGTTTATACAAGCTTTCTTATGTTTTATTTCGGGATGCAGCTCAATGTATGATGATCCGAGTTGTGGTGTGAACTTGTTGATATTAACCACCAAGTTTATAATTTTTGATAAAGACCACCCACTATCCTTTTCTTGGAACTCCTCATGATCTTTTATAATCACATTCTGAATATTTTCCTTGAACCACGTACTCAAGTCTGTGTTATTGTAAATGGGTGCGCTTTTTGTGTTTAGGTATTTAAGCTCAAATACTTCTTCACCCCCTTCACAATTTTTAACTCGCCGCAAAACACAGCATTGACTTTAAGAGCCACTTCCTTTTTCATCGCGTTGTTGATATGTCGACGAAATAAACCACCGCAATCATACGAAACTGTTGATGGTTCTTTATGTGCCAAATTGGATATTGCGCCAGTCCGCAAACGATTTTGGAACGCTGACTGAACATCTACCCATTTAACCCGGCTGCTCATATAGTTTGCTCTATTTGCGTGGGGGGGCTTATAACCACCGCCAACCAACCTCAGCTGCTTCATTTGTGAGTGAAATGTACTTAAAACGCATATACCGTTCGTTAGATAATTTATTTTGCCAACAATTGTCGTTGTCTTCAATGCAACCCGTAATTTTCTTAAACTCAACTTGCATTGCTTTATTGCACACTCCAACAAGTCAGGGCATTCTTTATCGTTGTGAAGTGCCAATTCAGCTTCTTAAATTAGAGCATTCACATTAGACGTCATTTCTTTCAGCTTTATTGTTTATTTCTAATTTTACTTTAGCACTTTGCCTCTTTAATATTTAATGTGAAGCTTCTAGTTCTTTGACTTGTTTCCACCTCGAGCGTTTGTCAATGAATGAGTGTAAATATTAAACCCGATTGTATATATAATAATCGTTAGAAATTTGAAAAACTGATGAAAACTTGAAAATTATAGAGTTTGCATAAATTGGAAAATCGCTCTGTTTTATAAATATAAAAATTTTAAAATTATCATTCTCAATTTACTATATTTAAAATACGACTTTACTGGTTTTCTTATGAGTCCCCAACTGGCGATATTGAACTATGAAATAAACACGAAAAACGCCCTTTTATATACAATTTCGATCAAGCCCCTACACAAAAACTTTCTACTTCTTTACATGTTTTTGTAGCCACCGAGTATTAGCATCATGAAAATATAAAATATTTCAATACCTTAATCCACCCCAGTTGGTGTCTGTTAACCATCATATTATTATACTCGATATATGTGAAAGGAGAAGTTAGCAACAATGTGGTATTTAATGGTTAGTACTTTCTCTGCAGTGAAAATGAAAACAAAAACCAGCTAATTGCAAGGATTTATTACTTTGTATGTTGGGGACAGGCTTGTGCTGATCGTGATATCTTGTTTTGCTTTAAAATTACCGTTTTGCAGAAACTCACCCGTCGCTCTATATACGCATAAAACATTTTACAAAGTGAGCTACTATTTGTAACTCAAACTAGCAATTAATAGTTGCAAATCGAAGCCATCTATAGGGCTGTTTCCGATGACCGTTAAGCAGATTCCGCGATTTGAGAAGCAGAGAAACATCAATGAATATATATTGAATAAGATGGCCAATAAGCAAATAAGGGAATTCATCACGCGACGAACGTATCTGGCTAGGAATAAAAAGGAGAAACACATCAATCTTTTAATGATCCAAAATGAATACTACGATGAAGATGAAAACAAGAACGAAGACAACGATGTTGCTGAAGCAATCTAATACCACTACGTTTGGATTAAGAACTTATCCCGGCTTTTACCATCCCAATTGTCAAAAAATTACCATGAAAATTTTTTTTGCGACCGCTGCCTTTACTACTTTTACTCGTCTGCTGCATTAGAACACCACACGCAAGACTGCGTGAAGCTAAACGAGTGTAGAATTCGATTGCCAACAGAGGACCAGAAGGATCTAACTTTTAAGAATTATAGGAATAAAGTAGAAGTACCTTTTACTATGTATGCTGACTTAGAATGTCTGTTAATAGAATGTAGTGATAAGAACAAATACCAAATGCATGTCCCGTGTAGTATTGGCTATTTTGTGAAATATTCATACAACCCAACGTTATCTTTTTATAAATGTTATCGTGGTGTGGACTGCATTATGTGGTTTATGGTTGAATTGCGAAAATTTCCTGAGGACTTAAAAACAATTTTGCTTTGCCCTCTACCTATGAATCAACTTAATGCTGATGAGCAAGAGAATTATAACAGAGCCACGGAATGTCATATTTGCAAAACGTTTTGCCAGTAATTTCCCAAAATCTTAGCGGTTATGATTCCCATTTCATCATAAAAAATCTAGCATCAGACCAAGATTGCCGCATATATCTACTTCCCATTAACAAAGAACACTATATTGTGTTCACGAAACATTTAATTGATAATCCAATTAAATTTAGATTTGTTGATTCATTTAGTTTTCTTGCAAGTAGCTTGGATACTCTCTCTTCATATTTAACATCTCTACCCATTTTAAAGGCCCAATTTCAACATTTATCAGATGATCAGTTTCAACTAATAACACGTAAGTGTATTTACCCGTATGATTATTTTAATGACTCTGCAAAATTCTCTGAAACTTCCTTACCAACCATTTCACAATTTTACAATAAGCTAAATGATTGCGATATTAGTGAGGAAGATTATGCACATGCACACACATGAGTACACCGATTTGTATTTAAAAACAGATGTTCTTTTATTAGCAGATGTTTTTGAACAATTCCGTACAAGTTTCCTCCAAACATATGAACCAGATCCCGCTCATTATATCACACTTTCTGGTTATACTTGGGACGCTATGCTGAAACATACTAATATACCTTTGGAATTACTCACCGATATAGATATGGTTACGTTTATTGAGCGAGGCATCCGAGGTGGTCTCAGTCAATGCTCTAAATGTTACTCCAAAGCAAATAATGTATATTATATGGCTGACTATGATTCAAATATATCATCAAAATCCTTGCAATATTATGATATAAATAACCAATATGGTTGGGCGATGTCTTAATCTCTACCTTACGGCGGCTTCAAGTGGCTAGATAATTCGATTAATGTTAAAGCTGAACATGTGCCAGATGATTCCTCCACAGGCTATATTTTAGAGGTGGATTTGGAATATCCCCAAGAGCTCCATGATATTCATAAGGATCTACCCTTCTGTCCTTTGCGTTGCAATGCCCCCAATGCAAAACAGAAAAAATCTAATGGCCACTCTCCACAATAAACGCAAATATGTAATTCATTATCGTAATTTAAAACAGATTCTTCTTTATGGATTAAAGCTAACTAAAATTCAAAGAATCCTCCAGTTTAATCAATACCAGTGGTTAAAATCATATATAGATTTAAACACCCAATTGAGAACATCAGCTAAGAATGATTTCGAGACAAATCTCTTCAAGCTCATGAACAACGCTGTGTTCGGAAAGACTATGGAAAACGTTCGGGAATATAGCATTGTTAAATTGGTGAGGAAATGGTTAGGTCGATTTGGAGCTGAAGCCCTTATCTCTAAGCCAGAGTTCAAATCCTTAGTAATTTTGAATGAGAACCTGGTAGCCATTGAACTAAACAAATAGGAAATATATTTCAATAAGCCAATCTATGTAGGTATGTGCATCTTAGACTTGGCAAAGGAAACCAATTTATAAATTCCATTACGATTATATGATTCCCCAGTTTGGTTCGAATTGTACTGTTTGTTATACGGATACAGATAGCCTAATTTATGAAATTATCTGCCCAGATTTATATAATATTATTAAACGGCACTGACATTTGCATTTTGACACCAGTGACTCTCCTTCCAACAACGTGTGGAGCATACCTCTAGTCAATAAAAAAGTGCTGCGTTTAATGAAGGATGAAAACAATGGCCGTGTATGCATTCAGGGTAGAAGGCAAGGATGAAACTTAAGAATCCAAGGGGGTGAAACAACCAATCGTGAAGAATAGAATTACTTTTGATGATTATGTTGAGTGTTTGAAAACTAACTGTGAGAAAATAGTAACTTAAAATTTAATTCGATCACAAAAACATGGAATTAGCACAATGCCTCAATCAAAAATCGCTTTAAGTCCACACGATGATAAAAGATATATACTAAAAGATAACTATGAGTAGTTACGCTATAAGAGCTCTGGACCACTTTTTAGCTTCCAGGATTTCGCCACAGATGGGGCCACTGTAGCTAGGTGGTTTGAATCCGTACTAAATGCAGGTTTGGGTCTTGACTGCATTGGTTTGTGTCTTGGATACACCATTGTGTCTTGGATGCACCACTGGGTCTTGGGTGCACCATTGAGTCTTGGATGTTGGGGATACGAGATCAGTTTCAGCACTCTTCAGTATAGGGAAATAGCATAGGTTTTCAATTTTTTTTTGGAGTTCGCTTATTTTTCATCTCGGACTCGTAGCCTCTAAGTTGACATTAAGTTTTTCATCTCGAGTTTTGGGGATACGAGATCACTTTCAGCACTCTCCAGCATACGAAATAGCATCGGATTTCGATTTTGTTGCTGGAGTTCGCTTATTTTTCAGATCGAATTTTGGGGATACGAGATCACTTTGGGGATACGAGATCACTTTCAGCACTTTTCAGCATAGGGAAATAGCATAGGTTTTCAATTTTTTTCTGGACTTCGCTTATTTTTCATCTCGGACTCGAAGCCTTAGAGACATTAAGTTTTTCATCTCGAGTTTTGGGGATACGAGATCACTCTTAGCGCTCTCCAGCATAGGAAAATAACATAGGTCTTTGATTTTGTTTCTAGAGCTCGCTTATTTTTCATCTCGGAGATCGTAGCTATAAATATTTGTTAAGTGGTGGGAATCTTTATTGGTGGAGGTTGCTGGTTAAGTTTGATCTGGTCTTGGAGGCTACAATTTGACCTTGAGGTGCCCCTTCCTGTGTCTGGGTACTGGGGGTTGGCTGATAGCTTCAGTGTCAATATCTAATACTATGACTAGGACTGCCTGAGGTGTCTTGGACTGGGCTATGTTACCTGTACCAAGGCTTGGGTAGAATGTGTATTAAGTAATGATGTGAAATACCCTAACCGAATTTATATCGGGGCTGTATACTTGTCATCTTGAGTTTGGTTTTAGTTGTTTACTTTAGTATGAGTGCCTGTGGTATGTTGGGCTGGGCTACTTGGTGGCTGAGGAAACGTTATCTAAGGCGTGGGTGGATGTGTGCAGCTGTGTATTTATGTAGATAATAAATGTGAAATTCCCTAAGAAAATTAGTGTAATAAGTATTAATACTAATTCATATTTTTGTTCATGTCAATAGTATTAGTACTAGGGGTAAAATTTTCATCAGAAATCCTCTACGGGCTATGGTTCAAGATATGAGCGATCTTACCTTCTCAGGTGTAATTAATATTAGTAGCTGAAAAACAAAAAACAGCAACAACTGTAATCGAAGTTGTGGATTAAAGATTTGATGATCTTAATCTGTAGGTGTCTTTTATCAGCATTGTGCAATATAATATAATATATATAAAAATAGATCAGGCAAAGCTGATTGGAGCGAATGTTGGTAGATATGTTCACTTAGATAAGTAATGGAAATTAGTTAATGTGCAATTTTGCTCTGCAGGTGGAATGCTTCTAATTTGATTCCTTGCATAAACAAATTCGCACAGTACAGTAAAGTAAACAAATTCGCACTCGAATAATGTAAACAAATTCGCACAGCAGCCGAGTAAAGTAAACAAATTGAGCGATTTATGTTTTTTAATGTAAGATTCCCAATTACTTTAGCTGAAAACAACAACTGATATTAATCTGTAGGATATGATGTCTTGGATGAGTAGTGGAAGTTATAATTGAAAATTTCTTTTACTGAAGAAAAACAACAACAACAACTATAACGTCAGTTGTGGTCTGTAGGTATCTTTTATATGATCATGTTATGATATTCGATGTGTAAAAATAGATCACGGCTGCTTGGAATGGTACGACACATGAAATCATTAGAAGTGATGGAAATTAAAGCATTAGAGAAGGTGGCCAGGCGGCTGGTAATTTGATATCTTGAGTAAACAAATACGTCCGAGTAAAGCAGACAATGTGTTAATGTGTTTTTGTATCTCGGAGTTTGTATTGAAAAGTCTTACATTTTATGACGAATTGTTTTTTATTTTCAATAAAATTTCTCAATCAATCACGCTGTTATGAGATTTGATTGACCCCGATACCATAGTTCACATGAAGCTGATAAGAATATGATAATTTTATCTTCATACTATTGGGGTGATCACATTATTTTCTTACCATTAGGTTGAGAGTAGGTTTGATTAAATGTTTTGATGAATGAAAGTGGTGTTATGATATAAATGTAGAATGATATCTTGTCTTAGATGAGTAATAAAGTTGTTTGGGAGCTGTGAGTATGGAATAAAAACCTTATCAGCAAGGTCGCTTCATATTTATCTGTCTAAAGTATCATCCAAATGGTGTTGTATGAAGGAGGAAAAACTGATAATTCTTCAAGCCCATAGTGAAGACTGTGGTGGAGGTTGAGAGTGGGTGCTGTAAGTTGTGGATTAAATTGTAAGTTTTGATGGATGGTTTTTGACATAATATTAATCTAGTAGGATATGAAAGCTCAGTGAAGAGCGTGGAAGAGGATAGTGTTATTTGTTTACCTTTAAATCTGAAGGTTTATAGCAAGAATGTTTTCTCTCAGTTGACTCGGTGACTAGATAAGAACGTGTTGATTTCATGTTCATAATTTCATCTTGTGGTGAGCATATGAAGGTAGCAGAGTTTTTTATAAATCAAGCAGGTATGCTGTTATGAAATTTGATTGACTCCTATATCTAAAAAATAGTTCACATGAAGTTGATACAGGTACATTGTTTACTTACCAATAAGTTGAGAGTGGGTTAAATTAAAACCTTTGATAGAAGAACGCTGTGTTATGATATTAATGTAGTATGATATGATGTCTGAGGTGAGTAGTGGAAGTTGTATGGGACCTATGAATAAGCAGTAAAATCCTAATCTCGCTTGATATTGATCACCTCTAAAGTATCGCCTGAATGGTGGAGTATGAAGGAACATAATAATTGATAATTATCCAAGTCCATAGTGAAGATCGTAGTAGGGGGTTTAGAGTAGGTGCTGTAAGTTATGTATTAAGTTAAAAGTTTTGATGGATGGTATTTGGTATTTATCTCCTCGAAATGGAGTTGTACGAGCATCAGGAAAGTCGGAAAAAAATTGATAATGCTTCAAGTTCAATAGTGAAGAGCTCGATGTGGAGAGTGGGTATTTGGAATGATATAATTCTAGTAGGATATGGAAGTATTATTTATTCATCTTTAAATCTTACCATGAAAGTAAGTTGGGAGTTGATTAAATTAAAAGTTTTAATGAAAGTAGCTTGAGTTATTATATTAATATTGTATAAAACTGCAAACTGCATTAAAAATCTCTAATTTCTTTTGGTGTAAAATTTAGAATTTATTCGTAAATGCATTATTCAAGTTGCGCCACATAATTTTCTCACCGATCGCCAGACGCAACATGATCCCAGGTAAATTATCAAAACTTTTCCTGGGTAGCAAGCTTGCTAGAATTTGCTGGGAAAGTTATGTAGTGTGAATTGAGTCAGCACTTTTTATGAAGTACAGGTGCTTAGATTTTAACTTGTATATAAGTGATATTAAATTTAATAAAATTTGTCATTCGTTTTTGGAAAATAGCTGCGTTTTATGTAAAATATTTGTTAGTCGCTATTGCTGTCGGTACAAGAACCGAGTAGCCCGGGATAGTAAGAACTTTTTGCCTTTCAGATTTATGAATTTCGTGTAATCGGTGAACCACAGAATGCACAGCAACAAGGTTGAGGTGAATCACTTCAGCCTACCAATTTTAACAGGCAAACAAAAGAGTTTGCTTTAACATTTGGGGACCCCGACGTGATACAGTACGCTCAATCACGCTCAATAGAAGACATATAAGCAAAGCGCATTCTGCTGAGCCATTATACAAAGAAGGATGCCACCGAAGATTGACAAGGCAATGGACCCTTTGGCGGCGACCCAAGGTATTCAGGGCAAGGAGATCCAAAGCATTCTAGCCAACTATAGGAAGGATCCTGTGGACAGGAAAACGTATAGCTACTACGAAGAAAGACTCGCACGTCTGGATGCAGCATGGTCACGCTTTGAAGCTACTGACCAAGAGATCCGAGGCTTACCTTCACCGCCACTAGACCATGCATATTTTACTACGGATTTATACCACAAGATAGAAGCAATCTACGAAGAGTTCAGGCCATATTTATCTACAATAATAAAACAATTCCAGGAAGCCGATGACCTAAATGGGGCAGCTCAACAAGTCGATTCTGGGAGGGTACCAGTACCACCAAGCAGTACGAATATTAGGGAGCCAAATAACACTAGTACAGTCAATCAACATCAGCCGTCTAAATCGAATGAAAAACATCATCGAGAGATCGGCCAGTTGGCGCAAGGGCTAGCAAGTCAGATACAGATAAAACAGATACCACTAAAGGGGCCATACCCAAATCATATGAATCCAAAAGTCCTCCGGTATTATCAAAGGCCAATGATTCCGAAGGTGTCAGAATTTGGAAAAAACAACAGCGGTAACTCAAACAACGACTCCTTGATAACCAGGAGCAAACTGACTTCGCTGATGAGACAAAAACATTCTATGAGATCAAGATAAAAGCAGTAAATAAATACTGGGCTCAAATTGAAAACTACAACCATGACTTGTGGGAATTTGCAACTGAACCTACCTTAATGGAATATAGCCTGCAAAAATACATACAATTAGAAGAGAGGGTACAGGAATTAATTATGCGGCTCTCAATCAAGCTAGAAGAGCTACATCAACCAGTTAGCAGTTCCGCGCAATCACAGCCCATGGTGGCTGCTAACCCATCTACAATGCTGAAATTACCGAAGATAACTCTACCCAAGTTCGATGGAGATTATTCCAAATGGCGCCAATTCGTCGATTTATTCACACAAATGGTCCACAATCAACCTATAGCCAGTTGCCAAAAGATGTGGTACCTCAAGACGTACTTAACAGGAGAGGCCGAGAAATTGTTACGACATTTCACTTTATCCGAAGACAATTATCTTGCGGCATGGAAGATGCTGAAGGAAAGGTAGGAAAATCCCAGGCTATTGACTGCATCACTAATTAATAAACTGCTGCAGCAACCGTCACGTGCAACAGAGGCCCCGTCAGCCACATTCATAAAAACAATGCATGACACCACCAAGGAGTATTTTCTTGGGTTAGAAAACTTGGGTCTAGAAACAACCCATTGGGACCCACTTCTACTACACATTTTGTACAAAAAGCTTTACGAACAAGGTCTATCGAATCCTCAGGAATTACAGACCATGAAGAATTTCCTAGCTTTCTAGAGATGCGTTTTCAGTCGCTAGAGGCCTTGAGCAATAAGGGCAGAGGAGCGGAAGAAGGAACTAGAAAACCAGTCTTGTTCAAAACATCAACCTTAACATCGATGAATACTCCAAGGCAAGGTTCTGTAGCCTGCAAGGCCAGTCACCCACTCTTCCTGTGCCAGACCTTTTTAAAGATGACACCGAATAATCGGTTGATGTTAATAAATGCGCACAACATATGCCAGAATTGCTTAAAAAAAGGTCACCATGTTTCTCAATGCACATTGAAGGGTTGTAATAAGTGTACCAAAAGGCATAACACGTTGGTTCACATAGATCCAACTATCAGACAAGAGAATGTATTGGAAAAAACGTCGACTACCAGACTAGCAGAATCCAGCTGGTCTCCACCCAGTAAGACGGCTACGGAAGCCCCATTGAGTTTAACGGCCTTGGTGGAACCTCAATCCAAGGCATATGTCCTGCTTGGTACTGCACTAGTTGAGCTTATAGACGAAAATGGAAGAGTAGTGGAATGTCGAGCTATACTTGACTCCGGCTAACAAGTAAACCTGATCGCGGAGAAGGTAGTCAAGAAACTCGGGAAGGCGACCTTCCCTGCTTCCTTAGGAATTCAAGGCATTGGTAAGGGTCAGCAGCAGAGTAAAAGACGAGTCAACATTCAGCTACACTCAAGGGTCAATGGGTTCTCAACCAGACTCGAGGCATTTGTGCTCGACCGTATCATATCGTATCAGCCAAGCCAGTTACTGGATGTGTCGAGATGGACCATACCACACAACATCCAATTAGCTGATCCTGGGTTCAATCGACCAGACAGAATTGATCTACTTATTGGAGCAGAGTTCTTCTTTCAATTATTGGCCATAGGACAAATAAAGCTGGGTCCAAATTTACCCACGCTGCAAAATACCCTATTGGGCGGGATTGTATCAGGAAGGACGACTCAAATCTACTCCCCAATTGCTGCTTGCGGCATATGTTCAGAAGAAGAAGATCTCAATAAGACAGTCGAAAGGTTCTGGAAAATAGAGGACGTCGACTCAACACGATCAAATTTATCACAACAAGAGATGAAATGCGAATCGTTTTTTAATCAGACAGTTAAAAGAAATGCAGAGGGTCGATTTATGGTGAGACTACCATTCCAAGAAAGGCCCAGCAGATTGGGGGAATCGAGTGATATTGCAATTCGTCGCCTTCTAGCCATGGAACAAAGACTTGCGAGGAATCCCGAAGTCCAGTCGCAGTATGTCGAATTTATGAAGGAGTATTTACATTTGAACCACATGAGTGAGGTGGACCCTGCTAAATCGTCAAAGCCCAATTACTTTCTGCCGCATCACGACATCTTAAAACCCAACAGAACGACGACTAAACTAAGGGTAGTCTTTGATGCCTCTGCCAAGACATCATCGAATGTGTCATTAAACGACCTGCTAACCAACGGTTTCACCATTCAGGATGACCTGTTCACCATCCTATTAAGATTTCGCTTACCACGATACGTCTTCACGGCAGACATTGAGAAGATGTACCGGCAAATCTTGGTGTCTGAAGAAGATCGGAAATACCAATTAGTGCTTTGGAGAGAAAGTCCTAAGGAACCAATCAGATCCTATCAGCTGAACACAGTTACTTATGGTACGACTTCCGCGCCATACTTAGCAACCAAATGTTTACAACGTCTCGCCGAACAAGGAATGGAGCAGTGGCCTCTGGGAGCAACGATATTAGGGCGAGATTTTTATATGGATGACTTAATGACGGGATGCGATAGACTTCATGAAGCATTAGAAGCGCAAGGTCAATTAAACGCCCTCCCTCAAACGGCAGGCTTTAAGCTGAGAAAGTGGTGCTCCAATCACAAGGAACTTCTGAAAACCATCCCTTCAGAAGATCGCGCAATCCAACTGGATCTTTTCGACAATAGTGATGAGAAGATTATTACATTAGGACTGAGTTGGGCACCGCAAATGGACGAGTTACGAGTTCAAGGCCATTGGCAGGAGAGCGACAAGGTAACCAAAAGAACAGTACTGTCCGATATTGCGCATTTATTTGATCCACTGGGCTTTATGAGTCCTGTGGTTGTAATGGCAAAAATCTTCCTACAACAATTATGGCAAATAAAGCTAGATTGGGACGCAGCCCTTCCAATGGAGCTGCATACGAAATGGATGCAATTTCGGAATAACCTTAAGGCCCTGGATGTTATAAGAATCCCGAAACACATGCTCAAAGGTGAACTAGCAAAATCCATACAATTACATGCCTTTGCGGACGCCTCAGAGAAGGCTTACGGAGCCGCAGTCTATTTACGATCGATCGGTAGTGGTGGCGTAATACGAGTCAATCTCCTGTGCGCCAAATCCAGAGTCGCACCATTAAAGACACTTATTGTCCCCAGACTTGAGTTATGTGCAGCAAAACTAATGGCTGAACTGGTTCACCGGGTTCTTCGAGATCTGCAGTTACCGGAAATAAAAACTTTTTATTGGACCGATTCAGAAATTGTACTTGCATGGATTAACTCGGCAGCAGCCTCGTACCATACCTTTGTAGCCAACAGAATTGCGACAATACAAGAATTGACCACACAAGAGCAACGGAGACATGTAGGGTCGAGGCACAACCCAGCGGACATCGTTTCGAGAGGAGTCCCACCAGAAAAGCTAGCGTCCAACTCATTATGTTTCTACGGCCCACTGTTTCTACATGGCGCAGAAGGCGGATGGCCAGCACCCTACAAACGCACGCAGACGAACTTAGAGCAAAGGGAAATCAAGGCGATAGTGGCAACAGTTAGTGATACCCCACATTTTATGGATTTGATAGATCATCAAAATACATTTGATAGATGGCAGAGGATTATTGCATATATTCGGAGATTCATCTCAAACACTCCCAAGAAAAAGGAAAATCGATGCCTAAATCGCAAACCTACCACTATAGAATTAGATGAGGTGCTTACTGTAATGATAAAAAAGGCACAAGACGAAGAATTTCCAACTGAGCAAAAGGAACTAGAACATTCAGGCCACATTAGCACCAGCAGCCCATTAAGTAGCCTTAGCCCATTTTCAGATGAAGCCGGATTGTTACGCGTTGGAGGAAGACTGGAGGCCGCGAATTTGTCATATGATGCTAAGCATCCGATTTTATTGCCATACGCTCATAATGTCACGCGTCTACTGATGACCAATCTTCATGTTAACCACCTTCATGTCGCGCCACAAGCACTGCTAGCTATAACCCGCCAAAGATTTTGGCCCATTAAGGGCAAAAGTATCGCACGAGCTATAGTTCAGAGGTGCGTGCGCTGCGCACGGCCTAAGTCGAAAATGTTATCACAATTTATGGGAAACCTTCCTGAACATCGAGTACAGCCAGCGCGACCGTTTATAAATTCCGGAGTGGACTTTTTTGGACCCTGTTGGACGCACTACAAACTTCGAGGAAAACGACCACAAAAATATTATGTTGCTGTGATCTGCTGCTTCGCGACAAAGGCTATTCATTTTGAGATAGTAACAGATTTAACTACAGAAGCTTTCATAGGAGCGCTTAAAGGTTTCATAGGTAGAAGAGGTAATTGTCGTAACTTATACTGTGACAATGCTACGAATTTCGTCGGTGCCAAAAACAAGCTCCAGGAATTGAACACCAGCATCTATGATCAAAAATCACAAGAGCAGATACAGGGTTTTTGCAGTACTAGGGCTATTGAGATTCATTTCATACCGCCCAGAGCGTCACACTTTGGAGGCTTGTGGGAAGCTGCTGTTAAATCAGCCAAGCATCTACTGCGACCCAACCTCGAAGCCGCCAACTTAACCTACGAAGAATTAGAATCGCTAATGGTTGAGATCGAAGCAATTCTAAATTCACGTCCTTTAACACCAATGTCATCCTACCCAGATGACTTTGCGGCACTTACACCAGGTCACTTTCTGATTGGAGAACCGACGACGGCAATTACCGACCCCCAAGCACGGCCGCTAAACCTAGGGCTGCACCAGAGGTGGAAACTGGTAAACCACTTGAAAAACCAGTTCAGGTATAGATGGTCCATAGAGTACCTCAGCGAACTACAGCATCGCTATAAGTGGAAGCAACAATGCACAAACGCACAACCCGGAATGATGGTGATAGTGAAGGAAGACAATATCCCACCTGCAGCATGGCATTTAGGAAGAATTGAAAGAGTCATCAAGGGTGAAGATGGTTTGGTACGAGTTGCGGATATCAAAACATCCTAGGGAGTTATAAGAAGACCCATACATAAGTTGGCTCCCTTACCACTAGAATCTGAGACAGACTGCGCAGAATCTACAGCAACAAAAAGATTGAGAGAAGATGATATGTCGACGACATCCCCAAGTAAGCGCAACAATCAAACGAATTCGGACACCTCAACTGCAATTAAGAGGCCGTTGCGTGGTGGTACAGCCATGGGTCTGACCCTACTTACATGTTTAATCTTGCCAATCATGGGACAAATTCAGATCAAACCGTTCGATACGTCGCCAGGATTATATTTTGAAAATTTGGGGAATACTCAGCTGGTATCAAATGAATGGAACTTGGTGATCTACTACAATACTAGCACATTATGTGCCGAGCTAAGTACTATTAGCCGAGGTGTAGAAAGGCTCCAAGAAGGTTGTAACTTGATGAAGGAATGGGATCAGTGTGGCCCCATCATGGAACAATTTAAAGCCGCGTTAGAGGAAATCACAAGTAACAATGAGTTACTCTTACACCAGAGTAGGCCACGAACTAAGAGAGGTGCTTTGAATATTGTGGGTAACGTAGCTAATGCATTATTCGGAGTGTTGGATTCCGAATATGCTAACCACATGTCACAAATCATAGAGGCTCTGAAGGAAAATGATGTGCACCTTATAGCGCTGATGAAGAATCATACTTCCATCTTAGATTCAACAGTCAACCTCGTACAACGATCACAAGAGGCTACGGTGGCTCAACTAAGGCACTTCGACAAGTACCTTAATCAATCCATTGCCCAATTGCATAACATTAACACCGAGTTGCATCAACAAAGAGCAACACCATCGTTTATGGCATTAGCACTGCAATTGACGCTAGTTCTAAACAAATACCAGAGGATTCAATCTATCTTGTTAGATGTGATTATAGATACCCATCATGGCAAAATAAATCCACAGTTATTAAGCCAAAAACAACTATCGGAACAACTCACATTAATACAAGAAAATATCCCTACTGCCCTTCGATTACCGTCACGGCCGGACAACCTGTTAAAGATATACAGCTTGATGAGTGTCGAAAGTCGAATAAGCGTGGATCAGATGATATTCCGCAGAAAACTCCCGCTGCTTTCGCACGACGAATTCGAGCTACTACATATAATACCAATCCTATTTTTGGCAAACAACGAGCTCATGATGATAGGATCAATAGACAAATTTCTAATCATTAGTCTACATCGGGATCAGTACTATCCCTTATCCGAGAATGATATAAGGGGCTGCGTCACGTACGACGGGGCATTCATTTGTAAACAACAACACCCCATTTACAATAAGGCAGCAAAGGCTAGCTCCTGTGAACTCAGTGTTCTCAGTCATGGACCATTCGAGATCGCTTGTTCCGCCACCGCTATTAGTAAGACACCACGGTGGATTCAACTGTTAACTGTCAACAAATGGATATATGTGAGACCTACTCCTGCCACAATCAACATCATTTGTAAGGGTAATGTCGAACAGAAAACCATAGATGGATCTGGAATTATAACATTACACTCAAATTGTGTAATAAGGGATGAACACACCACTATTCATGGACACAATGTCTTTTCCAATAATTTAAAGGGTGCATTTACGCCACTAAGGAAACTTATCGACTTCATCCATTTGAATACTACACCTTCTCCAATAACGAACCAACCAACACCAGTAAAAAAACATAAGTAAAGACATCGAAGACCTACGAGAGAGAATCAAGAGTTTCAACATAGTTGCATATACTGGCCTAATCATCATCATCATAGCCGGAGGCTACTGGTTAATCAAGCGCATCAAAACCAATTCTGCTAAACCCAACAAGAAAACCTGTACCTAAGAAGAGAACACTATTCACCAAGCAGACAAAATGTAACCCATTAGCCAGAGCGGTATCGCAACCAACAATTGAAATCTTCGTATAGGCTTAAGTAACAATCTAAGTAGTTCAGTTCGAATAAATTGATACATAGATCATAAGATTATTGTTTTGAGCCAGAGCTCAAGGCGGGAGGAATGTATAAAACTGCAAACTGCATTAAAAATGCCGAATTTCTTTAGGTGTAAAATTTAGAATTTATTCGTAAATGCATTATTCAAGTTGCGCCACATAATTTTCTCACCGATCGCCAGACGCAACATGATCCCAGGTAAATTATCAAAACTTTTCCTGGGAAGCAAGCTTGCTAGAATTTGCTGGGAAAGTTATGTAGTGTGAATTGAGTCAGCACTTTTTATGAAGTACAGGTGCTTAGATTTTAACTTGTATATAAGTGATATTAAATTTAATAAAATTTGTCATTCGTTTTTGGAAAATAGCTGCGTTTTATTTAAAATATTTGTTAGTCGCTATTGCTGCCGGTACAAGAACCGAGTAGCCCGGGATAGTAACAACTTTTTGCCTTTCAGATTTATGAATTTCGTGTAATCGGTGAACCACAGAATGCACAGCAACAAGGTTGAGGTGAATCACTTCAGCCTATCAATTTTAACAGGCAAACAAAAGAGTTTGCTTTAACATTTGGGGACCCCGACGTGATACAGAACGCTCAATCACGCTCAATAGAAGTCATATAAGCAAAGCGCATTCTGCTGAGCCATTATACAAAGAAGGATGCCACCGAAGATTGACAAGGCAATGGACCCTTTGGCGGCGACCTAAGGTATTCAGGGCAAGGAGATCCAAAGCATTCTAGCCAACTATAGGAAGGATCCTGTGGACAGGAAAACGTATAGCTACTACGAAGAAAGACTCGCACGTCTGGATGCAGCATGGTCACGCTTTGAAGCTACTGACCAAGAGATCCGAGGCTTACCTTCACCGCCACTAGACCATGCATATTTTACTACGGATTTCTACCACAAGATAGAAGCAATCTACGAAGAGTTCAGGCCATATTTATCTACAATAATAAAACAATTCCAGGAAGCCGATGACCTAAATGGGGCAGCTTAACAAGTCGATTCTGGGAGGGTACCAGTACCACCAAGCAGTACGAATATTAGGGAGCCAAATAACACTAGTACAGTCAATCAACATCAGCAGTCTAAATCGAATGAAAAACATCATCGAGAGATCGGCCAGTTGGCGCAAGGGCTAGCAAGTCAGATACAGATAAAACAGATACCAATAAAGGGGCCATACCCAAATCATATGAATCCAAAAGTCCTCCGGTATTATCAGAGGCCAATGATTCCGAAGGTGTCAGAATTTGGAAAAAACAACAGCGGTAACTCAAACATTGCTACGACTCCTTGATAACCAGGAGCAAACTGACTTCGCTGATGAGACAAAAACATTCTATGAGATCAAGATAAAAGCAGTAAATAAATACTGGGCTCAAATTGAAAACTACAACCATGACTTGTGGGAATTTGCAACTGAACCTACCTTAATGGAATATAGCCTGCAAAAATACATACAATTAGAAGAGAGGGTACAGGAATTAATTATGCGGCTCTCAATCAAGCTAGAAGAGCTACATCAACCAGTTAGCAGTTCCGCGCAATCACAGCCCATGGTGGCTGCTAACCCATCTACAATGCTGAAATTACCGAAGATAACTCTACCCAAGTTCGATGGAGATTATTCCAAGTGGCGCCAATTCGTCGATTTATTCACACAAATGGTCCACAATCAACCTATAGCCAGTTGCCAAAAGATGTGGTACCTCAAGACGTACTTAACAGGAGAGGCCGAGAAATTGTTACGACATTTCACTTTATCCGAAGACAATTATCTTGCGGCATGGAAGATGCTGAAGGAAAGGTAGGAAAATCCCAGGCTATTGACTGCATCACTAATTAATAAACTGCTGCAGCAACCGTCACGTGCAACAGAGGCCCCGTCAGCCACATTCATAAAAACAATGCATGACACCACCAAGGAGTGTTTTCTTGGGTTAGAAAACTTGGGTCTAGAAACAACCCATTGGGACCCACTTCTACTACACATTTTGTACAAAAAGCTTTACGAACAAGGTCTATCGAATCCTCAGGAATTACAGACCATGAAGAATTTCCTAGCTTTCTAGAGATGCGTTTTCAGTCGCTAGAGGCCTTGAGCAATAAGGGCAGAGGAGCGGAAGAAGGAACTAGAAAACCAGTCTTGTTCAAAACATCAACCTTAACATCGATGATTACTCCAAGGCAAGGTTCTGTAGCCTGCAAGGCCAGTCACCCACTCTTCCTGTGCCAGACCTTTTTAAAGATGACACCGAATAATCGGTTGATGTTAATAAATGCGCACAACATATGCCAGAATTGCTTTAAAAAAGGTCACCATGTTTCTCAATGCACATTGAAGGGTTGTAATAAGTGTACCAAAAGGCATAACACGTTGGTTCACATAGATCCAACTATCAGACAAGAGAATGTATTGGAAAAAACGTCGACTACCAGACTAGCAGAATCCAGCTGGTCTCCACCCAGTAAGACGGCTACGGAAGCCCCATTGAGTCTAACGGCCTTGGTGGAACCTCAATCCAAGGCATATGTCCTGCTTGGTACTGCACTAGTTGAGCTTATAGACGAAAATGGAAGAGTAGTGGAATGTCGAGCTATACTTGACTCCGGCTAACAAGTAAACCTGATCGCGGAGAAGGTAGTCAAGAAACTCGGGAAGGCGACCTTCCCTGCTTCCTTAGGAATTCAAGGCAGTGGGAGGGAGACAGAGACGGAAGATGCGTGCGAGCGAGACAGCTGCAAAAGTAAATTTAGCTGCAAAAGTAAATTTAAAAATATATGGGATTTTGCGCCATAGTCGACATAACTGCAAAAGTAAATTAGGACCTCCATAAGAAATAACATGGGACTTTGCGCCAGAATGGGCATTACTACCCTACTATCGCAGTATTTTGCTGTTTCGCTACAAAGGCGACGCATCTAGAAGTAGTGAACGATCTGACGACAGAAGGATTTCTCGGGCCACTTAAGCGGTTTACAGCGAGGCGAGGGCATTTTCTGAACTTATATTGTAACAAGTAAAAAAGCTAATATTGGTCTAAGACCAATTCTTATGATACCCTAAATTTTTTTTACAAGATTTAAGTTTAAGTTTATTCATCATGATCATCAATCAATATTAAAGTACATGTATACATTGCCAATAGTTTCCAATAGTTCCAAAATATATTCTTTTAAACTAAACCTGAATATTGTATAGAGAACAATTCAATATATATATGATATGATACAATTGATATGATACAAATATTTATATTACACATGACTCCACATAAGCCTTCGCTTGAGCGTGGAAATCCGTAGCGGTCTTTAGTTTATAAGTCCATTGTTTGTGAGAAAACTTCAATTTATTATATTTTTAATACTAATTATTTACATTTTTCTTAACCTACTCTGGAAGAGATTCTGAATAATAATTTCTGTTTTCAGATAGAAAAAGTTTTAATTTAAATTTATAATTACTAACTGTTAGCTCATTTTTAAATCCTAGAGGCAATTTATTAAACATTTTAGGACCTAAGATCCTAGCATGTCTTTGAGTAAAAGTTTTATGACATTGTAGTTCATATAATGGGTTTGATAACTGATTTCGAGTAGCATAGCATGTGCCACAAAAGAATATAATTGTCTTACATTCATCACACTGAACTCCAAGAACGCCTGATTAGTGGAGTAATATTTTGATTTTTTCAGGCAAATCTTAACTATTTTATTTTGTAGATTTTGCAACGGATTAATAATGTTAGTGTAAGCTGCACCCCAGCCAATTATGCCATACTGAACAATAGATTGGACAATTGCAAAGTAAATCATTCTCATAGTTGGCAACCGGATCATATTCCTTATCATAAAAATGTTATAAACTACCTTCCTCAATCGGCTGCAGATATGCGTGATGTGCTTGTCACCCTTCAATTTGTTATCAAAAATCACTCCTAGGTATTTAATCTGTGAGACTTGAGATAGCTCGTGCATCTTGTTCATACTGTGCATCGTAGATTGCTATGCTATTAGGAGTATCATCACCAAATTGCATATATTTAGTTTTTGCAATATTTAAAGAGAGTTTGTGATAATTCAACCATTTGTAAATCTTACGGAGACCTTCATTAGCTTGATGTGCTGCCAGTACTGCAGATGAGGCTTTGAACAAGATGACAGTATCATCAGCAAAGGTAACTACGTGACCTATTAAGTCCACACCCAATTTACACAGGCCGTTAACGTATATTAAAAACAAAATAGGTCCTAGTACTGAGCCTTGAGGAACACCAGATATAATGGACATTGGTACACTAAGTACGCCTCCTATACTAACTATTTGACTTCTACCCATTATGAATGATTTAAGTAAATTGAGAGAAGTACCCCTAATTGCAATCCGATTAAGTTTATTCAGTAGTATATCATGATTCAGCGTGTCAAATGCCTTCCTTATATCTAAAAAGACAGCAACTAGCTTTTCATTTTTATCTAAGGCGGAATTTATAAAAGTCGTTACATCATAGAGCGCATCACTAGTACTGCAATCGTTCTGATTAGTCGCTATTACGTGCCTATTTTCAAGGTATTCCATGAGTCTAACCTTAATACATTTTTCGAAGATTTTCGAAAAATTTGAGAGCAGGGAAATAGGCCTATAGTTGGTTGACTCTGTTTTGGAATCTCCTTTATGTATTGGTACAACCATAGCACATTTCAGTTTTTCAGGATATGTACCTTCTGCGATTGCTAGGTTGAAAATATATGAAAGAGGCTCACATATATAAGTTCCAATACTTTTTAATGTTCTGGCCGAGTAGCCATCCAGACCTGAGGATTTTTTTATCATCGAGCATTTTCAAGTTCATCTCAATTTCTTCTACAGATATTGGTGCAAAATTAAAAATATTATTTCCTTCTAGGTGATCATCAATGCTAGGATTTACGAAATCATAAGGTTCATCGTTGTTATGTAAGCTCATCGCTATATTAGTAAAAAACTTATTTAATTCTGTTGCTATTTTTTTTGGCTCAGTAAGTAAATTACCGCTACTTGATTTAATTTGGGATATACTTGCGTCCGATTTTTTTTTTATTCGTGACCTCATTAATTTTACCCCACAGTTTTTTAGGATTATTTAAGACCTTTTCAAATTCCCGTCTATAATAACTTATTTTCTCCATTTTGATAATTGCATTTAAAATATTCCTATATTTCTTATACTCAGATTTCAATGAGTCATTAAATGGTTGATGTTTTACCTTTCTAGCTAGCTTATCTCTAAGTCGAATAGATCTTAAGATCCCTATAGTTACCCATGGCTCAAATTGTTTTGTTTGTTACATGTCAATGGCGGGCTGTCAACACCTTGGTTGATTCACTTATGAATCTATCTAAGATGCTAGTGAAGTTGTCAAAACATTTACTAGCACTATATTCCCAGAATGCCATAGTCGAATTCACTAATTTAATTTTATCTATAAGTTTAACTATATCTATTTTGTATTGTGGAAGTAACTGCTCTCTTGGTATACCTGAAAAGTTCCTATTGGTTATAGAAGCGAACTTTATTTTACATAATGTACTGTAGTGGTCCATTATATACGTTTGATAAATAGCAGGCTCAAATATGTTTAAATTATTGTTTGTCTTGTAGTATATGTGATCCATACATGAACTAGTGTTATTGCCTTTTCTAGTGCAGCCCAATAAATGTATTAAAAAACCTGCGTTAGTTAAAACATCTAAGTATTCGTGGGAAATTGGTGTCATCCCTCCTTCCAAAATATTAATATTAATGTCTCCAATAACAATATGGTTCTCTAGTCCCCGTTTTTCAGCATAATGTTCAATTCATCGTAATGCTTACTAAGACTTTAAATATTCATATGAAAGATTTTAATAGAGGTAGAATCTCCCAGAAATTTCCCACAAGATACTTCATCGCACAGTACTATCGTATATACTGTTTGATATGAATTCAGCTCATTTAAAATATCGGTCATTGACAAGAAAAGAAAAACTAAAAATAAAAGCTAAAAATTAAAAACAAATACCACCACCCAGCCAAAGAGTTAAAAGTTACTTTTGTTGACTAGCTCGAAATAATTCTATTTAAATTCCTATATTGTTTATAGATACTAATCTGCTGCCATTAGTCTTCCTATCACATATTCTACCATTGCTGATCCATACATATTGGTACTCGTATTGTCTAACCATTTGTTTAGTTTGCCTAAGCAACTTAGCAGTAGCGGGAGTAAGATGATCACCGATAAATATACGTCCTTCACCGAGTTTGTTACTAATATCAGCTGCTGGTAATCCGGAGCGTCCACTTTGCCTAGCTATTGCCTTGTATGCGTTAAACCATATATCTCGTGTGTGCCTTCTCACAAAACGCACTATGACAGTGTTTGCAGAATTTTTGTTTGATTTTGCACTCTGTACGCATAGCTGATAGCATTTGCATCATATTCAACTTTAATGGCATTTGCAGCAGATTTTATAACCGATGAGATGTCTTCGCCTTGTGCCAGTTTAATGCCAGTGATCGCCAAATTATCCCTCCTGTTCCAGTAATAGTATCAGTCATATGGCAGAGTAGACGTGTTTTTTACAGCTCCTCAATTTTTGCTTATAACCGCGAGTTATTGCCAGTTTTAAACCAGGAAAACTTGAAAAACGTCGCCGTGAATAACTTGACCAAAAATTTGTGTTATTTGTGACCATTGGATTAACTACCCCTTTTTTTCTTTTTTTTTTCGACATAATGAGTAAGCGGGCACTAATACATCCGCACAGCATACACCCGTTGCAACGCGAGGTTCTGGAAGATGTCAAAAGAATCCTAATAATGATAGTACCGCTAGTATCCCTCTCTCTGTCTCAATTAGCTCAGCTGATCATTTCGAATCGCTTGAGAGAAAGTTGCTGAAGAGCTAGGCGCAAATCATTTCAGAAAAGTTTGAAGAATTCGAAGAACCCATTTCGGTTAAAATTAATAACATTGTAGTTAATACGCATGCAAAAATTGCAAAGATAGACGACGACATGGGTCAGCTTAAAAAGGAATTAGCAGAGGTGCGATATGAGCTAAATGACATCCGACGACTACATCGATTAACGGACGTAGTGATAACCGGCATTCCTTCTCGCCCAAGCGAAAACCCCCAACAGCTGGTAATGAATATTTCAAATAAAATACATCATGCACTGTCATCGTTTGGATCTGCCTTCCGTCCAAAGTACTCGATGCACCAGCAAAAATATCGTAGAATTGTCCCGCTAATCGTCAAGTTCCCCTCTGTTGTTGAACAAAGAGAATTTTTATATAAATTTAAGAGATTTGGTTTACTCAAACTAAACGACGTCGACCACAACTTCACGTCTGACACAAAAATAAATGTCTTTGAGAGTCTCACCAACTATGTATAATAGTAAATTGTTGCAAAGCGCATTGAAGTACAGGAGAGATAATAAAATTTTCTCAGCATTCACAAGGCGGGGGGAGGTTTACATATGTGTAAAGAAGGATGACCAGCCGATTAAAGTCAACACAATGAGTTTACTGGAATGTGTAGTCAATGAAGCTGATAATGCAGGAGCTGTAGTTCACGGCAACAGGAAGAAAATTTTTAATATAGTGTAGGGTTTTTTTCAACCTATCTAGTTAATCGCTCTTTTTTTGTCTTTTTTTGTTCTGTTGTTTTTGTTTTGTTTTTTTTTTAACGTGTATCAAGTAATATTTATTTTTAAACAGCTGTTTAGTAAGTAAAACTTATTTTGGCGTGTGTTGTCAAGTAGTTGTGTTAGTCTAGTTAGTATATATGTACATATTCAATTCACAATGATAGTATTTTCCTCCCTATTTTTTGCTAAAATAATAAGTTGTTTATTTTCATGTCAGTCCCAATCTCACTGCATATGTGTCACAGCCTCTCGCAAATTTGATTTTGCATGCTGTTGGTTTTATATCCACTCGAGAACGTCGTTTCCTCAATAAGCCAGGTGCTGGTTTGCTAATAAAAGGTGACCATAGGTCATAATTCTCTGCCGTTGAACAGTGTTGGAACTATGCTCAAGGTGTTCTCTGGGCGGACCGAAGGTTTTAACGTATGTCACTTTAATTCACGTAGCATATTTCCGAAGATTGATGAAATGAGGGAAGTCTTCCATTGTGCTCAACTTCACGCAGTTCTTGTAAGTGACTCGTGGTTGCGTGAAGATATACCATCTTCTTTAATATCCAATCCTTCATTCGAAGTCCTCAGAAATGATCATCATGATAGAATTGGTGGCGGTGTGGCGGTGTATGTGAAACAAGATTTTGCGACCAAAATTATAGCTACTTCATCGAATGGTTGAATGAATGTTGAATTTTTGTGTGTGGAAGTGAATACTGGAGCTGATGTTTGTGTGTTGTGCGTGGTGTATTCTCCACCTGGTCAGTTCAGCACTTTTCCGAACTTTTCGATGCTCTCTCCGACGTCAGTCGACAATACACTAATGTTATCGTTGGAGGGGACTTTAATGTCAACATTCTTAGAGGCAGCTCTCAGGTCGATTTGTTCCTCTCTAGCATGCAAACTTTAACTTTGAATGTTGTTAACGATTGTCCCACGTATTATAACGCAGTGAACCCATCCCTATTGGATTTATTTTTTGTTACTGACCTGTTTAAAGTTCTCTTTTTTAACCAATTATGTTTAAGCATTCTTGACCATGACATTATATTTATTTCGAATGACGTAAAAATTATTCGTCGCCCTAAAAAAATGTTTTTTCAATACAGGGATTTTAACAATGTTGATACGGGATCTCTTTTTGCTGAATGCGAATTATTTCCATGGGGTCAAATATATGATTTGGTTGCCATTGATGACCAAGTTCGTTTTTTCAACAATTCGACTGCGTATTTATACAACAACTATATCCCCCTGCGCAAAAAGAAGATAAATAATACATCTTGTGCCTGGTTTAGCACAGAAATTCATACTCTAATAGCGTAGCGAGAATATCTTTATTTTCGATATCGAAGACTGAGGAACGTCGAAAGTCGTGATTCATACAAACGTATTAGAAATAAAACAAATGTAAAAATCCGAGCAGCTAAACATGCTTATTATAGGAGGAAATTTAACGTTGATGTTCCACCGAAAGTATTGTGGCGCAATCTGTGCAACGCCGGCGTCTGTGGTAAGAATAGAGCTCAAAGTAATCTTATTCCTCATGAATTAAACTCATATTTTGCTAGCAACCAACAGTTATCGGATTGTGCTGCAATCACTGCGTTACAATCAGCAATCAGAGAAAGCATTGCTGCAATAAATATACGCGAAGACGTCGATGGTTTTAGTTTTCGAGGAGTTGGTGGTGATGAGGTGCTTAAAGCAATTTTTGCTGTCAAATCGAATGCTTCGGGGCCTGACGACATGTCACCTAAGTTTCTTCGCTCCTTTTCTCCACTTCTCGTTGGTCCCATATCTCATATTTTTAATTCATGCATCACAAAATGCCAATTCCCTACAGCCTGGAAATTAGCGAATGTCAATCCAATTCCCTAGAAGGCTTTAGCTACGTCACCAGAGTACTTCAGGCCCATTGGTTTGCTCTGTTTTCTTTCTAAAGTGTTTGAAAAGTTGTTGTATTGGCAGATTCAGCACTTTTTAATGGAAAATGATTTATTGAGTTGCTGGCAGTCTGGATTCCGCCCTAGGCATAGTTGTGAAACCGCTCTTGCGAAGGTCACAAACGACATTCGCGCTGCATTGGACAAGAGAGAAATTTCCATTCTGGCCCTCTTAGACTTTTCTAAGGCTTTTGACAGTGTTTGCCATAAGAGCCTGCTCCAAAAATTATCCTACCGCTTTGATTTCTCTAGAAGTTCAATCCGGCTGTTGGGAGACTTTCTGAGTGGACGTTTCCAGAGGGTAGTGTTGGATAATAATAACTATTCTGTCTTTCTCCCCCTCGGCAGCGGCGTCGCACAGGGATCTATTCTGGGACCTTTGCTCTTCAGCCTGTACATCAATGATTTGCCGCAAGTAGTACGTGATGTTGATATTCACATTTATGCTGATGATGTACAGGTCTATTTAAGTCTTCCAATAGGACTAATCGAAGATTGTGCGGCTCGAAAGAACGACGATTTGAATGAGATCTACAACTGGTCTAAAGTAAATAATCTGAAACTTAATCCAAGCAAATCTAAATGCATTGCCTTCTCTTCATTGACCATTGACTCGTCAGCCCTGCCTGCAATAACGTTGAATGTAATCCCGATTACTTATGAGAATAAGGTTCGCAATTTGGGCGTTATTCTTAACTCAAATATGACATGCTGTGATCACGTTAAAATGAATCTTTCTAAGATTTATACAAATCTTAGGCGCTTGTGGTTGTCGTCTGGCATGCTTTCGCCGAAAATGCGCTGCCACTTAATTAAGTCTCTAGTATTACAGCACTTTACGTTTGGCTCTCTTGTTTTCCCAAAACTTGACTCTCACTGCAGTAGAAAGTTAAATGTCGCTTTTAATGACTGTCTTAGATTCATATTTGGGCTACGAAGATTCGATCATGTCTCTCACCTTAATTTCACGCTACTCGGCTGTTCACTGGACACTTATTTAAAACGGAGGGCCTTATTTTTCTCCTATAACCTATTGGCTACCTCTCAGCCCCATTATCTAAGTAGTATGGTTCGCCCTCTTCGATCAACCAGGGGTGATAAACTCTCGATGCCACGATTTCGTACTGCTATTTATGAGGGTTCTAATATTGTTCAACTTACTCGTCTGTGGAATCTATTGCCCCATAACATTCAAAGAGCCAGCCCCATCGGCACATTCAGGAAACTTGTAACTGATTTTCTTAATTGAATTTGTTTGTTTTTTCTCTTTTTCTTGCAGTGACACATCTTTGCATAGATTGGCATAGTTTTATTCTTGTTTTGTTTTACTTATTTTTTTTTCATCTTTATTTTATTTTTATATATTTTTATTTTTTTATTGTAATTTATGTTCTTTTAGTAGTTTCACTCTGTAATGTATGCCTTTAGATATAGTCTAATTCAATTTTAGATCCTGTATTTCTTGATCAGGTATATTATTTATGTAGTTTTACGTTTAGTTTAGGCTTCCTTGTACCCTTGTAGTAACCCACTTTCTGTTAACGATGCAGAAAAAACATTGTAATCTTGTAGCATCCTAATGAAATAAATTTGAATTTGAATTTGAATTCTCTTGTTGCAACCGCTCGTTTTCCTCTTTCAATATATTCACATCCTGCCGCAGATTTTGATTTTCTATTTTAAGGACTTTGACTTCAATAACCAATTTCTTCATGTCCTCGGCATAATCATCGAATTTGTTTGATAAAAACTGAAGAGATTTTTTTATTTCAGCCATTTCCTTAGTCGATTGCTTAAGTAATCCCAAAACTTCGAGTTTAAATGTAGAAAACAATTCACTTACAGATTTTTCGGAGCTAGGTAACGTATCGCTTGGATTTCTCACTGCTTTACAAGAGTCACACTTCCATTCCATCTTTTTTTTGGCCTAGTTTCCGTATATTTTCTAGAGTTTTCAAACTACAGCATTCCGAGTGTAAATAATTTTTATAAATTGTGCACATGATTATATCTTTTTAGTCATTAAAGACCTCTTTGCAACTATCGTAATTCGTAGGCATCTCACAAGTTTATAACACGTCCACTTGCTTCAAAGTGTTCTCACTCAGATGAATGTCCGTATGAAATTTCGTATGGGCAACCATTTGAGCAATTTTGATTTTTGCAGTGGTTTTTCGCATATATTTCTAGAACGGTTCGTCGGACAGAAAAAATGATTATAACCAATTTTATAGGATTTCGTATTCTGAAGAAGTTTTTATTACAATAAAAATGTCTTGGACTGATCGTTTTCACAGTAAAAAACCTAAATTTTTATATGGCAACACCAAGAAGGAGTTGCCCGATTTAGTCTATTTTTAAAATGTTATTTGCTAGTACAATGCAAAAATCAAAATAACTTTTAATATTATGCGTGGGTGTCCAATCCATTTTGCTCTACCATCATTATTTCGAGGTGTTACAAACGGAATGACAAACTTAGTATACCCCTATAGATTTCATCTAGGGTATAACAACGCCACAAACTTCGTAGCACCCAGAAATCAGCTGAATGAGTTTCAAGACATCATACACTCAAATAGATCTCAAGAGAAAATTACTTCAATGTGCCAGAGAAAGGTATATAGGGTATAGAGTACCATTTCATCCCACCACTATTGGAAGCAGCAGTAAAATCAGCAAAATCCCTATTATACAAGGGTATCGCTGCAGCTTCTCTGACATCTGAGATCGCAGCCATAATGAATTCGAGGCCAATAACCCCGTTATCATCCAATCCGGATGATCTGACAGCATTAACTCCCGTATATTTTCTTGTGGGGGAGACCCTGACTCCAAGAATTGATCCACATTCAAGTACACAACAAGTGGGTCTAGCGGAAGATGGCAAATGGTATCGCATATAAGGCACGAATTTTGTCGTCTATGGTCTCACGAAGAGCTACGTCAGTTGCAGCAAAGACACAAGTGGAAGCAGCAATCCGTAAACGCTCGCCCTGGGATGATGGTGTTAATCAAAGTAGATAATTTTCCTCCCCTCAGATGGCAGCTTGGAAGGATTACCCAGGCAATTCAGTGAAAGGATGGCTTGGTTTGAGTTGCTGACGTCAAAACCACGTCTGGAATTCTTAGAAGAATTATACATAAATTGGCACCTTTGCCAGGAGATGGTAAAAATGACGTAGGAGCGAATGAAACACAAGAAAGAATGTCACGACGTTCGGCAAGCTCTGCACTCACCACGCTCCTAAACACGTGTCTCATATTGCCCATACTAGGAAATTCACCAGTAGAAATATCGCCGTTTAAATCTCAGCCGTGCATATATTTCGAAAACTTAGGCTCTATCCATTTGATCTCTAATGAGTGGAACCTAGTAGTGTCCTACAACATGGACAATTATTGGAAGGAGTTCAACAGCATTAGTAATGGCATGAACAATCTACGAAAGATCTGTAATATCGCCGCAGACACGTTCTACTGCTCGCTGATTCTTAAGCAATTCACGAACCTACAGAAAGAATTGATCAGCAGTAATGAATTACCTTTATTAAATTCAAGGAAACGTAGTGCTAGAGCCCCATTCGATTTAGTAAGGAATATAGCCAAAATATCTATTTGGAGTCCTTGACTCTGAATATGCATTGGTACGTCGAGTGAAGAATGCCCATTCTAGTCGTGTCCTACTTGTTTTAAACTAGAGAAGATTTCCGTTAGTACGTCGAGTGAAGAGTCCTCGTACCCGGTAACCTAGTCTCCTTTTGAATACCATCTGTCTCCCTCTAAGGTCTTAGTGGTAAAATAGAACTGAAAGTAGACTAATATATTGTACACTTCAAAGACTTTAAGGAATTAGACCTAGGATGGGAACAAGGTGGGTTTAACGTGAACCACGTTAACGCCACATCAGGGGAGAACTTTGCTACGCAAATGTCTCTCTCAAGACCGTCCGTACGTGACATACAGTCACATTCTGCCCGAGGTATTCCTGCACAGGCAGATGGCGTCCTCCCCTAGGGTGAGCCAGCTGACTGACTGAATATGGCGGATCTAGAGAGGAAAACTCGATAAAACCCGCAATCCCTGGTGTAAACAATCGTACCTATGGGATGAACGGCACTACGTGGGTGTGTCTTTTAACGATGAACTCTGGATTTCCACGGTATACGGATCTGCCGTGGGTGACCCTACTTTCTTTGGAACTCGTAGGAACCACATGAAAAACGCAGTTAATAATGAAGAGTGTGGTACCCCTCCCAATGAAACAAAATCAAAGACAGCTATCAGCGTCAACTAGTAGACATAGAAGACGACCTGCTCATGGAACAGCACTTCGAAGGTCTCGAAGGTCTAGCGGAGTTTATGCAACAAGACTGTACTCTCTCTGATGAGGACGTCGAGCTGAGCTCACAGCCGGACCGTGGGAGTAAGAAGAATCCTGAGGAGTTGGTCGTAATTCAGCCCTCTATATCTGGTGTGGTGAAACTTGATGATCCAATAGAAATCCAAAGCTCCTCTAAGGACTCGAGAGGATCCACTGGGGACTTAAGAGTATCTGAAAAGGATCCAACAGGCCCCAAAAAGGATTCAAAATGCAAAAGCCGAAAGATAAGCGGAGCCAGTAAGAAACGGTTTCAGTGGTTGGTGAAAGAAGGACACAGCCCAGCTGAGCATCCAAACGGATTCGCTCCGAGGACTCTACCCTAAACCTACAGAGGTGAAGAGCATGAGGACTCAACATGGTGATGAAGCAGAAAGGAAGCAGGAGCACGCCAAAAAGGAGATAGCTCCCAAGTCCTTCTCCTACAAACAAGTGATTGCAGGCGTTAATATGGGAATTCTCTCAGCGAACTTCCCCGAAGTAATGCTTACGGCGAATCAAATTATATCTGTCCGTAAGGCGATCCTGGGAAAAATACTGGAGATGGAGAATAACCGACTCAAACTGGCATTCCTTGGCTACTGTGTTAGACCAGAATGGCTAGTTTTTACCTGTCTTACAAGGAAGGAAGGAAGGTCTTAAGGAAAGTGACTGAAGGGGTTGTCTCACAAGTCACTCGCTCAGTGGACCACTGCTTAGTGAGAAGGCTAAAGAAGTTAAACTTTAAGATTAATTTCCTTTTTGGGCAGGTGCAGCTTAGACTGAAAAGAGACCTAAAGCTGCAAAAGGAGCAAGGTAGAGCAGCAGAGGCGAACCCAGAGGCTGAGGCGTCCAAGACTGCACTTCGGCCATCTGGCCTAGCAGCTGAGGTCACATCAACCTCGGGCATAAACCTCGAGAGTAATACCGGGGCTGCTGAGAAAACGAATGTGGCTGCACCAGAGCCATCAACGGCGATACCCCCTGATCATCTGCTCCTATGAACAAAGTTGTCCTTTAAACACTGGAAAACAACGCGAGCTGTACCCTGGTGGAACAGTGAACTAGATAGATTAAGAGGCAACTCTAGAAAGCTCTTCCTCTCAGCGAGGATATTGATGATCTACCTACAAGTGCAATACTTCAAAAAGTTCTCTCTAAGGATCACACCAATAGTATCGGTCTTCCACAGAAAGTGGACGGCAACTACACGAGTAGCCGAGAAAAAACAGTAAATTTTGTTATTACAAACTCTTTTTCTCGATTCGAGAGTTATGTAAGATGACGACGCAATACCTGAAGAGCTAAGAGAAGAATTCAGGCCTTCCAATAGGATTACAAGTCTCTCTGGCAGAATCTTCACCCCAAGGAAAGTTAAATGGGCCGTCAACTCTTTAAGCCATTTAAATCGCCGGGACCTGATTGCATCTTTCCAGCCCAACTTCAAAAAGGGCTAGAAGAGATACTGCCAAACCTCATTAAGACCTTTAGAGCAAGTTATATTCTAGGGTATATACCAAGGACGAGGAGGGAAGTTAAGGTAGCATTTATAACAAAAGGGGGAGCGCGTTCACCTGCATTATCCAAATCATACCGTCCGATCAGTCTAACTTCATTTCTCTTCAAAACAATGGAGAAAGTGTTAGACAATTATATTAGGAGCGGTGCACTCAAGCGATCACCGGTGCACCCAAACCAACATGCTTACCAAGCACGAAAGTCTACCATAATTGCCCTACATAGACTTGTCCTAGGACTAAAAAAGGCAGTAGAGGATAAAGAGACAGCCCTATGTGCATTCCTAGATATCGAAGGAGCGTTTGACAATACCTCCTTTAAAGCCATTGAGAATGCAGCTACCAATAATGGAATCGAACCTTCCTTGACAAAATGGATAAAAGCTATGTGTTATAGATCATACCATAAAAAACGTAATATAAAATCTATATTAAATTAACTGTGCATTTTTCCATTATATTTTTGCCAAATCAACAAAATCCAATTTATATTTTTGTTCTAGTTCATTCATGTTCAGATTTGACAAAAATAATTTCCGTTCCCGAAGGTATAATATTGAATTCACCTTTTCCTGCGCGGTATACGCGAAGTCAGCAATTTTATTAAAGTAAAAAGCGCACAAATGAGTAATTGCAAAATGGGAAAACATATTCACAGTTAGTCTGAAGTTTGGGATCCGAAATAAATCGTCGCGCTCTTTAAATTCGTTCCTCGCATATAAGTCGCCAAAGTTATTTCTAAATCTTTTCCTAAATTGATCTCAATAAAGAGTTAATTAATAGTTAAAGTTGGTCTTTTCTTTTATATTATTTTTTTCTTAACAATAAAAATAGATTATGAAACTGGCGCAGTCGGTAGGATGTGTCAATCTGTCAAGTGCAATCCACTTATATTTTAACATTTAATGGCACATATAATTAGCCTACGTACACATATCAGCAGAAGTGATATAAAGTGATATAGGAAATTTCTAATATCAGCAGAAGTGATATAATAAATTTCCAATAAAGATTTAAAATATCAGTAGAAGTGATTTAGAAAATCTGTAATAAAGATTCCAAATATCAGCAGAAGTGATATATATCTTTAAAGTGATGTTCAAACACACTTCCTAAAATGTGATGTATACTATTTCTAAAATCAACTAAATACTTATAAATTAATTGCATTAGATCTATTAAATTTCATCAGAAGTGATGTATAAATATGTAAATCAGCAAATGTGATGTGGTGTGTAAATCTAGTTTCTCAATGAGATATAGATCTAGCACAAAATTATCAATTTATACAATAAAAAAAAGGTGATGCATTAAAAACTATGATCACATAATTTCTACAGTCAAGTAAAAGTACATACCGATTGGTTTTAATAAAGTTTTATCATATAAATACAAACAATAAATTAAAAAATCACCTGAGCAATACCAACGAAATTTATGGTAAACTAAAAGTGAATATTCAAGTAATAAACGAATAAACAAGTTAACAAATATGTATAAATAAAAGTACATTTACATGTCGACCAATCAATTTATCAATCAATTAAATTGGCCTTTAAAGGCTCGAGTGCGCGCTGCTTAAGCTGGATAGCTGGGCCAATAATAGTGGATTGAGGGTGAACCCCTCGAAGACGAAACTAATCCTTTTTACTAGAAGGAGGCGGGTGCAAGATTTCAGACTTCCGATGCTGAGAGGAGAGGAGCCTACTCTCTCCAGTGAAGCGAAGTATTTGGGTGTCGTCCTCGATTCCAAATTGAACTGGAAGGCTAATCTACAAGAACGCGTGAAGAAGGCCAGTGTGGCCTTCTACACGTGCAAGAGAATATTTGGCGGAAACTGGGGATTAAAACCCAGGGTGGTACATTGGATGTACATAGCCATAGTTCGGCCTCTGCTACGGCTCTACGGTCTGGTGGACGGCACTGACGAGGAACTGTAACCATGATGTGCTATCAAAAATCCAGAGAGCCGCTTGTATGGGTATAGCTGGGTGTCTGTGCACAACGCCCACGGCGGCATTGGAGGTCATGCGTGACCTATTGCCGCTGGACCTTTATTGTAAGGGTGTGGCGGCAGCTAGTGCTGTCAGGCTGAGAGCGGGGGACTGGTGGAAGGAGAGGGGTTTTGGGCACTCCAATATACTCCAGAAGGTTGACTGTAGGGACTGCAGGGTAGAAACAGACTATCAAGTAACCATCCTCACTTTTGGTGGGGGTATCAACGCAACGATACCCACCAGGAGTGATTGGGAGGGGAAGGAGGTGGTCGTTACATCCGATATTTCTATATTTACGGATGGCTCCAAGACGAGTGCGGGCACAGGGGCTGGAGTGTACTCTAGAGATCTCCAGTGGCACGAGTCTTATAGACTGCCTGACAAATGCAGTGTTTTTCAGGCAGAGCTCACAGCGATTTATCAGGCGGCAACATCTACATATATACTGATAGCCAGGCAGCCTTCAGGGCGCTGGATGCTGGGCTGGTAAAATCAAAATTGGTGCAGTTATGCAAAACCAGGCTTGAGGAATTGACTGTAAGGCACAAGGTGACCCTAAGCTGGGTACTTGGCCATAAGAATATCTCAGGCAACGAGATGGCTGATGAGTTGGCCAAAAGGGGCTCCGAACTGGATAGCTCCGCAGCTGTAGCTTACGTGAGGATTCCAATCGGAGTTTTAAAAGAGGAAATCATCTAGGAAGTCTATTTAAAGGCAGGCCTCCGATGGACCAGCAGGGATACCTGTCGTATTGCGAGGCAATTGTAGCCTGCATATGACAGAAAAAGGACAAGGGAACTGCTTAACAGCAGCAGAGCAAATACCAGGAATCTAGTAGGGGTCATGACGGGTCACTGGGCCATAGGGGACCATGCTAGAAGACTGGGAATGGCGGCGAACGATTTCTGCAGGAGTTGTAGAGACTCGGAGGAAATTGAATCCGTCAAGCATGTGCTTTGCGAATGCCCCGCTCTGATGAATAAGAGAGGTAGGCTACTAGGTAGCTACTTCTTTTCAAGTCTCGGGGAGCTTCAAAGTATAAAGTTCAGAGACATCCTGAGTTTTCTGAGTGAGGCAGGATGGATCTAGGCTAAAGGTCTTGGATATATCCTGAGTTTCCCAAGGAAAGCAGGATAAATCCATGGCTTGAATGGTTATCTCATGAGGTCTAGGGGCACAATGGACCCTTTGGAGGTCTAAGTGAGGCTGGCTGATTGTCCAGCGGCACCCCTCTTACCTAACCAAACCTAAATTGGCCTAAGTAGAGAAGAAATTCAGCACGAGAACAAGAAAGGAAGACAGCAACTATAGGATATCTAAATCGAAACTTGAGACGCTACATAATTTCATAATTGGAACAATTCCGACGTACCCTGCAGAATTTTGTTTAATCCAAAAAAGCCAACAATCAAAGTGTTATCTTAAGGTATGTTAATATGAATGAAGTTCCATCTACTAATTTAGAAGATATAGAAAAACTAACAGAATTAATAAGTAGTATTCAATTAAGAAATTCAGCTATAGAAGGTTCTGATCTTCCAATAAATTTTGATGTAATAGAAAATTTGAACCCAGTGGAAAATTATAAAATAACAGAAAACCTAGAACTAAAAGAGGGAAAAAATAAGTAAAAAACGAGTTTTCAAACAAAACTGAGGCCATGCCGCATGAAAATGTAGAAAATCAACTTTTCTTCACACACAGAGGTGGACTTAGATTTTTTGATTGGAACATTTCTCTTGAATATTCTTTCTCTTCATGAATCAAATCACTTATTACCTCTGATTCATTATACTGAAATATATCGGTGATTGCCAGCGAATAAAATCTGAGTCCACCTCTGTGTGTGAAGAAAAGTTTATTTTCTACTTTTTCATGCGGCTTGGCCTCAGTTTTGTTTGAAAATTCGTTTTTTACTTATTTTATTTTCTGCCTTTTTCACGATAACTAAATTGTTATTACGTGCTGCTTTCCATGTTTTCCAAAGACTTTTCCTATTACTATGACATTTTTTTAAAAATTTACATGAATTTTCCTCGATTTTTCATGCACGTTTCATGATTGTTGAAGAGAAAGTATTGATGCCAGTAGGATGAAAAAAAATGATTCCACATATCTTATAAAACCATTTTGTCGGAAAAGTCGGAAAATTCCGGAAATTTTTGGAAAATTTTCTCGAAAAATTGGAAAATTCAGCATTTTTCCGGAAACAGATTTATCACTAATCATATCGATGAAAATTTGTCCGATGATTTTCCCGCTTTTCCGGGGTTTCCACGGAGTTTTCCACCAAATCAACTTTATGCAACTCATTTCGCTCTACAACTTTGTCTTAGGTTGCAAAACGCTCAAACGCTTCCTTGGTCTGAAATACTCCGGAAAAGCGTTTTACATGAATTTTCCTCGCTTTTTTCTGCAAGTCTTCACCATTGTCGGAGAGAAAGTAACGATGCCAGTTGAGAGGGAACTTGATCCTGCATAATTTAGAAAACTTTTTTACCGGAAAATTTTCCGGAAAAGTCAGAAAATTTCGGAAATTTTTTTTCGGAAAAAACGGAAAACTGCATTTTTCCTGAAACGGATTTATCACTAATCAAATTGGTACCAAATTTTCAAATGATTTTTCCCTATTTTCCGGGTTTTTCATAAATTTTCGGTTCAAATTTGCATAGATTCAATTGTAACGCGACATGATCCTGTGTGAAAAATTTCAGCTCGGTGTGATGACGAAAAGTGGGTCTACGAGAGTGTCGAAAATAGTTCAAAAATACAATCAATCCTTAGTTTGTTATTACTCCAAATAGTGAAAGTGCAAGAATTTAATATCTCTGAAGTAACTATGACGACACCTTTGGGTTTAAATATAGATCCCCTTAAATACCTCAATAAACTACCCGAGTTCTCCGGTGAGTATAAAGACCTCCAAAATTTCACGAATCTTAAGACAAAATTCACCCACTATTACTACGCTACGATATGCTTAACCAAACAATTCTTTCTGACGTTGTAAAATCTAAACTAAAAGACAGGGCAAGAGAATTTATAGAAATTAATAATCATGTAACATCATGGTTAGAGATAAAAGAAATTTTAATAAATAATTTCGGTGACCGCTCTAGTCTAGAAGAATTATTTGACCAACTGAGAAGTATCTCTTTCAGCACAAACTGTGTTGATTTTTATAGCGAAATAAAAGTGGCATTGCGAAGGCTCAATGTAAAAACAAAGCTCACCCTAGCAGGAGGAGATGACTTAAAGATCGTAGAACAAACCATTACCAACAATAAGACTTCTGCCTTGACGATATTCAAAAATAAACTCCGCGAACCAATGCGATCAATTCTGTATTGTAGAGATCCAGAAAGCCTAGAAACATTGATGGACATATTACATGAAGCTGGCCATGCATACTATAAAGTTAGTTCGCCTAGAATAAATGACCCCAGTCTTAGAAGTAATAATAGGAATATAATAGAAATAATTTCCACAATAATAATAAGTCAAATAACTTTAACGGTAATAATCTTAGTGGAAATAACAATAGAAACAATGGTTATAATAACCCCAGCAATGGCAGAAATTTTGCTAATGGAAACCAACATTTTTCGCAACCTCATAATTATAGAAATAATACATTCCAAAACCAACAATTTTCGCAACCTCATAATTATAGAAATCATTCATACCAAAACAAACGTTTTCCACGTACAAATTCATCATTTAGACAACCAACCTCTCCTCATTATAATACATCAAATGATACTTCTTTTCAATATAGACCCCAACAGGTTCCAGATAACCCATTTAGAAATCCATCATTCGGAAATAGGAATAAGTGGAAAAACAAAGGGAAGACATGCTGGAAAAAGGTATTATGCGACCCAGCAACTCGCCTTACTCTGCTCTAGTCTGGATAGTCTGGAAGAAGACGGATGCCAGCTGCAAATCTAAATGGCGAATCGTCTTGACTACCGCAAGTTAAATGACGTAACTATCGATGACAAATATCCTATCCCCAATATCGATGAGATATTAGGAAAATTAGGAGCATGTCAATATTTTACAATGCTGGATCTTGCAAAGAGGTTACATCAAATTGAAACTGATGAGAACGATATACACAAAACAGCGTTTACCGTGGAAAATGTACATTACGAATTTCTCCGTATGCCTTTTGGTATTAAAACGGCGCCTGCCACTTTCCAGTGCCTTATTAATAATGTTCTCAAAGATTATATAAATAAAATCTGTCTGGTCTACTTACACGACATCATTAGTTACTCCTCTTCTTTAGAAGCACATCTAGACTCCTTAACAAAGGTCTTCAAAAGACTTGAAGACGTAAATTTGAAGGTACAGCTAGATAAATCGGAATTTTTGAAAACAGAAACCGAATTTTTGGGACACATCATTACACTTGAAGGTATAAAACCCAATCCGATGAAAATCGAAGGTATGAAGAGCTTCCCAATCCCAAAAACTCCAAAGCAGATTAAGCAATTTCTGGGACTCACTGGATGCAACAGAAAGTTCATCCAGGATTTTTCAAAAATTGCCAAGCCCATATCTAAGTACTTGAAAAAGAATCAAAAGATTAATATAAATGACCCAGAATACATAAATACTTTTGAAATTCTCAAAAGACTACTTATTTCGGAACCAATACTAAAATATCCGGATTTAAGCAAATTATTTACATTATCAACAGACGCGAGTCAGTGCGCATTAAGCGCCGTACTCTCACAAGACGGGCATCCAATATGTTATGCTAGTCGTACTCTGAATGATCACGAATAAAATTATAGTACGATCGAAAAAAAATTGCTAGCTGTGGTATGGGCAACGAAATACTTTCGTCCTTTCATTTTCGGAAGGAAGTTTTTGATCGAAACGGACCACAAGCATTTACAATGGCTATTTTCCATAAAAGAGCCAAGTTCAAAATTAGTGCGTTGACGTTTGAAGTTATCGGAATATGATTACGACATTAAATACAAGAAAGGCACTCAAAACAGTAACGCAGACGCCTTAATAGAAGAAGAACATCATAGAAGTATGTAAAGAATTACAGTTAAAATATTTTCACCCAAAGTTATCCACTCGAGTAGCCCAGTTCTTTAATAACTGTGAAATTTGTATCATAGAGAAATACGAAAGAAAACCAATCAAACAAAAATTTCAAATAACTGAAACTCCAAGTAGTCCAAATCAAATCATTCACAGAGATGTTTTCTACACCTTAGAGAAAAATCTATTCTTAACATTTATATATAAATTTAGCAAATTTGGTCAAGCTATTAAAATCCAGTAGAATTTAAGAGATCAATCCTACAATACATATCCGCGGTAGGGAAGATCAGAAAAATCATAGTCGACAACGAATTAGGTTTTAAAGCTCTCCCCTTAAGAGATTTTTTACAGAATGAAAACATTGATAAACATTTCACTTCAAACAATAATCATACATCCAATTCAGATATCGAAAGGCTACACAACACAATCAACGAGCATTTGAGACTCTTAAGACACGACGAAAATAAAGATATTGACACCATCGATGAAATAATCCTAAAAATTATATTCTTTTATAATAATACAATTCATTCCACTACGAATAAAAAACCGATAGATTTTAATAACGGGGAATAAAGGATGACGAATATAATGATATCCGAGGAGAATCTCGAAAATTAAAGAAAAAGTCATTAATAAATTAAATTGCGATAGGGAAGAAGTACAGGTAGGTTCAGGCCCAAATTTCATAACAGATATAAGAGGTGAGAAAAATCATGCCAAATTTAGAAAGGTAGATGTAGAGAAAAGTAGTTACACTATGTGGATTCTGGAGCACTGTTTTAGCTTCCAGGATTTCGCCACAGATGGCGCCACCGTCGCTGGGTGTGGGGTACATGCTAAATGTTGTGTCTTGGCTGTACTGGTTTGTGCCATGGGTACACCATTGTGTCTTGGGTGCACCATTGAGTCTTGGATTTGGGGACACGAGATCACTTTGGGGATACGAGATCACTTTCAGCACTCTCCATCATCGGGAAATAGCATAGGATTTCGATTTTGTTGCTGGAGTTCCCTTATTTTTCATCTCGAATTTTGGGGATACGAGATCACTTTAGGGATACGAGATCACTTTCAGCACTCTTCAGCATAGGGAAACAGCATAGGTTTTCAATTTTTTTCTGGAGTTCGGTTATTTTTCATCTCGGACTCGTACCCTCTAAGTTGACATTAAGTTTTTCATCTCGAGTTTTGGGGATACGAGATACGAGATCACTTTGGGGATACGAGATCACTTTCAGCACTCTCCAGCATAGGGAAATAGCATAGGATTTCGATTTTGTTGCTGGAGTTCGCTTATTTTTCATCTCGAATTTTGGGGATACGAGATCACTTTCAGCACTTTTCAGCATAGGGAAATAGCATAGGTTTTCACTTTTTTTCTGGAGTTCGCTTATTTTTCATCTCGGACTCGTATCCTCTAAGTTGACACTAAGTTTTTCATCTCGAGTTTTGGGGATACGAAATCGCTCTTAGCACTCTCCAGCATAGGAAAATAGCATTGGTCTTTGATTTTGTTTTGGAGCTCGCTTATTTTTCATCTCGGAGATCGTAGCTATAAATATTTGTGAAGTGGTGGGAATCTTTATTGGTGGAGGTTGCTGATTAAATTTAATCTGGTCATGGAGGCTACAATTTGACCTTGAGGTGCACCCTCCTGTGTCTGGGTACTGGGGGTTGGCTGAGAGCTTTAGTGGCAATATCTAATACTATGACTAAGACTGCCTGAGGTGTCTTGGACTGGGCTATGTTACCTGTACCAAGGCTTGGGTAGAATGTGTATTAAGTACTGATGTGAAATACCCTAACCGAATTTATATCGGGGCTGTATACTTGTCAGCTTGAGTTTGGTTTTAGTTGTTTACTTTAGTATGACTGCCTGTGGTATGTTGGGCTGGGCTACTTGGTGGCTGAGGAAACGATATCTAAGGCGGGGGTGGATGTGTGCAGCTGTGTATTTATGTAGATAATAAATGTGAAATTCCCTAAGAAAATTAGTGTAATAAGTATTAATACTAATTCATATTTTTGTTCATGTCAATAGTATTAGTACTAGGGGTAAAATTTTCATCAGAAATCCTCTATGGTTCGAGATATGAGCGATCTTACCTTCTCAGGTGTAATTAATATTAGTAGCTGAAAAACAAAAACAACAACAACTGTAATCGAAGTTGTGAATTAAAGATTTGATGATCTTAATCTGTAGGTATCTTTTATAAACATTGCGCCATGTGATGATATATCTAAAAATAGACCAGGTAAAGCTGATTGGAGCGAATCTTGGTAGATATGTTCACTTAGATAAGTAATGGAAATTAGTAAATACCCAATTTTGCTCTTCATGTGGAATATTTCTAATTTGATTCCTTGTGTAAACAAATTCGCACAGTCTAGTAAAGTAAACAAATTCGCACTCGAATAATGTAAACAAATTCGCACAGCAGCCGAGTAAAGTAAACAAATTGAGCGATTTATGGTTTTTAATGTGAGACTCCCAATTACTTTAGCTGAAAACAACAACTGATATTAATCTGTAGGATATGATGTCTTGGATGAGTAGTATAATTGAAAATTTCTTTTGCTGAAAAAACAACAACAACAAATATAACGTCAGTTGTGGTCTGTAGGTGTCTTTTATATGACCATGTTATGATATTCGATACGTCCGAGTAAAGCAGACAAATTGAGCGATTAATGTGTTTTTGTGTCTTGGAGTTTGTATTGAAAAGTCTTATATTGTATGACGAATTGTTTTTTTTATTTTCAATAAAATTTCTCAATCAATCACGCTGTTATGAGATTTGATTGACCCCGATATCATAGTTCGCATGAAGCTGATAAGAATATGATAATTTTCTCTTCATACTATTGGCGTGATCACATTATTTTCTTACCATTAGGTTGAGAGAGGGTTTAATTAAATGTTTTGATGAATGAAGGTGGTGTTATGATATTAATGTAGTATGCTATCTTGTCTTGGATGATTAATGGAAGCTGTTTGGGAGCTGTGAGTAAGGAATAAAAACCTAATCAGCAAGGTCGCTTCACATTTATCTGTCTAAAGTATCATCCAAATGTTGTTGTATGCAGGAGGAAAAACTGATAATTCTTCAAGCCCATAGTGAAGACCGTGGTGGAGGTTGAGAGTGGGTGCTGTAAGTTGTGGATTAAATTGAAAGTTTTGATGGATGGTTTTTGACATAATATTAATCTAGTAGGATATGACAGCTTCAGTGAGTTCAGAGTTCACTTCTTCTGGTTGTTGCGCGCCGGCAACAAGGGTCAATCAACCGTAGAGTATCGAAGGGAAATGTGCTGGTTCCAAAAATTGAGAAGGCTGAGCTTGGGTTCCACGATTTTCTTTATTAACACTTTTTTTAACTTTTTACTTTAAACAATTTTTTAATTTGACAAAATACTTTAATAAAACTCTGTTTTTCTATTTTCTATTTCACAACTTTCTTTGACTTTCCACTAGAGGCCTTACCTTGGGTAGGGGGACTCTCTAGCTTCGGGTTTAGAATATTTCTGATTTTCCTTGCATCAGAACTCTCTATTTATTTAAAATCAATCTGCAGTGGTTAATACTCCCTTCCACTTGCAGATTGATTGTTTAGCAATTTTTGTGGTAACCAATCAAAAATTACCTATTGAGCATTTTTCTGTGAAAAACAACCCAAAATCACCTATCAAGCATTTTTTCCAATAAAGGTGAAAAATTTATTGCATTAATGCAATTTGATTTTTCACCCGCAAATTATAAAAAATAATTGGGAACAATTGTATGAAAACAACGGTATCAATTTTCACACGAGTCCCAAAACAATAATTCACTTGCTTTATTACGTATAACGGCAAAAAGAAATTTGACGCCGGCGCTTCCGCTAAGGCAATTTCTTTTGGTCAGTTTGTTGCACGGCGGGTGTGAGGTAAAATCGTTCAGCGAGTACCATGCTTTACTTCTTATCGCTTTGAGTTAATCAGGTGATTCCATTATACGTTTGGCTGATTGTTCTCAAGCAAGAAGTCCAAAGGTTCTTATTTACTTGTAGAAAGGTGACAGGCCTTATCTACCTAAGAATTATTACCGTGGACATGGGTGCATCTAACGATTACTCATTATGTGCTGCAACTTGACCACAGTCGTGTGCGTATAGTTGTTTGTTTATTGTTTTGGTTCTCATTGTGGGGTCGGATAACCGTGATTTATGGATGAGAGGTGTTTGCTTGATCTTTTTAGGTAATGCGTTATGAATCAGAGGCAATTGAAGTGGTTATTGCTTGATCATATTATTTGGATTGTTTTGGGGATTCATAACACCTTCCCCCTTGAAAAAAAAATTTTCTTTTATATTCTTTAAGAGGATGTAAAAAAAATTTTGAGAGTTGCTGACGCTCGGAAATCTAGAGTACATTGTTTGATTAGTACTACGATATGATATTTTATGGTACTTAATGGTATGTATGATACAAACATATGTTAGATTTAATTGTTATGGTTATGATATGTATTATACAAAATTAGATTTAGTTGCTAATGATATTTTTATTCATTAGCTCCATCGTTTATGATTTATTTATGCTAGATTAAATGATATATATATTTTTTTTTTTTTATATATATGTTGTGTTTCTTATTTTACAAAAATCAATTGTTACCAAGTGTGGTATTATAATAGTATTATATAAAAGCAACTTATTTGAGAGGTACTTAATTAGTTATCTGTGATTCTAGATAATGGTATTTTACTGGAAATACTTTTGATTTCAGTAATTTCTTCATTATTTGTTTTATTTTCTGTTAAGGTTTTCTGGTTCTTCTCTTTTTTAACATATCGCATGATTATTTTGATTACACCATAAGAAGTAAGTGTTATAATTAATAGATATATGAAAGAATAATGGTGTATATCATGCGTTGAAATATTAGTTAATTTTTGTTTTTCCTCGTGCTCCAGTGTTTTTAAATCATGGCTTAGATCGAATAGGGCTTGGTGATTTACGTTTTTTATTGTAATCATTTTCGGGAGTTCGAGTTTTATGTCTTTAAGATGATTAGCCATTGTTAGGTTAATTGAGGGTAAGTATGAATTATTTGAAATTGATATTCTTTCGGAATGACCGTATAGCGTTAGGTCGTTGCTTCTTATGTAGCAATTTGGAGAAATTTCTAAAATACCGTTTCTTTCGAGTGTTAGCGGTTCGATTCTGTCGCCGCATATATTATCTATTGTTAGAGGATTTCTAAGACTGAATAACCATTTATTTGGGTTGTTTAATTGGATCCAGAAAGTAGATGTTTTTATTGTTTTTACATTGCAGGATTTTGGAATTTCCGTAGTATGTTTTAATAGATCCATTTCGCATTTGTTTTGTTCGGCATTACTATTAAGGATTGGGTGTGTTATTTGACACAGATGAGTATTTGAGAAACTCAATTGGCATTTGTCGAAGTCCTCTGTATTCATGGGGTAATGCTTTTCGCGGTTAAAATCTACCAATAAATATTCGGTAGTAGGTTTTATGTAAAGAAAAGAGGTGTTTACTATACTTGGGAATGGTATAACTTTGTATGCCTGGAAAATTGTGTTTAGTGGTAATGGGATTTTAATTTCGATGATGATATTATTCTTGATTTTGTTTGTAGTTGTAATGCTAACTTTATATAAGTCGATAAGACTGTCTTGTGTGGCTGAAATGGGTAAGGTGGTTCCGGAAGGAAGATTTTTCCTAATAACTGTAAGAGTTTCCTCTAGTTGAAATGGGGTGATAATTAATGGATTGGGAATGCCATGTTTTATATCTAAAAGCATGTCGAGGATTGCTTTTTGCGAATTTTGGTATCTCATAAGTGATAGTGTAATGGCGGAAGTGATACTTTCTAGTTCTAAGTTTATGAAGGTGGAGTTCACTTCAGCTATTATGAAATTGAATGCTTTAGAAATTTTGTCAAATTTTTCTTGGATGTTATCAAATTCGAGTTTAATATCTGAGGATGTTTTATTAAAAAGGTTGATTGTTTTATCTACGATAATGGTTTGTGATTTAATGAGTTCTAATAGGTGGTCCTCATTTATTTTTAAGTAGTGGATTTGTTTGTCGTAATGCTTGGCATCGTCTTCATTGAGAGTACCGAAGAGTGTTTTGCTAAGGCTGCCTATTGCGTTTATTAGGCCGCGTCGAGCACGCAGATGTTTTGGATCTATAATTTCTGCATTTTGCTCTATCTCGTTAATTAATATTTTGATAGTTTTTATTTGTGACTCGCATGGGTGGTTGCGGGTTGGGTGTTGTATCTTAAAATGTAAACATATTTTTTCTATGTCTATTGTTTGGGATCTTAGGAGGTTATGTTCTAGTTGAAAATCGTCTAGGCTATAATACGTAACTAGTTTCCAACTTGAGCTGTATAATTGTATGTTTCCGTATTCCTCGAAATATATTCCTGGAGTTGAGGCGAAGTTTGTTGTCTTTGTTCCGCTCGTGACTCCGAATGTTAATAATAAGATTAGTATTATGTACGGCATTTTGGCCTGGTGGAATAGAAGAAAAGAAAAGAACGCGATTACTCTATGAATAGCTTCAGATGGTTGTTATGGAGTTTTTTATTTTTATTTCTAACTCTTACCACTGAATTCTCGGTTGAGGCAATTTGTACTATTTCGTAAGGGCCTTCCCATAAGGGAGATAATTTATTTTTTCTCGTGTGATTCTTCACTAATACCTTGTCACCAATTATAAAAGGTTTTGGCTTAGTAACGTGATCATAGTACGTTTTGGATTTCTCCTTGTTTTTTATAAGATTTTCTCTTGCTATTTTATGAGCATATTGGAGACGCGCTTTTAGTTCACTGGCATAGTTATCGTAGTTATACGTAACTTCTGGGTCCTTTTTTAGTGATGTTGGGATTTCTGCGTGAAATCCAAATAGTAATTCGTGAGGCGTGTAGCCTGTACTTGAATGATTAGAATTGTTGTATGTGAACATAGCGTAAGGGATCCATGTATCCCATGTTAGTGGATCTGTAGACACATAGTGTCTAAGGTATTCAGCAAGCGTACGGTGGCTTCTTTCTAGAGCTCCGTTTGTCTCTGGGTGGTATGGTGTAGTTTGTAACTTATGTATTTTCAAAAGTTTACAAATCTCACTAAATAGAGAACTTAGGAAGTTTGATCCTTGGTCCGTTAGGATTGATTCAGGTAAACCATGTTTACAAATGATGTGGGTTACAAATTGCTCAGCTACCGTTTTGGCTTCTGCGTTCGGTAGGGGTATAGCATCTGAAAATTTAGTCAGATCATCTTGGAACGTTAATAGATATTTGTTGTTTTGATAACTTGTTGGTAGAGGTCCAACGATATCCAAGAAGATTTTTTCAAATGGTTTTTTGCTTGTGGTAGTAATCTTCATAGGTATTTTCTTGTTTGCACCTGATTTATTGACCTGGCAAGAAGAACATCTCTTGATGTACTCTTGAATGTCTTTTTTCATACCTGGCCAGTTATAGATTCTTCTTATCTTCCCGATAGTCTTCGTTTGTCCCTGATGACCGCCTAAAGGAGTGACATGGTAATCCCTAATTACCTGTTCGATGTCCTTTGGGTCTTTTAATTGTACTATTTTATTGAGGAAGAAAACAGGCCTCGTGGCGGAATCCTTAAATTCTTCAGCACATATGAGTTTCAACTCGAAGTACGAAGTGCTGTTCAGGATTGGTATAGCAATTGGAATTATCTCTTCGTTAGATGACAATTCTTTGAATTTTTTAAATATACTCCTTGTTAATTCCTGATCTTTTTGTTCTTTAAAAGGGAGGGGTGCATGCCCCACTATATACGTAATATTCCCTTGTTTATATTCTTTGATTCCTCCTAATGGAATTTGATAATTATCAGGTAAATAAGTTTTTAATAAATTTTCAAATGTGGTGTTTACTGTCGGAATTATGAAATATTTTCTTTTGATATTCCGTGTTTCCAGTAAATTGTTCGAGTTTTCTCCCACTATTTTAGGGGTTTGGTTTGTTTGTGCCCTCTGTTGATTCCTTGTTATCACTTGAATATTTTTGGATTCTGGTACTATACGACTGAGTGCGTCAGCGTTAAGATTAGATTTCCCTGATTTGTGTATGATCTTGTAATCATACTCTTCAAGATTAATCCTCCACCTCATCATTCGGGAAGTGGGGTCTTTCAGATTCATGAGCCACGTAAGGGGCTTGTGATATGTAATAATCGTAAATGTCCGACCGTACAGGTAAGGACGAAATTGTTCTACCGCGTATATTATTGCTAATAGCTCTTTTTCTATAGTTGAATATCTTGTCTCAGCCGGATTTAGGGTGCGGCTGGCATAACAGATTGGTTTGTCTTCTCCGATTTTCCCTTGCGATAAAACTGCGCCAATTGCATAGTTACTTGCGTCTGAAGTAACTAAGAATTCTTCGTTAAAGCGAGGATATTGCAAAATAGGCGGATTTAATAATTTTTCTTTCATGAGCGTGAAAGCTTCGTCGCAGAACGCATCCCATTTGAAAGTAGCATCTTTCTTTAATAGAGCCGTGAGAGGCTTAGCTATTTTAGCGAAATTAGGGATAAAGCGACGGTAATATCCAACAAAACCTAAGAAGGATTTTATGTCTTTTTCCTTCTTGGGTACTGGGTAATTTTGGACAGATTCTAGTTTAGAGGGATCCGGTGTTACTCCGTTTTCTGTAACCAAATATCCAAGATAAGCTATTTGTTTGCTTAGAAAATGGCATTTTTCAGGCTGTAGCTTGAGATTATTTACTCTAAGCCTATTGAAAACGTGTTGGAGTCTTGCATTATGTTCTGTCAAGTTGTATCCGTAGACAATTATGTCGTCCATGTATACAAAACATTCTATGCCTTGGAGTCCGACTAAAACATTGTTCATCAGCCTTTGAAAAGTGGCTGGTGCACGTTTCAATCCGAATGGCATTCTATTAAAATGGTAATGACCGTAAGGTGTACTGAAAGCAGTTTTTTCCTTATCATGGTCCTCCATTTGTATTTGATGAAAGCCATTAGCTAAATCCAATGTACTAAAGTATTTAGCTTTCCCTAGCTGATCTAGTATATCAGTAATGTTGGGTAAGGGAAAGGCATCGCCGACTGTTATGTCGTTGAGGCGCCTGAAATCGACAACTACTCTCCATCTTTTGTTTCCTGAAGCATCAGGTTTTTTCGGAACTAGAAGTAGAGGAGAGTTCCAGGGGCTAGAACTGGGGCTTATGATTTCTTCTTGAAGCATTTTATTTATTTGTGAATTAATCTCAGTACGCTGAGATTCTGGAAGTCTATAAGGTCTTATGTTGACAATGGGTTTTTCAGGTAGCGTAGGTATTTGGTGCTTAACTGCACTTGTGCAAGTTAGGAAATCCCCATCTAGATAAAATATGTCATTGTATTCTCGACAAGTATCTAGAATTGTTTGGGCTTCTTCCGCGTTGCAGTGAGAGAGGTTTAGCTCGTTCTCGAGTCTATTTAGTCTCTGCTTTATTGGATCCTTTTTCGGATTTAATTTTATTATACTATAATTATTTAAGTTTCGTAGATGAGGTCTTATTTCTGTGTTTCTTATAGTAACCTCTTGCTGATTTGAGTTCAGGATTAGGATAGTCGCGTGACCTGTGTTGTCAGGTTCTATTAGCGTATTTCCTGTTATCACTCCTGGTTTCAGTTCTTGGTGTTCACTAAAGAAACAACCTCTTCGATTTAGTTTTATTTTTGCTACCATTTGTGTACGTGCCGGTATTTTTATATTTTCGGCTTCGTACTGATTTATTTTGTTTATTATTTTCGAAACATTTTTTTGTTTCTTACCCTTAGGCTCACCTCTTTGTGGGGGGGCCTTGTCAACTTGTACCAACTGATAGTCTTGGCTTGGGTCTTTCAAACCTCCATACCTGCTATCTGAGCTGGTGTAAGTCAAATTGTCGAAGCTTGGGTCATCCAAACCTCCATACTTGACATTTGAGCTATGGCGAGACAATTTTTTCGAACTTGGGTCATTCAAACCTCCATATTCGTTTTTGCACACTGTCTCTGAATTTGCCTTAATAACTTTGCGTGTGGTTTTGCCTCCTTGGGGCTTATTAATTTTTAGTGATAGACTTTTGTTTTCGTAGTCTATTATGCTAGAAAATTTATTTAAAAAGTCATGACCTAGAATTCCATCATATTTAAGTTGGAGGTCATCTTTCACCATGTGTATATCGTGGGTAAAGAAATTTTTGCCTACTTGAAATTCGCATTTGGCGGTTCCTAAAGTATGTAGGGCTTCTCCAGCTAGAGGTGATACCTCCAAGCTCTTTGTACTATCAACCATTGTGTCACCAAGTGATCTGGTTGCTTTAAGGACCGATATTTCGGCTCCTGTATCGATTAAGAAATTACTAGTATCAAATGCTGTGATGGAATTTCTGATCGTCAAAACTAGTGATTGGCGATCAGCATTGAGAGGGAGATAAAGCATTTGATTTAATTTTTCGGATGTGGATGGACATCCGCGGATACAGTCATCTGGCTGAGGCGAGACTGGGCGACTGTAATGGCATCCTCGTCTCGCCGCCGGCTGTTTTCCGATTTCTGTTGATTTTTTGATTTTATTTTGGCAGTTGCTGCTCTAATATTTGGCGACCGCTTAGGTGATTCTGTGAAATTCTGTTGGGATCTTTGATATTGAGGAACATAGGCCTCTTGTTGGTTGCCTTGAAAACGGTGATTAACTGGAGTATTCCGTTGATACTGTGGAACACTCGAAGTGTAATACCTTTGTGATTGATTTTCCCTTTGTATTTTTGTATGAGGGAATGACCTGCTATTACTTGGATAACTTTGCTGGAAAAGTCTTTTACGACATTCCGAAAAGTGATGATTAGGTATTTTGCAGTAGGAACAAATGAGTGAGGGTTTCTCCATTTTCACTCTTGTGGAATAACAGACTTCAGCTGTATGTCCTTTTCTGTTGCATTTTGAACAAGTTGAAAAATGATCATTATAAGTGGAGTTCCTTTCGGATTGGTCTATAGCAAATTTAATAGAAGCTGACAGCTCCTCGTGGCCTTTTGCCTTGGTTAATAGACGAACCTGACTGTCTTTGAGGCCGTCTTCAAATGCTCGGAGAACCATTTTTTGATTTTCTCCAGCTAAAAGATTTTTGAGTGTTTGATCATTCGTAAAACTAGAGGTTGCATCATCATATAATGCTAACAACTTGCGAGCACGAAAGGCGTAATCTTTCATATTTTCTCCAGATTTTTGTCTGAGAGCTAGAATCTCATTTTGTATTGAGACTCTAGAACGAGTCTCTAAAAATTGCTCTTGCAGGGCCTTTTGGAGTTCTTTCCAAGAATTTACGTCGTTATATTTAACAACTTCATAGGCTCTGCCTACCAGTTTTGTTTTGATTATTTGCAAAAATAGAGCTTTTTCTGTTTCTGCAATACCTTCTTTCTGAAACATTTCACATGTATTCAGAAATCGGTGTAAATCATCAGAATTACCATCGAATTCTGGAATGAGTGATCTAGCATCACTGAGAGATAATTTTTCGGCTCTTGCCGCAACTTGATCGTTTGTCATATTGCGAGCTCGTTTCCGTGCAGGCCTTCTGTGGATGATTAGCCCAGGAAGAAGCGTATCTCTTACGCCTCGACGCTTTTGTAGTCGAGTATGAATTTTTAAAAAAAAATTTTATATTTTCCCGATATGTTTTTTTTTGTTTTTTTTTTTTGAACTTGACGAGTATATTAGTTTAACTAATATCCCGGAGAAATATTCACAACACCGAAAAGCACTTGATAAGAAAAACACTCGAGAATATGCACTTTTGTTAATAATAGAAAAAGGGTGAAGACCAGGAGTACATTAAATAGTTATATTTTAGTTATAATATAGGTATAATATAATAAAGTAAAATACTTATATAGAATATAATATTTATAATATAAAAACCTTATAACTCTATTCTAGAGCGTCCAGTACCTTTTGATAGAAGTCCACGTCGATTGCTGAGTTGAAGTCCTCTTCTGGGTACAGCTGGTATCTCAGCGTTCTATAAATCGCGTATGCTGACGGGTTCTCGTGTTTGAGCAGGATGTCCAGCAAATGGTCGATTGGGTCTGTGTATTCCTCGAGGTCGTCCAAACAGGGATTGTAGATGGGGCCAATGCTTCCCTCTTCGTCGGATGACACACTGCTTCCTTCGGATCCGGGGTTATAGTAGCAGTCCGTAATATCTTCCTCAAGCTCTGAGAATGAGCCTACCTCTGTCGTCTCTGAATAAAGGTCCGCCTCTGAGTAGGAGTCTTCTTCCGAATAAGCGTCTGCTTGTGGGTCCGCTTCTGGCTCGAAGTCTAGCTCTTCGTCAGAAAGTCCCAGTGGACTGATATGTTCTTCTTCTTTTGTCCAGCACATGAGTTTGTGGGTGTAGTCGAGGGTCTTACTAACCGTGTGACTTATCCCACCGCTGCCACCAGTTTATTTATGTTGCGCGCCGGCAACAAGAGTTCACTTCTTCTGGTTGTTGCGCGCCGGCAACAAGGGTCAATCAACCGTAGAGTATCGAAGGGAAATGTGCTGGTTCCAAAAATTGAGAAGGCTGAGCTTGGGTTCCACGATTTTCTTTATTAACACTTTTTTTAACTTTTTACTTTAAACAATTTTTTAATTTGACAAAATACTTTAATAAAACTCTGTTTTTCTATTTTCTATTTCACAACTTTCTTTGACTTTCCACTAGAGGCCTTACCTTGGGTAGGGGGACTCTCTAGCTTCGGGTTTAGAATATTTCTGATTTTCCTTGCATCAGAACTCTCTATTTATTTAAAATCAATCTGCAGTGGTTAATACTCCCTTCCACTTGCAGATTGATTGTTTAGCAATTTTTGTGGTAACCAATCAAAAATTACCTATTGAGCATTTTTCTGTGAAAAACAACCCAAAATCACCTATCAAGCATTTTTTCCAATAAAGGTGAAAAATTTATTGCATTAATGCAATTTGATTTTTCACCCGCAAATTATAAAAAATAATTGGGAACAATTGTATGAAAACAACGGTATCAATTTTCACACGAGTCCCAAAACAATAATTCACTTGCTTTATTACGTATAACGGCAAAAAGAAATTTGACGCCGGCGCTTCCGCTAAGGCAATTTCTTTTGGTCAGTTTGTTGCACGGCGGGTGTGAGGTAAAATCGTTCAGCGAGTACCATGCTTTACTTCTTATCGCTTTGAGTTAATCAGGTGATTCCATTATACGTTTGGCTGATTGTTCTCAAGCAAGAAGTCCAAAGGTTCTTATTTACTTGTAGAAAGGTGACAGGCCTTATCTACCTAAGAATTATTACCGTGGACATGGGTGCATCTAACGATTACTCATTATGTGCTGCAACTTGACCACAGTCGTGTGCGTATAGTTGTTTGTTTATTGTTTTGGTTCTCATTGTGGGGTCGGATAACCGTGATTTATGGATGAGAGGTGTTTGCTTGATCTTTTTAGGTAATGCGTTATGAATCAGAGGCAATTGAAGTGGTTATTGCTTGATCATATTATTTGGATTGTTTTGGGGATTCATAACAATATCAGCATAACTCGAATTTCATAACATAACATCACCATGAACAGATTCTAGAAGATGTCAGTGGGGGTTCTTGGTTACAAAACTTTTACAGGATTCGAGTGCAAACGCCATGTCTTGAGTAAAGTTCCCTAGCGACATTAGCCGGTACTACCACCATGCCTTGCTTTTGCTGTTTTTCTTTTTTTAGCGGAGAAGTTGTAGATATCAGCATGCGCCTAGGCTTTTACAGGATTCGAGTGCAAACACCATTTCTTGAGTAAGGTTCCCTAATGGCGTTAGTCGGTACTACCAACTGCCTTGGTTTTGCTGTTTGCTTTTATTAGCGAGGGAGTTGTAGATTTCACGTGTGATGTAATCTTGGCTCTTGCTGTTTACATGTGTTGCACCTAAATAAGTTTTATTAGCGGGCAAGTTGTAGATATCAACATCATTCGAATTTCACAACATGACATCAGCTTGGTTTGATGTTTTCTCAGCTTTATTATTAATATTGGGTTTAGGGGGTGTGTGTATTGATCATTCGAGTGCAAACTCCATTTCTTGAGTAAGGCTCCCTCGCGACATTAGCCGGTACTACATATGTTGTTCATCTCGGACTTGGGGATACGAGATCACTTTGGGGATATGAGATCATTTTCAGCACTCTCTAGCCAAGGGAAATAGCATAGAATTTCGATTTTCTTTCTGGAGCTAGCTTATTTTTCATCTCGAGTCTTGGGGATACGAGATCACTTTTAGCACTCTCCAGCATAGGCAAGTGGCATAAGTTTCCGATTTTGTTTCTGGAGCTCGTTTATTTATTCATCACGAGTCTTGGGGATACGAGATCACTTTGGGGATACGCATACTATAGATCAAAAACGATACCTATGGATTTCATAAGCAAAGTAGGTTCACTTAATCTGCAAATAACAAAATTTGCTTGAAAGCGACACCCGATGTGAGCAATAATCATTCTTGCTTAAATTATCACTCTTAAGGGACATGTGCCGGAGAAAATATATTAAGTATAGTCTAAAATATGCATTGTAAATAAAAATTGTAATATGGTTATAATGGCATTTATTGAAATAACTTGTTTTAATTACATTATAGCTTAAATCGAAAGTCTTTTTTCTTTAGTTCAGGAAAACCAAGATATCAAAGATATAGACTGATCCTTATGCCTTTAGCCCGAGATGGCTTTAGAAAATTCCTTGTGCACCATTTTCATAAATAACATCTTTCCGTCTTTATTTTTTGCGATCTTTGTTGCAATATCCTGATTTTTCGAGCTGTTGGTATGGGACAGTCCACTCGTCTTTGGATGAAAAACTTTCTTCTTTATTAGAAAGCATCGATTTCATAGATGTAGACGGAGCCTTATATGAATATTCTTTACGACTTTCGTCCGTAGGCTTTAGAAGGTTTGTAGTATCCTTAGAACTCATGTTGAAATTATTACGTAATTAGCTTGCCAACAGCGGTCTGTTTGGGTAAAGAGCAAAACATCAAATGAAAAACAAGTTATGAAACTACTATTTATATGTATTTGACACGTGGCCTTGGAGGCAGCAATTTGTCCTTGACCTCTGATGTCACCTTAACCTAACCGAAAGTGTCTGCTCTTGGGTAACCTTTTGAAACCAACAGTGTCGAATCTTGGAGGCTACAATTTGACCATGATTCAGCTTCGACAAGAATATGGTAATTTTATCTTCGTAAAATTGGTGTGGTGAGCCTAATTTTTCTTACTATTAATGAAAATGTATAATACAGTGAATAAACAAGTCTTGTCAATAAATCACTTGGATGATGAGTATTGCAAGTTGTATGGAGGATTATAATTAACTGTGAGTAAACAGTAAAGAAGAAGATTTCCGGTAACTGTATGTTCCGAACATAATCTTACAGGTGGAAGAACCTGTTTAAAAGCTGTTAGGCTGTTATCAGACCCGTTTGAAAAGCTGTTAAGCTGTTATCAGAGCTGTTTAAAAACTGTTAAGCTATTATCAGACCTGTTTACAAGCTGTTACGTTGTTATCAGATCTGTTTGAAAAGCTTTTAAGCTGTTATCAGAGCTGTTTGAAAAGCTGTTAAGCTGTTATCAGTGCTGTTTGGGAAGCTGTTTACCTGTTATCAGAGCTTTTTGGAAAGCTGTTTATCTGTTATCAGATCTGTTTTGAAAAGTTGTACAGAATCCCTTGGGGCGTAGTTGATTATAGGAAAGTAAGGTTGTAGCCTCCAAGACACACACCTCCGGGTCAAGGTCAAGGACAAAATGCCCTTCCGGGTTCAAAGGTGAAGACAGAGGCCAAGATCAAGCTCAACCTAGCATTCTGGGTAAAAGGCACAATCGCCCGATTAAAAATAAAAAAGAATAAAAAGAATAACATATATAAAATATCATTATTGATTTATTATAAATTAAAACAATATTAATATTTAATTCTTAGTGTATCATTCTATTGTTGGGCTTCCCGATTTCAATATATCTATAAATATAACATATTCTTTATTTTAAAATAATATATATCTTAGACTTAAGACTTGGACTATAATACAATTAACACAAATTACTTCAATAAATGGAATTATAACTAATATGTAATACATTTTTTTATTTACAATACACTAGACTTAGACCATATATTTTCAGCGGCTGCTCCTTGTTGCTCTGATGGAATTAAGAAATGTTTCCCAATGGTAGAGTATCCGTTGTGCTATTAACATTTAATTCTATGGTTGGGCTTCCTTAATTCAATATTAATGTTTTCTTTCTCACATTCAGAAATATGTGATGCTAATTCTTTAGCAGAATAAAAATAGAACAAACATCTATCGCATGTATACAATCTAGCCTTATGTTTTAAGTCTGCTTCCATGCAAGCCGTGAAAGATTTTTAATCCAGTAGAAATGAAACATGTTATTACTTTCATCATCATCATCATCATCATCATCATCATCATCATCATCATCATCATCATCATCATCATCATCATCATCATCATCATCATCATCATCATCATCATCATCATCATCATCATCATCATCATCATCATCATCATCATCATCATCATCATCATCATCATCATCATCATCATCATCATCATCATCATCATCATCATCATCATCATCATCATCATCATCATCATCATCATCATCATCATCATCATCATCATCATCATCATCATCATCATCATCATCATCATCATCATCATCATCATCATCATCATCATCATCATCATCATCATCATCATCATCATCATCATCATCATCATCATCATCATCATCATCATCATCATCATCATCATCATCATCATCATCATCATCATCATCATCATCATCATCATCATCATCATCATCATCATCATCATCATCATCATCATCATCATCATCATCATCATCATCATCATCATCATCATCATCATCATCATCATCATCATCATCATCATCATCATCATCATCATCATCATCATCATCATCATCATCATCATCATCATCATCATCATCATCATCATCATCATCATCATCATCATCATCATCATCATCATCATCATCATCATCATCATCATCATCATCATCATCATCATCATCATCATCATCATCATCATCATCATCATCATCATCATCATCATCATCATCATCATCATCATCATCATCATCATCATCATCATCATCATCATCATCATCATCATCATCATCATCATCATCATCATCATCATCATCATCATCATCATCATCATCATCATCATCATCATCATCATCATCATCATCATCATCATCATCATCATCATCATCATCATCATCATCATCATCATCATCATCATCATCATCATCATCATCATCATCATCATCATCATCATCATCATCATCATCATCATCATCATCATCATCATCATCATCATCATCATCATCATCATCATCATCATCATCATCATCATCATCATCATCATCATCATCATCATCATCATCATCATCATCATCATCATCATCATCATCATCATCATCATCATCATCATCATCATCATCATCATCATCATCATCATCATCATCATCATCATCATCATCATCATCATCATCATCATCATCATCATCATCATCATCATCATCGTTATTTTGTATCATTAATAGATTCACATGTCGCTTCATCTTGTGTTTCGTTGGTCTAACTAGAACAGTGGTGAAGAAATGTTCTTTCTTTAGGATGAACACGTTTATTGATATATCGTTCTGGTCTTCAAATTGTTTAATCTCTTCAAGCATCATAGGAAATGTTATTCCAGTTAAATTTTGCACAGTTGAATAATGTGGATATGATGATATCCTAGAGGTATTAATATTTCCAGGGTATAGTGCTGATGTCACGGCCCAAGCGAAACATGCTTCATCACTATTTTTTACATTGATGCAAGTTTGCTTTAAAGCAATCTCCTTCTGTAGAGGTATCTACGAAGATCCTCGGTGTTGTTCAAATTTGTTGATATGTACTGCTAAATGTATAATGGAGTCCAATGTCCAGCCACTATCTTTTTTTCTGAAACTCATCCAGCTGAGTGAGTATTGAATCCAAAATGTTAACTTTATATGACTATCAGAACCAGCTTAACACAAGCTCGCTGCATGGACACGTTTAATAAATAAACGTCTCAACAATACATGCGTTTCATCATTTAGTCGGTGTTAGTACTAGTATGTTACACTAAAGATACACCGAACACCGGATAAAATGACATGCAACATAGAACAAGACAATTTAAAAAAGTTAATTAAAACAAAAGTAAATATTAAATAGGCGTTTTATTAAAACATGCTTAGGGACATCAACAACAAAATCTCAGCCATATTATTGACAGTAATACACATGCGATTAATAGGCTCATACATGCTAAAGTTAGACCTTGAGGAGTTAACATGCAACAGAAGTAGCCTTCTCAAATTGTGGCTACTATCACGGAAAGAGATTTTATTACGTAACAATAGAGAATCAATATTCGCGTTTAAGAGTTGATGCACAAATGTTACATCGGCAACCAAGCGACGTTTCTCAAGCGAGTGCATATTCAAAAGCTTCAAGCGATCCTCGTAGGGTGGAAGAATTAAAGAATTATTCCAGGGTAGATGCCTGAGGGCAAATCGTAGGAAGTTCCGCTGAACAGACTCGATACGGTCGATGTGTGTACCGTAAAATGGAGACCAGACCTGGCTAGCATACTCAAGAAGTGGTTTCACAAAGCAAGTGTACAAACGCAATGTTATGCTAGGATTTGAAAACTCTCGGGACCAACGTTTTATAAAGCCCAGCATAGAACTACTCTTTGAAACCATGTAGTTTATATGGGAGATAAAATTCAACCTGTGGTCACATTTGACACCCAAGTCACAGACAGAGTCCACACGGCGAACCGAGGAATCCGAGAACTCATAATCATAAGTGATTGGTTTCTGATTCCTGTGGAAAGTCATAACCTCACATTTGTTTATATTGAGTACCAAATCATTGCTCTTGCACCAATTGTAAAATTTTTGAAGGTCACCCTGTACCTGTTCACAATCGTTAGCAGATTTAATCTGAGCGAAAAGCTTAATATCGTCAGCATAAATCAAGACCTTACAGTACCTCACAACAGAGACAATGTCGTCAATAGACAGAACAAAGAAGAACGGGCCCAAGCGACTCCCTTGTGGTACGCCAGACGAAGCCTTCAATACTCTAGAGATGGAATGGCGGAATAAGATTTGGTATGTTCTGTTATCTAAATAAGACTCCGTCCATTTTAGAAATATTGGGGGAAACCCATATTTTTCCATTTTAAACAGTATCACGGAGTGAGATAACTTGTCGAACGCCTTACTAAAGTCTGTATAAATGCAATCTGTCTGATAGCCTTTTGCAAACCCGCAAATGGTGTCCGAGACAAATTCCAACAAATTAGTGTTGTAGACCTGCCCGAAATAAACCCATGCTGATTTGAAGAGAGCAAATTCTTACAGGAAGATGATAGTTGAGAGTAAATGATAGATTCGAATAATTTGGGCATGCAAGATAATTTTGCAATAGGTCTATAGTTAGAAATTTCATTTTTACTACCCTTTTCGTGGATAGGTATGATAAAGGAGTTTTTCCATAGCTGCGGGAAACAACCACTATCGAGCGATTTTTGGAAGATAATTCTCAGCGGAGCTACCAGGGTGAGGCAGCATGACATAAAAAAGGCTGGAGGGATCCCATCAGGATCAGTTGTGAAGTCATTTGGAAGCCCATTAATATGATCCAGTATATCCTCTTCTGAAATTGAAGGGATAGTGAATGAAACGTTATGGGAATCATTCATATGACTGAAGTTGCCATTTTGAGGTTGAAAATTTGATGAGGCAAAGGCATTGTCAAAAAATGAAGCAAACATATCGTAAATTTCAGACGAATCATCACTAGCAGAATCCTTGTACCTCATGGTATTGGGGTAGTTGTCCGTTTTTTTCTTCATATTAATAAACTTAAAAAACATGCGTGGGTCACTAAATAATTTCGTACGCATCCTTTGAACTTACTCATCATAAAGTGCAGAAGAAAGTTCTATGAACTTATTAAAGGATGTGAGGAAGTTGCTGTGACTTATAATGTCCCTGTCCCTCATATAACTTTTCCATAGTTTATTCTTCCTATTTTTAAGACGTTTAAGTTCTTTATTGAACCATGGCGGTGATGTTTTATTCAACCGCTGACGCTCGCGGGGAATACAAGAAGAAAATAAATCGAAAAGAATTATGTAAAACTTAGAAACGTCTTCATCAACACTATTGCAAGACAGAAATGTGTAGAAATCAATAGAGGTAAGTCTACTGGAAAGTTCTGAAAAGTCAACCTTTCTAAAATTGAAAAAGTATTGCGCTTCGTCACAATATGTGAGGTTTTCGGTTACATAGCAATGTGTAATTTGAAGAGGGGGGGGGGAGGTGGTATTTGTCAAGAGTAGACATTATAACTGGGCTAGGTTCAACTAATAAGTTACCCGCGTTAGTAGAAAATACCAGGTCTAACTGCCTACCCATGTCATTCTTAACATTACTGATTTGGCTGAGACCAAGAGATGAAATAGTGTCAAGGAAAAGTGATTCCCTTGTTGTCAAGTTATTAAGTGGAAGATACTCATCGTCATCATCATTAAGTACCCATTGTATATTGGGTAGGTTAAAATCACCAATAAGTAGTAATTCGTCAAGACGTTCCATCTTACCATGGATAAAATTAGATGTTACCATGAGTAGGTCATAAATATTCTGACCTTTGTCGTCGACGATATTTATGGAGTCTAGAGGAATATAGCAACAAAGTATGTATAAGTCATATTTTAAGAGAGACGTCTTAAGAACTATAAGTTCAATGTCGAGAGTGTTGGAGAAACTGGGGAGCTCAACTTGGCTGCAATTTAAGTGGTTTTTACAGGCGAGGAGTACGCCACCGCCACGAGCTTCAGAATCAGTATACCTATCTCTTCTAAAAATTTGATAAGAATTGTCAAAGATTTCAGCATCGCGAAAACCATGATGCAGCCAAGTTTCAGTGAAAGCAACTATATCAAAACAATTTGCAACAGAGGACTTAAAGATTTCTGCAGTTTTTGTCCGAATCCCCCTTACGTTTTGATAGTAAAGGGAAAGCGATTTGAGTTTTTTGAGATATCGCTGCTAATTTTAGCTGTACTTCTATGTTGGTGTCCAGAAGGTACGAACAATTTAGTAAAAGCGCCAGAGGGCCAAAAAGTGGGATCCAATAACTTAATCTGCTCATCCGCGGACACAGTTAGAACAAAAGATGCAACAGGTGTAGAGGATTTACTAATTTTTCGACAAGAAATACCATCTGTTGCAATATTCTTGGACTTCAAATACTTCAATATGTCCTCGCACATCGTTTCTGGAGAGAAACGGGTGACAAAAACATTCGAAGGTTTTGGTACCGTTCTCAAAGAGGCATCAATGCCATTTCCTGGAGGGGACACAGATGGAGTATCATTCGATACTGTGGAAAGCTCCCTCACTTCAGCTACAGAAGCAGATGTAACGAGAGCCAGATCACCGCTTGCTGTGGATTGAACAGAGTCCTGATATGAAAGAATCGCCTCATTGGGGCTATGTTGGCGCCTTCGGCGGTTCCTCTGCTTTTTGGCTGGTTTACTACTATGTGCATTAGGTACCGGACGGTTAGAGTCTACTTCTTGCTGCAGGAGAGGTGATGGTTGAGAGTCAGACAATTCCTTATCCACTGGAGATAATTTTTGGACATCAGTCGCCATGGAGCTGATAAGTCTCGAGTTTTCAGAAACAGCAGATACCCAAGACCCGATATCGCCTTCAACACGCTTTAAACTACGCCGAACGTCGTCGATTACTGGGATAAGTAACGTGCTGTTGGAATTCTGAGACGCAGATGGTGAGTCTTTGGCAAATACTGCATTAACATCAACCAGTGAGTCAGACAAATTTTGAACTTGGAAAGCTAGGTTATGAGACTTTTCAAGGAGTGTGTCTGAATTCATGCTCAATACATCCACAAGTTTCAACAGCTTATCAATTTTACCATTTAAAACATTAATGTCATCGGAAAATACTTCGAGACCAGTCCAGTTCATAGATAAGCTATTAAATTTATCCGCAATGAGAGACTGAACGGTAGAGAAAGAGTCAAGACGTTCGGTAAAGCTTTTTAAAAACCTTAATGTGTGGCAGGGCTTTATATCTGAGCATTCGCTGCAGGTTGTAAGTCCAGGAGTAGGAGCTCTGGAGCTCCGCTTCAAGCAAGAAGCGTGGAAAGATTTACCACATATACCGTCACAAGCCACCACGTCCTCTGATTTCTCTAAAGAGCAGACTTTACAAGTTGCCATTCTCAGTGATGGCGATTGAAATAAAAAAACTGAAGATGTACAGAAAAAAAAACAAAAAATAAAGAAAATTTTTGAGTCGCAATGTACCTGCCCGTTGAATGGTTTAAGCCCGCGAAGGGAATAACGAAAATGCACAATTATCTCCGCAAAGCGAGAATATTCACAAATAGAGGGCCGAATTAAAATCGAAAACAATAACTAATGAAAAATCAATATATATATAATAGATAAAAAATAAATTAAAAAGAAATACCAGCGATTAAGAAGAAGTTCCCAATTCACAAAAAAGAAAAAAAAAACAATAAACAATACAGGTGAGCACGAGCGATTAGCCTCAACCGGCAAACAAAAAGGGCAGCGCAGCTGCAGTCACAAATTAGCATTAAAAACCAAGCCGAGTGCAAAACAAGCAGATAATAACAAACAGCACTATGGCACAGTAATGGCTAAATTACAATATCACTCACGAACATCAAATAATTAACGATAAAATCACTAAATTAACAAAAACACAAGCATGAAAACAGAATTGTTGCAATGACAGATAGGAATTTCTTCTACCACTCATTTAAATTATTCTCCACATTGATTGGAGCAGTTCTTGCTTGTAAATTTTTAATATCTTTTATAACCTCATTGTCACCGATATCCTTAACAAAATCAGCACACAACTTTGTATTTACTTTAATATTGAGATGGCGTTTCAAAATTTTTTTATTACGCCATATAAATAAATCGCCAGCATCCTGTATAAATAGCCTAGGATCTCTATGGTTTAAAAAAAACCGCGCTAATAAATGAAAGTTTTTTTTAGTAAAAAGAGTGGTATTAAACGGTATATGGAGAGCTGTATTGGACAGACTAAATCGCCGAGAGTGTTATTGAAAGCCACCAGTCGAGGTGGAGGAATTACTCAGCGTGTAAAAAAAAGTGATTTTGTAAAGTGGGAGGAAATAAAATCAGTATTCACAAACAGAATTAGAGCTGGAACTATTGTAAATATAAACCATACTGATCCTAAGCTATTTATACAGGATGCTGGTGATTTATTTATACGCCGTATTACGAATATTTTAAAACGCCATATCAATATTAAAGTAAATACAAAGTTGTGTGCTGATTTTGTTAAGGATATCGGTGATAATGAGGTTATAAAAGATATTAAATATTTACAAGCAAGAACTGCTCCAATCAATGTGGACGATAATTTAAATGAGTGGTATAAAGTGAACATTTTGGATTCAATACTCACTCAGCTGGATGAGTTTCAGAAAAAAGATAGTGGCGGGACATTCTACCCCATTATACATTTAGCAGTACATATCAACAAATTTGAACAGCGCCGAGGGTCTTCGTATATACCTTACCGAAGGAGATTGCTTTAAAGCAAGCTTGTATCATTGTAAAAAATAGTGATGAAGCATGCTTCGCTTGGGCCGTGACATCAGCACTTTACCCTGCAAATATTAACTCCTCTCGGACATCATCATATCCACATTATTCGACTGTGCTAAATTTAACTGGAATAACATTTCCTATGACGCTTAAACAGATTACACAATTTGAAGACAAGAACGATATATCAATAAACGTGTTCATCTTAAAGAAAGAGCGCTCCTTCACCACTGTTATAGTTAGACCAACGAAACACAATATGAAGCGACATGTGAATCTATTAATGATACAAAATAACTATGAGCAGGATGTTGATGATGATGATGATGATGATGATGATGATGATGATGATGATGATGATGATGATGATGATGATGATGATGATGATGATGATGATGATGATGATGATGATGATGATGATGATGATGATGATGATGATGATGATGATGATGATGATGATGATGATGATGATGATGATGATGATGATGATGATGATGATGATGATGATGATGATGATGATGATGATGATGATGATGATGATGATGATGATGATGATGATGATGATGATGATGATGATGATGATGATGATGATGATGATGATGATGATGATGATGATGATGATGATGATGATGATGATGATGATGATGATGATGATGATGATGATGATGATGATGATGATGATGATGATGATGATGATGATGATGATGATGATGATGATGATGATGATGATGATGATGATGATGATGATGATGATGATGATGATGATGATGATGATGATGATGATGATGATGATGATGATGATGATGATGATGATGATGATGATGATGATGATGATGATGATGATGATGATGATGATGATGATGATGATGATGATGATGATGATGATGATGATGATGATGATGATGATGATGATGATGATGATGATGATGATGATGATGATGATGATGATGATGATGATGATGATGATGATGATGATGATGATGATGATGATGATGATGATGATGATGATGATGATGATGATGATGATGATGATGATGATGATGATGATGATGATGATGATGATGATGATGATGATGATGATGATGATGATGATGATGATGATGATGATGATGATGATGATGATGATGATGATGATGATGATGATGATGATGATGATGATGATGATGATGATGATGATGATGATGATGATGATGATGATGATGATGATGATGATGATGATGATGATGATGATGATGATGATGATGATGATGATGATGATGATGATGATGATGATGATGATGATGATGATGATGATGATGATGATGATGATGATGATGATGATGATGATGATGATGATGATGATGATGATGATGAAAGTAATAACATGTTTCATTTCTACTGGATTAAAAATCTTTCACGGCTTGCATGGAAGCAGACTTAAAACATAAGGCTAGATTGTATACATGCGATAGATGTTTGTTCTATTTTTATTCTGCTAAAGAATTAGCATCACATATTTCTGAATGTGAGAAAGAAAACATTAATATTGAATTAAGGAAGCCCAACCATATAATTAAATGTTAATAGCACAACGGATACTCTACCATTGGGAAACATTTCTTAATTCCATCAGAGCAACAAGGAGCATCCGCTGAAAATATATGGTCTAAGTCTAGTGTATTGTAAATAAAAAAATGTATTACATATTAGTTATAATTCCATTTATTGAAGTAATTTGTGTTAATTGTATTATAGTCCAAGTCTTAAGTCTAAGATATATATTATTGGAAAATAAAGAATATGTTATATTTATAGATATATTGAAATCGGGAAGCCCAACAATAGAATGATACACTAAGAATTAAATATTAATATTGTTTTAATTTATAATAAATCAATAATGATATTTTATATATGTTATTCTTTTTATTCTTTTTTATTTTTAATCGGGCGATTGTGCCTTTTACCCAGAATGCTAGGTTGAGCTTGATCTTGGCCTCTGTCTTCACCTTTGAACCCGGAAGGGCATTTTGTCCTTGACCTTGACCCGGAGGTGTGTGTCTTGGAAGCTACAACCTTACTTTCCTATAATCAACTACGCCGCAAGGGATTCTGTACAACTTTTCAAAACAGATCTGATAACAGATAAACAGCTTTCCAAAAAGCTCTGATAACAGGTAAACAGCTTCCCAAACAGCACTGATAACAGCTTAACAGCTTTTCAAACAGCTCTGATAACAGCTTAACAGCTTTTCAAACAGATCTGATAACAACGTAACAGCTTGTAAACAGGTCTGATAATAGCTTAACAGTTTTTAAACAGCTCTGATAACAGCTTAACAGCTTTTCAAACGGGTCTGATAACAGCCTAACAGCTTTTAAACAGGTTCTTCCACCTGTAAGATTATGTTCGGAACATACAGTTACCGGAAATCTTCTTCGTTACTGTTTACTCACAGTTAATTATAATCCTCCATACAACTTGCAATACTCATCATCCAAGTGATTTATTGACAAGACTTGTTTATTCACTGTATTATAGATTTTCATTAATAGTAAGAAAAATTAGGCTCACCACACCAATTTTACGAAGATAAAATTACCATATTCTTGTCGAAGCTGAATCATGGTCAAATTGTAGCCTCCAAGATTCGACACTGTTGGTTTCAAAAGGTTACCCAAGAGCAGACACTTTCGGTTAGGTTAAGGTGACATCAGAGGTCAAGGACAAATTGCTGCCTCCAAGGCCACGTGTCAAATACATATAAATAGTACTTTCATAACTTGTTTTTCATTTGATGTTTTGCTCTTTACCCAAACAGACCGCTGTTGGCAAGCTAATTACGTAATAATTTCAACATGAGTTCTAAGGATACTACAAACCTTCTAAAGCCTACGGACGAAAGTCGTAAAGAATATTCATATAAGGCTCAGTCTACATTTATGAAATCGATGCTTTCTAATAAAGAAGAAAGTTTTTCATCCAAAGACGAGTGGACTGTCCCATACCAACAGCTCGAAAAATCAGGATATTGCAACAAAGATCGCAAAAAATAAAGACGGAAAGATGTTATTTATGAAAATGGTGCACAAGGAATTTTCTAAAGCCATCTCGGGCTAAAGGCATAAGGATCAGTCTATATCTTTGATATCTTGGTTTTCCTGAACTAAAGAAAAAAGACTTTCGATTTAAGCTATAATGTAATTAAAACAAGTTATTTCAATAAATGCCATTATATTTTTATTTACAATGCATATTTTAGACTATACATAATATATTTTCTCCGGCACATGTCCCTTAAGAGTGATAATTTAAGCAAGAATGATTATTGCTCACATCGGGTGTCGCTTTCAAGCAAATTTTGTTATTTGCAGATTAAGTGAACCTACTTTGCTTATGAAATCCATAGGTATCGTTTTTGATCTATAGTATACGTATCCCCAAAGTGATCTCGTATCCCGAAGACTCGAGATGAACAAATAAACGAGCTCCAGAAACAAAATCGGAAACTTATGCCACTTGCCTATGCTGGAGAGTGCTAAAAGTGACCTCGTATCCCCAAGAGTCGAGATGAAAAATAAGCTAGCTCCAGAAAGAAAATCGAAATCCTATGCTATTTCCCTTTGCTAGAGAGTGCTGAAAGTGATCTCATATCCACAAAGTGATCTCGTATCCCCAAGTCCGAGATGAACAACATATGTAGTACCGGCTAATGCCGCGAGGGAACCTTACTCAAGAAATGGAGTTAGCACTCGAATGATCAATACACACACCCCCTAAACCTAATAATAATAATTTTTTTTTTATTTGTATAAGCTCTTTATTTAGTGGCTCATTGGCTCTTTTAAAATTCCCTAAAAATAGGTGGCCAAAGGCTCTACAAAGTGTAAACAAAAGGTCGCTAGCTAATCTAAAAGTTATAAAAGGTCAATAGGGACAATTAAACAATTAAAACAATTAGAAAAACTAATGAACAAGAAAAAAGACACAAACAAAAGGAAAACAAACAAGACAAAATTCTCAAAAGAGACTAAAAAACGGCTACAAGAATTTTGAAAAGGATCTAAAAGATAGACAAAAAATTTAAAAGTCCCAATTTTGACAATTGGGTAAGTGGCAGCTCCAAGAATTTCCAAATTTCCAAAATAAACTAATAAAAATAATTGCCTAAACGAACGAATTTTCAACATAAAATTTTGAAATTTAGCACCGAAACCGAAACCGAATTAAAAATAAATGACCGAACGAACGAACAATTTACGCGATACCGTTATAGAGTCCCGCGAGGGCAGCCTGTAGTATCATAGACCTCTACAAACTGCTCTCATCATCCCTCCAGCTTAGCATCTCTAACAGAGTGCTTGTCCTTCCCACAGCACGTGCAACGATTCCTAAGCGGGGAGAAGCCCCGTGGACTAGTGTTGCAAATGCTGTGGCCTGCTATCACCAGCGAAAGACAAGAGCTCTGTCCTGCACCGACGATAGTGGTTGCCATGTGCAATGTGTCTGCGTTCGTTGCCAGATATTCAAGACGTAAACGTCTCTTCAATCTGTCAACGAAGTGGCGCTTAAGTGAGTGTGTGTGGTGTTGTGGGTCAGTGTTCTGATTCCCAGCTTCGACTCTCATGTAGTACAGGTGAATTGTAGATTTGGCCAGTGTTAACACAAAGCCAATCAAGCAATTCACTCGACTACAGACCTTTGGTCTCCATAGAAACGATGTCCTAGTAATGCCGAAATTCGGGTGGATCAACTGACACATACCGCGCACGAGATCCATTAGTCCCTGCAAAGCCGGACAAGTGAAGAACCTGTGAAACAGGGTGCCCTCACCAGCACAAACTGTGCAAATCCTCTGAACTCGGCGGTCGATATGTGACAACTGATTAGGATGCATAAGACTGTGATGCAGCAATTTGAATGCTACATCAGCATCTTTGAAACTAGAAGGATAACTGTAGACTACTCTGCAAGTTATCCCTCCCATCACGCCCATATTCACCCCGAGGTGTGTTCGCCATCTGTTGTATCCTGTATACTCCGGAGGTCTTATTGACATAAGCACGTCACGGAGCACACGTGTTGTAAGTGTGCTGAATGGTGTGTGTGGTGGTCTGTTCAGAACGAAAGCATCTTCCAACTTAGTGCCAGGGTCACTGGTCCCAAGTTGGCGAAATCTCTCCGGCGCAGAAGCAGCCAGGTCGTGTAGTTGTGCAGTGTTAGTGTTTATTCGACAGTTTCCAGAGATATCAATAATATCTCCGAGAACCGTCAGTGTATGCGTGTCAGCTTCAAAACCCCGAGCATTACTGAACACTGAATCTATTAGCTCAGGATTAAACCTGATTGGAATCGACGCGAATTGCGTGTACCGTAGAGCATTCCACTGAAGGTGAAATGCTGGCCTGATTCTGCCCCAGGTCTGAATCGTTGAGATTAGATCATGTGGCCAGTCACGAGGATAAGGTGGTCGAACAGAGAGTAGGTAGTAATACTCCCCTATGCCGATCCCTCCCAGTACATTCACCCACAGTTGAGAAATCAAGCTATCTCTCTGGTAAAACACTCTTTGGAATGCACGCACTTGGAGACACCTTGATTTCACAACCAAGTTAGTGAGACCTAATCCACCTATCTCGACTGGCAGACAGAGCGTGCTTTCAGCAACCCATCTTCTTCCGCACCAAAAGGCGTCTATCGCTTTTGCTTGAAGAAGACCTACGAAGCCTTCATCAAACGTCTCAGACTTTAGCAGATGAACGATGGACGAGGTAATCAAATAGTTTATCATGACTGACCTACCCATTAAGGATAGTGGAACAGTCGACTACGCCATGAGTTTACAGCTCTAGAGAGTTTCTCAAGAGCGATGCGGCTATTATTTGATTTACTCTCGCGTCCGATATACACACCTAAATACTTCAGGCAAGTATTAGTCCATTGGATGTTCAGTGGAGTATCTGTACGATCTCTCCACCTTCCATACCACAAGCCTTGACTCTTACTAAGGCTGATTTTAGCGCCCGCTATACGTTCAAACTGTTCGAAAACAGCACGAGCGACCGGAAAAGCTTCATCTCTTGTCACGATAATAGACAGATCATCCGCATACGCCAACATAAGAGGCCTCACATTGGTATATGGCAGATGAACCGCATACTGTCCGAGCATTCGACGAAGATTCACCAGTAGCGGCTCCAACGAAAGATCATAAAGCATACCTGACAATGGACAGCCCTGTCTGATACCTCGATAAAACGAGATAGGAGCCAGAACTTGTCCTTGATGCTTAATCAAAATCGCTGAATCTCTATACAGTTTCCCGACGATATCGAGCCACCTGGGCGGAAACCCAAATGCCTCGAGAGCAGTCAAGAGATACTCGTGCGAGACACTATCAAAAGCCTTTTGCTGGTCAAGTGAAATCATGGCCATTTGAGTACCTGTCTGTTCATGGTAGGCAAACAAATGCTTGGCTACCGCGATATTGTCGTAGATACTACGACCAGGTACACAATAGGACTGTTCCGGGTGTATTACCGAAGCAATCACTGAGCGGAGTATCGCCCCTAATGCTTTGCAGATGATTTTGTAGTCTACATTGCATAGGGTTACCGGCCTCCAGTTCCCCATCCTCTGCAAATCTCCCTTCTTTGGAATCAAGCGCATAACAGATCGCCTCCAACTAGAAGGAAAGTCTGAATGCTTCTCAACCGCCGAATTGAAGACTTCCAAAAGGTCAGGAATTAATAAATCCCTGAAACGTATGAAGAACTCTGGAGTCAAGCCGTCATAACCAGGTGAAGTGTGTCGCCAGAGAAAGTGGGAATATTCTCAAAAAATTCATGAGTGGTCGAGGATGTTGTCGACGTCGATTCAGATTAGAGACTACTGTAGTAGTCTCGAATATATTCTGATAGCTGTTGTCCGTTGAGGACTTGTCCAGATTCATCAGTTATCGATTCGACCTCACAAGAAGCAGTACGACGACTAGTCGCCTGAAAGAAGTACTCAGTTGGAGAATCGCCTTCTCGAAGCCAGCGCGATTGGCCACGCAACACAAACTCCAAGCTGTGCTTCTAAGTCTGTGTCGCCAAGCGTTCCTTTATTCCATTGAAATAAAGAATCAACCCCGGCTGAGTTGGGAGAAGAGCTGCCACCCGAGAGACCTCGGCCGACAAGCTAGAAGCTTGATAGCCACTTCGATTGAAATTCGTCTCGATAAAAGACCGAATCTGGAGCTTTCCAACATCCCACCATTGACTAAGAAAAGTAAAATCAGCTTCTCTCTCTTGCCAATCGTGCCAGAAATCAATGAACTCATTGATGAACTGCTCGGAATTCAGCAAATAGTTGTTGAATATCCAGTATGCAGTTCGTCTTTCAACTAGAGTGCTGGTCGCCACTACAAGAAGATGATCACTAATCGAACACACTTCATGAGTGACACAAACGAAATGTTCTAGTATTCCAGGTGAGACGTAAAGTCTATCATTTCTGGAGCCTGCGAGACTTCCATGGATATTTCGCGAGACCCTCGTGTATGTTCTAGTCGTAGGATGCATCCAACGATAGATATCCACGAGTCTGAAAACAACGACAAAATTTCTCAATCGAGTAGCATTGACAAAGTTGAACTCAACTCCAGAGTGCCGATCCATTGAGGGATTCAGAGTGCAGTTGAAATCACCTCCGAGGACAGTTTCGCCGCTAAAATTCACCAGACAGGACTGAACACTATCAAGAACTTGTCTTGTAATGTCCTGGTCATGAGGAAGGTACACGTTTACTACCTTGATATTTTTGTCTTGAATGACAAAGTCCAAGGAAGAAGCGAAGCCTGGGAAGATATCTGTATAGACAGGAGACGATAGTGTAAATTTGTTGGATACAATGATTGCCACCCCTCAGCCTCGGCGAGGGGCAGGTGTGGCAAACATTGCATAGCCAGTGTGTAAATAAGCATAGCGCTCAAGTTGTGTGTATGTGTCTTGTGTAAAATTCGTCTCCTGTAGAAGCGCGATGTCTATATCGAACATTTTGATATGTTCGATAGTGCTGTGTAACCTTGTATGTGCACTTAAACCCCCGGTGTTGATCGAAGCTATCTTGCACATTCAAAGAGATGAAAAGCTCAAACGATGAATGTGCGACGTCTATTGACGAGGAGAATCGGCCAAGCGATGCTCCTGAAGCAACTCCTCCACCTTCCTATGGAGACGATCTAACCGAGCTACATGGTTGTACTTCCTCCTCTTCTTGGACTCCTGTTGTAGGATTCGAAGCTGAGGAAGTAACAACTCTGGCCTCTTCAGCTCCTTTACAAGAATGCTCCAGATTTTATCTGAGTTCTTCTTGTACTGGAGCTGGTCAAGAATTTTAGAGATCTTCTCCCTAGGAATGTTTTCCATCCCCTTCGAGACCTCAAATGGGCTACCAGTCGAAATGGTGCTACCACACGACTCGTAGCCATTGAAGCTCGAGAGACCAGTCTCTTCCAAACCGGTCATATCGCAGTCCGAAAGCTGTTCGAGAGATGCTTCCGCCTCCCTCGCAACAACCTTCGAACCGCGGGCACCACTATCGTCCTCCTCCGAGTGGGGCCGTTTTGGAATGACTGGCTTTTCTGGCTCTGCAGGAGGCAGCATCACCCGGTCCACCTTCGTCTTCCTCCTCGTCCTCTTTTGTTTATCTACATGGCTAGTCGACTCCTCGTCGGAAGTAGCCGTGCCTTCACGTGCCGACGTGGCGCCGTTTACAGCCATAACTATTTTTGCCTCTAGGACAACTTCAGGCACCCTAACCACTAGCTGCTCCAAAAATAGCAGGTCGAGTGCCGGCCGAAGGCTCCTTCTCCAGATCCACTACTGTAGTAGTGGCTTCCTTCGAGGGAACCCTCGGTTCAGCCTTCTTCCCGGTTCTTCTGGGGCAGTCAGCAATAAAATGCCCTACCAAATGGCAAGCATGGCATTTCGCTTCGGTGCCCAACGTCTATCCAGTTTCTCGAACCGGATATGCTCAGGTAGAAGCCTGACGGAAGCGTACATCCCTTATTCAAGGTAATGGACGCTTCCCGTCTGGTACTGAAAATACCCCGCCCGAGACCCTCGTCCCCAATTTTAATGGGAATGGCGCGAACCCTTCCATGAACCTTCCCCAATCTCCCAAGGAAATTCGCGAGGTCTTCATGTTGGGCTCGCATAGGGACCCGTGAAAACACGACCTTCGTGGGCTTCTCTTTTAGCGGGAATGGAACGAGGTGTCTACCCTCCTCCTCGATGCCCTCAAGCATAAGCTTGGTAGCGCTTTCGAGGGTCGTGGTGTACACCTCGACCATACCTCCAGCTATAATTCCCATAGAGAATAGCTGCTCACAAGAGATGACGCGGAAGATCGCCTTCAGGTATGCAGACTGAGGACATCCTCTAATGTGCTCAAGCTGCATCCCGTAGCTCTCGTCCTGCCATCTCCCGTCAAAGAAGCCCTGGAGACCCGCACTGGTCTTGGGCCGAGGCTTACCTGCGTCCAATGGGGCTGGACGAGGAGTGATGCCTTTGCGCAAAATTTCGATATTGGTGATACTTCTGGAACTACCACTTACCTGGACATACGAAAACCCTGGCACTACAGGTTGGGGCCGCAGTGATGCTGCTGTTGTTACTGGAAGCTGTTTCTTCGTAGCATTCTTCGCTGAAGACAGCATTGGTCTCAATGGTGTAACACAATTAGGCTTTCGTGCTGAGCTTGAAGCTTTTTCGGCAACTTCCTTCAACGTGGGGTGTTGTACTAGCCTCAAAGACGTCGACGGAACATCTGCTAAAGCTGCAGCCACAGATGATATTATAGTCTTTGGAGTCAATGCTCCAGCCTCTACTTGGACAGCTACGGCTGTCCCGCAATATCCTATCCAAGGGAGACGGCTGTACATTTTTACAGTTACTAGCCTCTTCAATTGGGCCCTTAACGGCATTTTCGGTGGGCCCTTTTGGGGTTTTTGTGAAGAAGAAGCACCTTTTTTGGTCTTCTTCTTCTTCCCTAAAGTTAATTTGAGGGGATCATCCATCCCCCCAGAATCACTGCTCGCACTCATTTTGAGTACGGCAGACAACTTTTATTCCTCGATTCTTTCAGGAATTATGTTTTGTACTGTTTTTTATTTTAATTTAAATTTAAATTTATATTTTTAATAATTTTAATGTTTTTGCAAATATTGCTACACCTCTTTTTAATCACTCAGGAAATTTACACGGTTGCCATGTTGCCATGGCAACGACCAAAATAATTTAAAATCCAGAACTGTCACACGTTTTTTTAGAATTTTTTAATTATTTTCTCAAATTTGTTTGCACTTTTTTGCACTGATACTAATTTACACTTTTCTAATTGATAGTGGGTGCTGTTAGACATAAGTTTTCGCACTTTTGCACACCTTTTCCGACAATATTCGCTATTTATTAATACTTTTAGATTGGAGCACAAATTGACGTCCGCTCTCTTCAGAATAATAATAATAATAATAATGCTGAGAAAACATCAAACCAAGCTGATGTCATGTTGTGAAATTCGAATGATGTTGATATCAACAACTTGCCGCTAATAAAACTTATTTAGGTACAGCACCTGTAAACACAAGAGCCAAGATGACATCACACGTGATATCTACAACTCCCCTCGCTAATAAAAGCAAACAGCAAAACCAAGGCAGTTGGTAGTACCGACTAATGCCATTAGGGAACCTTACTCAAGAAATGGTGTTTGCACTCGAATCCTGTAAAAGCCTAGGCGCATGCTGATATCGACAACTTCTCCGCTAAAAAAAGAAAAACAGCAAAAGCAAGGGCATGCTGGTAGTACCGGCTAATGTCGCTAGGGAACTTTACTCAATGGCGTTTGCACTCGAATCCTGTAAAAGCTTTGTAACCATGAACCCCCACTGACATCTTCTAGAATCTGTTCATGGTGATGTTATGTTGTGAAATTCGATTGATGCTGATATCTACAACTTCCCTGCTAAGAAAACTTATTTAGGTGCAGCACTTGAAAACAGCAAAACCAAGATGACGTCATGCTGATATCTAGCACTTTCCCACTCCAATAACCTTCATGTGGTCTATTTTTAGATATTGAAGTTCATAACATGCTGCAATGATCACGATTTCCACAGCTCGTTCTCAAAACAAGTATTAACTTGTTCTTGACATCGATTCAACATTTTTATGAATTTCAACTATATTTAAATCTTGGTAAGGTAGTCGTGAAATTATTTTGCTTCAATCAAATAAGGACATATACCACCAATCTAGTCCATAACATACATCGATTCAATCCCCATATCACCCATGAAAGTTTTTTCTTTTACACTACACAACATTACATTAATTCATCTCAGTGTTACATACATACATATCCACAGCTAGGAAGTATATCACCAAGTTCCGAGTGAGATGTTCACTAAAGCTTCCTAATGTGTTTAGAGCAAGACAGATGATAAGAAATATCATGGGATTTTGCTACCGAACTCTCATAGCCTAACACAGACATTTGCTCTGGATCGCTTTTTGGATGTGAAATACAGAGAAAAAAGTTTATAACTTAAGATATAAAAATAGATAATGAATTTGATGTGGATAAATATTGTGTGAAAAATTGATTTGGTATATACTATTTACAGTTGTTGTTGGTTTTCAGTAAAGAAATTGGGAACCTTACATTTTCAACTTTCACTACTCATCTACAACATATTCCACATATTACTCAAAGCTCTCAAGTACTCATCTAAGGCAACATATAATACAATATTAATATAATAACTCTATCTTCTTTCATTAAAACTTTTAATTTAATCAACTCCCAACCTACTTTCATGGTAAGATTTAAAGATGAATAAATAATACTTCCATATCCTACTAGAATTATATCATTCCAAATACCCTCTCTCAACGTCGATGTCTTCACTATTGAACTTGAAGCATTATCAACTTTTTCCGACCTTCCTGATACTCGTACAACACCATGTAGAGAAGATAAATACCAAACACCATCCATCAAAACTTTTAACTTAATACATAACTTGCAGTACCTACTCTAAACCCCCTACTACGATCTTCACTATGGACTTGGACAATTATCAATTATTTCTTCCTTCATACTCCACCAGTCGGGCGATACTTTAGAGGTGATTAATATCAAGCGAGATCAGGATTTTACTGCTTATTCATAGCTCCCATACAACGTCCACTATTCACCTCAGACAACATATCATACTACATTAATATCATAACACACCGTTCTTCTATTAAAGCTTGTAATTTAACCCACTCTCAACTTAATGGTAAGTAAACAATGTACCTACATCAATACTATATCAGCTTCATGTGAACTATTTTTTAGATATAGGAAAGAAAACATTCTTGCTATAAACCTTAAGATTTAAAGGTAAACAAATAACACTCTCCTCTTCCACGCTCTTCACTGAAGCTTTCATATCCTACTAGATTAATATTATGTCAAAAACCATCCATCAAAAACTTTCATTTTAATCCACAACTTACAGCACCCGCTCTCAACCTCCACCACGATCTTTACTATGGGCTTGAAGAATTATCAGTTTTTCCTCCTTCATACAACACCATTTGGATGATACTTTAGACAGATAAATATGAAGCGACCTTGCTGATTAGGTTTTAATTCCTTACTCACAGCTCCCAAACAACTTCCATTACTCATCTAAGACAAGATATCATATTACATTAATATCATAACACCACTTTCATTCATCAAAACATTTAATTAAACCCACTCTCAACCTAATGGTAAGAAAATAATGTGAACACCCCAATAGTATGAAGATAAAATTATCTTATTCTTATCAGCTTCATGTGAACTATGATATCGGGGTCAATCAAATCTCATAACAGCGTGATTGATTGAGAAATTTTATTGAAAATAAAAAAACAATTCATCATAAAATGTAAGACTTTTCAATACAAACTCCTAGATACAAAAACACATTAATCGCTCAATTTGTCTGCTTTACTCGGACGTATTTGTTTACTCAAGATATCAAATTACCAGCCGCCTGGCCACCTTTTCTAATGCTTTAATTTCCATTACTTCTAATGATTTCATGTGTCGTACCATCCCAAGCAACCGTGATCTATTTTTGCACATCGAATATCATAACATGATCATATAAAAGACACCTACAAAGCACAACTGACGTTATTGTTGTTGTTGTTGCTTTTTTCAGCAAACGAAATTTTCAATTATAACTTCCACTACTCATCCAAGACATCATATCCTACAGATTAATATCAGTTGTTGTTTTCAGGTAAAGAAATTGGGAATCTTACATTAAAAAAACATAAATCGCTCAATTTGTTTACTTTACTCGGCTGCTGTGCGAATTTGTTTAAATTATTCGAGTGCGAATTTGTTTAAATTATTCGAGTGCGAATTTGTTTACTTTACTGGACTGTGCGAATTTGTTTATGCAAGGAATCAAATTAGAAACATTCCACCTGAAGGGCAAAATTAGGCATTTACTAATTTCCATTACTTATCTAAGTGAACATATCTACCAACATTCCCTCCAATCAGCTTTTGCCTGATCTATTATATATATATTATATATATATCATCACATGGCGCAATGTTTATAAAAGACACCTACAGATTAAGATCATCAAATCTTTAATCCACAACTTCGATTACAGTTGTTGTTGTTTTTGTTTTTCAGCTACTAATATTAATTACACCGCGCTCATATCTCGCGTAGAGGATTTCTGATGAAAATTTTACCCCTAGTACTAATACTATTGACATGAACAAAAATATGAATTAGTTTTAATACTTATTACACTAATTTTCTTAGGGAATTTTACATTTATTATCTACATAAATACACAGCTACACACATCCACCCACGCCTTAGATAACGTTTTCCTCAGCCACCAAGTAGCCCAGCCCAACATACCACAGGCACTCATACTAAAGTAAACATCTAAAACCAGACTCAAGCTGACAAGTATACAGCCCCGATATAAATTCGGTTAGGGGTATTTCACATCATTACTTAATACACATGCTACGCAAGCCTTGGTGCAGGTAACATAGCCTAGTCCAAGACAGCTCAGGCAGTCCTAGTCATAGTATTAGATATTGCCACTAAAGCTCCTCAGCCAACCCCCAGTACCCAGACACAGGAGGGGGCACATCAAGGTCAAATTGTAGCCTCCACGACCAGATCAAACTTAACCAGCAACCTCCACCAATAAAGATTCCCACCACTTCACAAATATTTATAGCATTTCCGAGATGAAAAATAAGCGAGCTCCAGAAACCAAACCAAAGACCTATGCTATTTTCCTATGTGCTGGAGAGTGCTAAGAGTGATCTCGTATCCCCAAATTGATCTCGTATCCCCAAAACTCGAGATGAAAAACTTAATGTCAACTTAGAGGCTACGAGTCCGAGATGAAAATTAAGCGAACTCCAGAAAAAAATTGAAAACCTATGCTATTTCCCTATGCTGAAGGGTGCTGAAAGTGGTCTCATATCCCCAAAGTGATCTGGTATCCCGAAAATCCGAGATGAAAAATAAGCGAACTCCAGCAGCAAAATCGAAATCCTATGCTATTTCCCTATGCTGGAGAGTGCTGAAAGTGATCTCGTATCCCCAAAGTGATCTCGTATCGCGAAAACTCGAGATGAAAAACTTATTATCAACTTAGAGGCTACGAGTCCGAGATAAAAAATAAGCGATCTCCAGAAAAGAATTGAAAACCTATGCTATTTCCCTATGCTGAATACTGCTGAAAGTGATCTCGTATCCCCAAAATTCGAGATGAAAAATAAGCGAACTCCAGCAACAAAATCGAAATCCTATGCTATTTCCCTATGCTGGAGAGTGCTGAAAGTGATCTCGTATCCCCAAAGTGATCCCGTATCCCCAACATCCAAGACTCAATGGTGCACCCAAGGCACAAACCAAACAGCCAAGTGTAAGGTTCTTAGCTACAGCGAACCCGTCAGCGCGCCCCCCACTGGGATACAGGATGAGGCTTTCTTGACTTACGCACGAACAGGCTAGTTCGGCCTGTTTTTGCAACTTTACTCACTCGACTGACTATATTATTATTCATTTTACATTACTCTACCGTACTGTATTCAACGCCTCAAGCTGCTCCCAGTCGCGATGACGGGCTGCTTTTCCATTCTATCAGATGGCAGCAGGTTCTTTTAATTTTAGTAATACCACACGGGGCTTTCGTGGGTTTCCTTATTTACACTTACACAAGGCACATACCTACATTTAGCATGGACTCAAACCACCTAGCGACTGTGGCGCCATCTGTGGCGAAATCCTAGAAGCTAAAACCGTGCGCTAGAATCCCCATAGTGTAACTACTGAGAAAAAAGGAACAGGGCGCAAATATTATATATCACACGTAAAAAGAAAGAAAAGATTCCAAGATAATAATTCACCTACAATTCAAGCAAAAAATGTAAACAAGAAAATAAACCTATAAAACCGACTTTTGTTTCAGGTCAAAATGATACGGATAATAATCCTCACTGCTCTAATAATCCTCCCTCCAACACTTTCTCAAACAATTGAGGTCCAAAACCTTAATAGCAACAATGGGTACGTTACGATTAAGTTCGAAGATGAGAAAATTATTACAAGGTTCAAAAAGGTCCTACATATTATAAATATAACGGAATACGAAAATATCATAGATTTGATTCGCTTTAACTTATTAGACAGAAAAATTAAGAATTTAAAACCACATACTAGACAAACGAGAGGACTAATTAACGAAGTAACGAAAGTAACAAACAAATTATAGTAACCAACGAAATTTCAGATCAGATAAGATACCTAACGAAAGAGATTAAGACTCAACAAAATACCATATAAAAATATCTAAACGACTTTAGTGAACAAAACGGAAACAGAATACTAAAAATAGAGGACGAAGTACAATACATGCAGCAGGTATACCAAATTAATTATCACATTACACTACTGAAAAACCACATAGACGACATCGAAACAATCATGCTGACCAGTAAATTAGGCTTACTTTCCAGAAACATTCTTACGGAAATAGAGTTGAACTTAATTCCAGACTTATAGAACTTCAAAGATATTAAAATCGTAATTGCATTCCACAAAGCACAAATTATTGTCATTATACTAATCCTAGAGTACAGCGAAAACCCGTTGTCAAAAGACCTTATAGAACCAATCCCTAACGATAAGAATAAATCCATATATTTGGGTGAAAATACAGTTTTAGTAGACCGAAATAACACTGTTTATAGTATAAAAATAAAGGACAACTTAGAGAAAAATTTAATGAAAATAAAGGATAAATGTATCCATAATATCATTAATTTTAACGAAGCTTATTGCCCTATGCAAAACTTTTCAAGAGAAGAAATAAAAGAAATTACTTCAGGAATAATTTTAACGAAAAATATTGCAAGAATGAATATATACCAGAATTGTAATAATTAGAAATTAAATATTTACTGCAATAACCTAATTAAATATGAAAATTGTAAGGTAGAAATATATAACGTATCATATGATAATTTTTATACTAGGATAAAGGATAATATTATCTTACCACATTTTGTTACAAAAATAACAGAACACAAAACTATAAGTTTAATCAGCCTTGAAGAAATCCATATAAATAATATTAACAATAATAGAAGGAAAATTATCGAAATAATAGACCAAAAATATGTAAACCGTTTATTAAACATACGTGTTCATGATTACATTTTTCTGTAATTGACATAACATCAAAAAATATTTAGATAGTACGCACATATGTACATACATGAAAAAACTTATCACAGCAAGAATTTCGCTAGCCTCACATTCTAAGATTTTCACATGGTTTCACTTGTATATCTTCTTGCATTTCATTCTGCATATCAGCAAAATTATGCTATTTTGAAATGATAAAGCCAGACGAAAGTCGACATCGCCGAGATAATTGAAGGAATGCTCGTGAGAACTTTGTGGCTAGGGAAATTCTTTAATTCTGTGGTAAGTTATTTTGTGAATTTTTGTATTTAGCTAATTTGGCATTTTTGTAATATTATATAAGGCGAATTTCAATGAAGAGTTAGTTAGTTGCTACGATTCAGTGAACTAAGAATTTTTAGTGTTACCTTAAATGAGTCTGCTTGAGGCACTGTAGCTCCGACAGCTTTCTGGTATACCGGTTTAAGAGCCGCTGCACCCACAACACTACTTACGGTGTAACACCCTAAGTTCTTCGCAGCAATATCGAGGCAAAAGAGCCAAGAGCAAACATTGGTGACCCCGACGTGATTTCTTCCGAAGAGATAATCAGCACACACAAACACTCATCATGAGTCTATATGAGCTCGCAGTTCAGCAGCACAACATAGGAGAAGACATAAAGGCTCTTGTTTCCAATTATGGGAAGGGCACATCATCACGAAAGAATCAAATGTCTCTTGAAGTAAGGTTGAAGACGCTTGATGAACTCTGGAACCAATTTGATGAAGTCGACACTGAGATTCGAGATGTTTATGGGGCAAAATTGGAGCATGCCTATTTCGCAAAAGCTTATTATGAAGGCATAAAGCAAAAATACGAGAAGACAAGACGGGACATCGTGGACAAGCTTGCAGAGCTGAAGAAGTCAAATCGCAGTAGTACAGCCGAGGATAAGAAGAACCAGCCGACCTCACAGGACAAAAAACAAGCAACGCAAGAGAAGCCAGCTGGGGAAAATCCACGAGTAGAAGAACTTCGCTATTACATTAAGCCAAGCACATCTTTTGACGCCAGCAATAATATCTCCAAAATAACGCAACGGCAGCAAACAATAATGAATGGCTCGCGCATTCCCTCACTGGGATAACAGCTGCAAACCAGCATCCTCATGCACAACAGTTCTATCAACTTAAAATATGCACGGTTGAGAGATACTGGGATGATATTCAACAGTTACACTATTCAATATGGGATTCAGTTGAAGATCCCAGCGCATCAGGGTTTGAAAAATATTTCAGTCTAGAGGAGGATACACAGAAGGTCTTACTGGAGTTGCATGCTGGTTTAAGTCAGCACACCATCCCATCCGCACCAATGGTGAACGCAACCTCAATCATGAAACTCCCGAAAATAGTCTTACCAAAGTTCGATGGTGACTATTTGAAGTGGCGACCATTTTACGACCTTTTCAACCAAGTGGTAAACAAACAAGCAATGGTCGACTCGCAGAAAATGTGGTACTTAAAGTGAAGCTTATCGGGAGAAGCCGAAAAACTTGTGCGACATCTTACCATCTCAGATGCGAACTACACTGCCGCATGGAAGATAATTAAGGAACGTTACGAGAACATTAGATTGTGGTAACTGCACTGTTGAAAAAATTACTGTCAGAAACAACAGTAACGTATGAGAATGCGCCTGAAATTAAGGCGTTACACGGTATAACGCAAGAATGCCTCCCTGGCCTAGAGAATTTAGGAATTAACACAAGCCATTGGGAACCACTGTTGTTGCACATATTGGTCAAAAAATTGGATAGAGTAACAGACACGCTCTATGTGCAATCTCTCAGTTAGCCCAGAGCATTGCAATCACTCAAGGGCTTCCAAAACTTTTTAGAGGTACGCTTTCAGTCTTTGGAAGCTCTAGAAAATAAGGGCAGATCAATGGAAGATTCTCATAAAAGGACAACCACCTCCAGGTGTTTCACATCTGTCTCGGCTGGACCAACATGTATTCTGTGCAAAGGCGATCATCAAAGCTTTGCCTGCCAGAAACTTATTCAACTAACGCCACGCAAATGCTTCGGCGTAGTTAAAGATTTAAACAGTTGCGTTAATTGCCTCGAGGTCGGACACAGAACCGACACTTGTCCATCAAGAACATGCACAAAATGCTCTAAACGACACAACACCTTACTGCACTTAGAGACACCTCCTCCAAGATCAACCATCTCAGCACAGCAGCCTAGCAAGAATAGCATATGACCGGTGCGATGGCACAATCAGCATCAAATCAATCCACATCAGTTGACGACCAACTTAAATCAATCTCGTTGACAACGAAAGGCCTTCAAGCACCAAAGGGCTACGTATTTCTTAGCACAGTCATGGTAAATCTGGTCAATAACCAGGGCAAATGCGTGGAATGTAAAGCCATATTAGATTCCGGCTCACAGCTTAACTTCATGACGGACAAGACGGCCAAACAACTAAACCTATCTGGAGTGTCCGAGCTAGTATATATTGAAGGAATTGGTCAACGCAAGCAACAATCTCTACACAGAGTGAGCATATCATATTACTACAGTCGAAAATAAGTGGATTTGATGTTAGAATTGAAGCTCATGTATTTCCGAAAATCATTTCAGCACAACCAGCAAAATCAATATACACTTCAACATGGCCAGTACCACACAACATAAGATTAGCGGACCCGAACTTTAACCAGCCAGGCCCAATAGACCTCCTCATTGGTGCAGAGATCTCTTATTCAATCATGTCGGTGGGACAAATAAAATTGGGAGAAACGCTACCAACAATGCAGAATACAGTTTTCGGGTGGGCCATAGCAGGCAAAACTAATGGTGTCCCATAGAGTAAAGCAGCGTGTGGGATATGTACCGAAGGTGAAGCTCTTGATCAACCGATTGAGAAATTTTGGCGCCTGGAAGACACAGAAGGAGCCAATAAGAACAATTTCACTACAGCAGAAAGAAATTGTGAAGCACAGTGCATTCAGACTACCTATAGAGACCAATACGGCTGTTTCGCTGTCAGTTTGCTTTTTGCAGGTAGCCCCACAGCATTGGGGGAATCAAAGGATATCGCCTATATATGGTTTCTGTCAATGGAACGTAAGCCTTCCAAGGACTCAGAACTCAACACAACATATTCCACCTTCATGGAAGAATACGCAACCTTAGGGCACATGGAGGAAGTCGACTTAGCTAGAATCGAGAAGCCATACTACTTCCTTCCACATCATTGCATAGCTAAGCCCGAGAGCAGCACGACGAAACTCCGAGTGGTATTCGACGCTTCAGACAAAACATCATCCAACATATCCCTGAATGACGTCCTACACACGGGCCCCATAGTACAAGATGAACTGTTTTCCATCCTATTGCGTTTTCGGCTGCCAAGATATGTATTCACCGCCGACATCGAGAAAATGTACCGGCAAGTCAATGTGGTACAATCTGACAGAAAATATCAATTGATTTGGTGGAGAGCTGATCCCAGCAGAGCATCAAATGCTTTCAACTCAACACGGTCACGTATGGAACTACCAGCGCCCCATACCTGGCCACGAAATGTCTACAGAAATTATCAGACGACCACACCGAAAGTCATCCACTAGCTTCAAAGGTCTTGAAACATGATTTTTATGTAGACGATGTTCTCACGGGAACAAAAAATCTCTCAGACGCCATTGAGACACAGCGACAGCTAAATTTATCATTGCACACAGCCGGCTTTAAGTTACGAAAGTGGTGCGCAAACCATCCACGCTTAATGTGTGACATAACCCACGAAGATAAAGAAATACAGTTAGACTTTGCCAACAAGGTGGAGGAGCATATAAAAACTGTTGGTCTGATCTGGCTACCCAAGACTGATGACCTCAGCATAGAGGAGTCCTGGATCGATGGCCGACGGATTACTAAGAGAATACCGTACTCAGACATAGCCCATTTATATGACCCGTTGGGAATAATGGCTCCAGTTGTAGTAGTAGCCAAACTATTTCTCGAGAAATTATGGACTTTAAGGTTGGACTGGGACGCCGCATTGCCCCAAGAATTATACACGTCATGGACCAAATTTCGTGAGGGCTTGAAAACTTTGAATACCATAAGATTTCCTAGACATGTTTCCTCACATCGAATACCGAAGTGCACGCAAATTCATATCTTCGTAGATGCATCAGAGAAAACATAAGGAGCTGCTGCATATGTGAGATCAGTTGATAAGAATGACCTTATTACAGTTCTACTACTCTGTGCGAAATCTAGAGTAGCCCCTGCAACTCAGACAACATTACCGCGACTGGAACTATGCGCAGCAAAACTGGGAGCTGAGCTGTCTCGAAGAATCAGCACAGATTTGAGCGATTCTGAAATTTTCTTGGCTTGGATAAACTCCAGGTCCTCATCGTGTCACACATTTGTGGCCAATCGAGTGGCTAGAATTCAATATGTCACCACTTCCACCCAATGGCGCCATGTGAATTCCAAGGAGAGCCCAGTGGATGTATTGTCAAGAGGTCTTGTTCCAGAGAAATTAAGCGGGTCAGCGTTATGGTTTTATGGTCCCATGTTTCTACATGGATTAGAATCAATATAGCCCAATCCATACAGAAGCAATGATACAGATTACACAGTCGAACACAAGCAAACTGCTTTGTCAGCAGAAGTCACCCCCAGCTCAACAAGTATCATAAGCGGCAATCGACTATGGGAATTCATTCAGAAAGCTACAACGTGTCATGGCCTATATATTACGCTTCATAGCTCATACGAAGAAAAATTATTAAAGAGAAATTAACGGGAAAGCGTTAAGCAGTGAAGAATTAGATGAAGCTCCAGCATTATTTATAAAAACAATGCAGGAGCAACCCTTCATGCAGGACATTGCAAATATAAAACGCTTTGGTGTGGTGAGCAAGAACAGTTCGTTAAGCAGTCTAACTCCATTCCTGGATGACCGTGACATTCTGGGAGTTGGTGGACGATTACAAGCATCAATACGGACATCAGTTCATTACATTTTTCTGTAATTGACATAACATCAAAAAATATTTAGGTAGTACGCACATATGTACATACATGTAAAAACTTATCACAGCAAGAATTTCGCTAGCCTCACATTCTAAGATTTTCACATGGTTTCACTTGTATATCTGCCTGCATTTCATTTTGCATATCAGCGAAATTATTCTATTTTGAAATGATAAAGTCAGACGAAAGTCGACACCGCTGAGATAATTGAAGGAATGCTCGTGAGAACTTTGTGGCTAGGGAAATTCTTTAATTCTGTGGTAAGTTATTTGTGAATTTTTGTATTTAGCTAATTAGGCATTTTTGTAATATTATAAATGGCGAATTTCAATAAAGAATTAGTTAGTTGCTACGATACAGTGAACCAAGACTTTTAATTTTACCTTAAGTGAGTATGCTTGAGGCACTGTAACTCCGACAGCTTTCTGGTGTACCAGTTTAAGAGCCGCTGCATCCACAACACTACTTACGGTGTTACACCCTAAGTTCTTCGCAGCAATATCGAAGCAAAAGAGCCAAGAACAAACATCATACCTATAAATATCATTATTGTAATAATCATTTTAGTTATAGTTTTTGGCATCAAAATTATATTACCTAAAAATAAGGCAAATTGTAATAAATGCTTCGTCGGAGCCTCAAATTAACGGTGGGGTGTTATAGATCATACCATAAAAACGTAATATAAAATCTATATTAAATTAACTGTACATTTTCCATTATATTTTTGCCAAATCAACAAAATCCAATTTATATTTTAGTTCAAGTTCATTCATGCTCAGATTTGACAAAAATAATTTCCGTTCCCGTGAGAACGAAGGTATAATATTAAATTCACCTTTTCCTGCACGGTAGACGTGAAGTCAACGATTTTATTAAAGTAAAAAGCGCACAAATGAGTAATTGCAAAATGGGAAAACATATTCACAGTTAGTCTGAAGTTTGGGATCCGAAGTAAATCGTCGCGCTCTTTAAATTCGTTCCTCGCATATAAGTCGCCAAAGTAATTTCTAAATCTTTTCCTAAATTGATCTCAATAAAGAGTGAATTAATAGTTAAAGTTGGTGTTTTCATTTATATTTTTTTTCTTAACATTAAAAATAGATTGTTAAGCTGCTATGCTCGAAAGCCGGAGTATCACAGCTAACCTGGGGGAGCACACTGTTACAGTAGTGGCTGCCAAGTGATGTCCCCACTACTACGGTCGTTGGTTGTAGATGATCTCCTGCAGAAGCTAACCAACTCTGGTTATGACAATCAAGGGTATGCGGATGACCTGGTCATTACAATTAGGGGCAAACATGATCAGGTAATTTCTGATCTATTGCAAAATGGCCTAAACATAGTTTGCAACTGGTGCCAAACAATGGGATTTCGAGCCTATGCTGGTAAGACAATACTTGTTACCTTCACGAGAAAAAGTAAGCTTTATTTACAAGCACCATCTCTTGAGGGAACAGAAGTGGAATTTTCAAGGGCGGTCAAATATATAGGTATTACCTTAAATAACAGACTAACCTGGATCTCTCACTTAAAAAGGAGTACTAGATAAAGCTACAGTGGACACATGGACATACCGTAGACTTTTTGTCAAAACTTGGTGTCTTAAACCAAAAATGACTCTATGGTCATACACATCAATCATAAGACCCATGGTCACATACGCCTCACTCGTATGGTAGCCAAAAACAAAACAAAAGACTGCTCAAGCTAGTTTGCAAAAACTACAGCGGCTTGCATGTCTAGGACTGGTGCCAAGCGTACCTGGCCAACTGCGGACCTAGAGGATATGTTGGGCCTGCGACCCTTACATTTGCATATTATCGAGTCGGCCATACTTAGTGCAATCAGGCTACCAATGGCAAACCTCCAAACTAGAAAGAATTTGGATGGCCACATGAAAGTGCTCCAGGATTTCATAGAGAACCCGATGGCTAACCCAATTTCAGACGTTATGCCGAAACGCCATAGCTTTGAAACACCATTTAAGGTGATTTTGGGGGACCAAGGTGCCATTTTGCAAAGACACTGGGGGCCTCACCAACCATTTTTCAGGCAGAAATACACGCCATAGAACTCTGCGCTCGTGAAATAATTCACAAAAATATGCGTGGAGCAAAAATATACACAATATCAGAAAGCCAAGCAGCACTTAAAGCGTTAGACTCATTTACCTTTGAGTCTAAGGCGGTTTGGGACTGTCTTACTGTCTTGAAGCAACTGGCCGAGACAAATAGGGTGACACTGATCTTGGTAACAGGACATGAAGTCATTAAGGCGAACGAGATTGCAGACCACCTTGCAAAGAAAGGAGCAATATCCGTTTATTGGCCCTGAGCCTATCTTTGGACACCCAAAGAGTCACCTCTCAGCTCAGATCAGGCTTTGGGAGGACCGAACTAAGAACGAATACTGGGAAAATACCCCGGGGCTGAGGCAAGCAAAGAGGCTTATAAAGTATTCGCAACCGAGGATAAAAGAAATCCTCACACTCAGCAGAAAGGATCTAAGGCTCATAACGGGCCTACTTACTGGGCATTCCCCACTTAGATACCATCTTAAGAGGATGGGTATGGCCGATGATGAGACCTGCCGATTCTTTTTGGAAGACGATGAATCCGCTGAACATGTCCTGTGTAATTGTGAAGCTCTGTCCTGCATAAGGCTAAATCATCTAAGAAAGGTATTTCCATTGCCAGATGATGTCGGAAAAATGGCCCCCAAGAATATTATAAGATTCATCAAAGATCTTAAGTTCGAATGGGAGCCCTAGGGCATTTAAGGGTAATGTCACAAAGATCTTATAGGTCGCGGTGACAAGATGAGAGGAAGGCGTCCTGCCCGCATCCCCGTAATTAATAATAATTTTTTTTTATGTAAATATGTCTCTTTTATTTTCGACTCTTTGGCTCTTTTCAAAATCCTTAAACTAGGTGGCAAAAGGCTCTACACTGTGTAAAAAAGACAGACAATAACTAAACTAAAAATAACACAAAATGGGTCAAAAGGGACAACGAGAACAAATAGACACTAACAATAAACGAGAAGAAATAATCAAACATTAAATTCTCAAAAGAGACTGTAAATAACGGAAACCAAAAATTTTGAAAAATGCCTAAAATATGAGAAAACAAAAAATTTATTACTTTTGACAATTGGGTAAGTGGCAGTTCCAAGATCTTAAAAATTTCTAAAACAATCTAATAAATAATGAGTACTTAAACCGAACGAATTTTCAACAAAAAGAAATTTTGCAATTTAGCACCGAGACCGAAACCGAATTAAAAAGATAAATCGGACGAACGAGCGAAAAAATATACCTGAAACCATTATAGAGTCCCGCGAGAGCAGCCTGTACTCTCATTGACCTCTACAAACTGCCCTCATCATCCCTCCAGCTGAGCATCTCTAACGGAGCGCCTGTCCTTTCCACAGTACTCGCAACGGTTCCAAAGCAAGGAGAAGCCTCGTGGACTAGTGTTACAAATGCTGTGGCCTGCTATCACCAGCCAAAGACAAGAACTCCGTCTTGCACCGACGATAGTGATTGCCATGTGCAGCTGAATGTGTCTGTGTTCGTTGCCAGATATTCAAGATGTAAACGTCTTTTCAATCTGTGAACGAAGTGGCGCTTAAGTGCGTGTGCGTGGGGTTGTGGGTAAGTGTTCTAATTCCCATCTTCGACTCTCATGTAGTACAGGTGAATTGTAGATTTGGCCACTGTCAACACAAAGCTAATCAAACATTTACTCGACTACAGACCTTTGGTCCCCATAGAAACGATGTCCTAATAATTCCGAAATGCGGGTGGATCAACTGACACATACCGCGCCCTAGATACATTAGACCCTGCAAAGCCGCACAAGTGAAGAACCTGCGAAACAGGGTGCCTTCACCAGCACAATTTGCGCAAATCCTCTGAACCCGCCGGTCAATATGTGACAACTGATTAAGATGCACAACACTGTGATGCAGCAATTTGAATGCTACATCAGAATCTTTGTAATTAGAAGGATAACTGTAGACTACTCTGCCAGTTATCCCTCCCATCACGCGCATATTTACCCCCAAGTGTATTCGCCATCTGTTGTATCCTGTATACTCCGGAGGTCTTATTAACATAAGCACGTCACGGAGGACACGTGTTGTAATTGTGCTGAAAGATGTGTGAGGTGGTCTATTCAGAACGAAAGCATCTTCCAACTTAGTGCCAGGGACACTGGCCCCAAGTTAGCGAAATCTCTCCCGCGCAGAAGGAGAGGTCGTCTAGTTGTGAAGTGTTAGTGTTTATTTCCAGAGATATCAATAATATCTCCGAGAACCGTCAGTGTATGCGTGTCAGCTTCCAAACCCCGAGCATTACTGAACACCGAATCTATTACTTCAGGATTAAGCCTGATTGGAATCGACGCGAATTCCGTGTACCGTAGAGCATTCTACTTAAGGCGAAATGCTGGCCTGATTCTGCCCCAGGTCTGAATCGTTGAGATTAGATCCTGTGGCCAGTCAAGAGGATAAGGAGAGTAGGTAGTAATACTCCCCTATGCCGATCCGTCCCAGTACATTCACCCACAGTGGAGAAATCAAGCTGTCTCTCTGGCAAACACTCTTTGGAATGCACGCACTTGGAGACACCTTGATTTCACAACCAAGTTAGTGAGATCTAATCCACCTATCTTGACTGGAAGACAGAGCGTGCTGTCAGCACCCCATCGTCTTCCGCACCAAAGGCGTCTATCGCTTTTGCTTGAAGAAGACCTACGAAGCCTTCATCAAACGTCTCAGACTTTAGAAGATGAACGATGGACGAGGAAATCAAATAGTTTATCACGACTGACCTACCCATTAAGGATAATGGAAACAGTCAACTACGCCATGAGTTTACAGCTCTATAGATTTTCTCAAGAGCGATGCGGCTATTAGTTGATTTACTCTCGCGTCCGATATACACACCAAAATACTTCAGACAAGTATTAGTCCATTGGATGTTCAGTGGAGTATTTGTACGATCTCTCCACCTTCCACACCACAAGCCTTGACTCTTACTAAGGTTGATTTTAGCGCCCGCTATACGTTCGAACTGTTCGAAAACAGCACGAGTGACCGGAAAAGCTTCATGTCCCGTTACGAAAATAGACAGATCATCCGCATACGCCAACATGAGAGGCCTCACATTGGTATATGGTAGATGAACCGCATACTGTCCGAGCATTCGACGAAGATTCACCAGTAGCAGCTCCAACGAAAGATCATAAAGCATACCCGACAATGGACAATAAAACGAGATAGGAGCAAGAACTTGCCCTTGATGCTTAATCAAAATCGCTGAATCTCTATACAGTTTCCCGACGATATCGAGCCACCTGGATGGAAACCAAAATGCCTCGAGAGCAGTCAAGAGAAACTCGTGCGAGACACTATCAAAAGCCTTTTGTTGGTCTAATGAAATCATGGCCATTGGTGCACCTGTCTGTTCATGGTAGGCAAACAAATGCTTGGCTACCGCAATGTTGTCGTAGATACTACGACCAGGTACAAAATAGTACAATTATGGGTGTATTACCGAAGCAATGGCTGAGCGGAGGATCGCCCCTAACGTTTTGCAGACGATTTTTAGTCTACATTGCATAGGGTTACTGGCCTCCAGTTCCCCATCCTCTGCAAATGTCCCTTTTTTGGAATCAAGCGCATAACAGACCTCCTCTAACTAGAAGAAAAGCCTGAATGTGTCTCAACCGCCGAATTGAAGACTTCCAAAAGGTCAGGCATTAATAAATCCCTGAAACGAATGAAGAATTCTGGAGTCAAGCCGTCATATCCAGGTGAAGTGTGTCGCATTAGATCCTTTGTCGCAGCAATCATATCCTCCAATGTGATTACTGTATCCAGGAGCTCCTTACTGTCTTCAGAGAAAGTGGGAATATTCTTAAGAAATTCATGAGTGGTCGAGGATGTTATCGACGTCCATTCAGAGTAGAGACAACTGTAGTAGTCTCGAATATATTCTGATAGCTGTTGTCCGTTGAGGACTTGTCCAGATTCATCAATTATCGATTCGACCTCAAGCATTACGTCGTCTAGTCGCCTCAAAGAAGTACTGGGTTGGAGAATCGCCTTCCCTCAGCCAGCGTGATCGGCCACGCAAGTTAATTATTTACGTATTTTGCCGGAGAGAAAAAAAAGGGAAAAGAAATCGGTTTTTAAATCACAACAATTACTTGCACTTTATTATAAACTTTATTCAAGAAATATTTCCAAATTGGTTTTTTATTTTAGTGCCGTGCTGATTATGAGAGTCCCGACATTCAGTTAAAGCTTTCACAGACTGATTTTCTCTTTTTAAAAAGTTCATTTTTTAGTCTTTTTACTTTCGGCAAACATCAGCATTTTTACAAGCTGTGTGAAATTAATTTGATATTTTTATTGTTATGATATGCTGTCGGTGCAGCATAAAATGTGGGAACATGTTATTTATAAGAGTTTATACCTTACCAAGATGGTGGCTTAGGTTTCTTCGGAATTTTATAAGTTTCCGGTAAATCATGGGAATTAATATATGTAACTCCTCCCCACATTAAGTCAGAATTCTCCGACTTCGGAGCTGTAATAGTTATATTATTTCTCTTAATTTTCAGTGTTATAAACAAAGCTAGACTCAGTAAACTTATAATCATCATGGCCGTCAAACTTACACTTGTTCCATACATAATATTTTTATGGTTTTGTATATTTTGTAACATAATTTTTTCGAAATTTATGGGCTTTACAAACATTTTCTTTATTTCTTTCGACGGATAATAGTATTTATCTAAAAATTTTATTTTCTTATTGTAGAATTTTTTTTATCTTTAATGCCTAAAGAACAATTATTAAAATTGATTAAAAAACTTGCTGTAAGTGTCATTTTTCTCTTATCACAATTGTGCCATAAGGTTTCATTAAACATATTCTTAACTAAGACACTTTCATCATCTATTTCTTCTATGCTAGTCATATTACTATATCTCAATTCACAGTTATTTTGCACAATACAATTCTTCCTAATTATCAAACGTGTTCTTCATAATGATATATTTTATTATTTATTTCCACAATCGGTTCATCATCTTCATCGATTTCGAGATATTCAAAATTTGGAATTGGCTTAATTAACTGAAGCTCTTGAAGTACATAACTCTTAGGAATTTTAATTGCAAATACCAGTTAATTTATGAAAGCAATTTTATATGCATCTAGCTCCTCTAACGTTAACATACTAGGATGTATTATATTATTTTTTGTTGCCATTATATTATCTAATATTTGATTTACTTTATTTTCGAAAAATCGAAGCTTGGTCTCTTGATCTAAAAATAAAACTTTGTAATTTAACTCCTGCATATTGTGGTTAGTTATATTGAAAGAATCTAAAATTTTTGTTCGGTCGTTTTCGATTAGCATTTTCAAATCTGTTAATATTTTGTTATGATGCTCATTTATTTTAATCTGTTTATTTAAATTTAGAATAGCATTATGATTATTTATCTCTACAACTTTAAGGCGTTCAGTAATTTCTGTTCTATCATCATCATCCATAGTACCAAATAACCCTCTTTGTGCATTACCTACAGCATTTGTTAAACCTCTCTTTTGTCTACTAGGATTTTGAATTGTTTTGAGTTTAATCTTAATAAGATTTATTTCTACACAAAGTGTTTCTCTATCTTCGACTTTAAGATATTCTATGCAAAATTGTATCGGTCTCGTTTGCTATTTCTGCTGCCCTTATTCTGATTTTTACGTACCCATTTTCTTCGTTAATAGGATGAACCTGCAATAGCCCTTGCACTGGCGTTGTCATCATTAGAAATATTATGACTACCTGATAATTTTGTTGGTCTTTTAATGTTAGACGGATGCACATTTTCTAAAGGATATTTTCTAAAATAAGGTTGATCTTTATGCCTAAGTCTTTTATAGTTTTTAATGTAGCCTTCTTTCCTATTTTCGTTATACTTTTCACTACTTTTATTCAGTTTATTTATATATCCACTTTTCTTTTTATTAATCCTTTCTATTAATGGAGTTGCGTCTGCTAGGTTACTGGCTTCTCTAAGAGTCATTTCAATTGTAGTATGGTACCTATCATTATAATTACGTATAGCTTTTTGAATTTTCTGTTCAACTGATATATCTCTCTCAATTATTGTTGAGTGTAATCTTTCTACATCAGCGTTGCCGGTGTAACTGTTCGGTTTCGTCCAATGGACTCCTATACCTTGTTCCTGAAGGAACCTTTTTAGCTGTTCAGATTTAAACTCATTATCCATTATAATAGTTCTAGGTTTACCAAATGTAGCCAAATATCGTTCTAAAATAGCGATCTTCTTTACCCAATTCCTATCCGTTATTGGATAAACTACTGCGAATTTTGTTAGTTTGTCTATAATAGTTATAAATGCTTGTTTTTTATAATGAAATGTGTCTAGATGAATAACGTTGTTTTTGTTTGTAGGTGTTTCTGTTATACTTAATTTTGGTTTAATTGGGTTCCTATCGTATTTGATCTCTTGACACTTATCACAATTATTTATTATGAGTTGTAAATGCTCTTGTAAGTTAGGATAATAGATTTTGTCTTTGAGGGTTTGATAAGTAACGTTGATACCACTATGTAGAGAATCTTTCGCATGGTATAATGAGATTTGTTTGTGACATTCTTCTTCGTCTTTCATTTCTTGAGCTCTCTTTGTAACCTTCATAAACTTCATATTTTAATTTCCAGAGAACAACTTTAGTATACATTGCAGTACTTTAACATAATCGCTATCCTGAACTTCAGAATATATTCCTATATGTCCGGGTTTAATGTACTTCTTTCATATTTCGTTAATTTTTTCTTCGTCGTACTGAGGGTTAATTTCTATTATTCTTCTACCAAATACTATATCTAATTCTTTATTTGGATTGTATGTTAATATTAGTTGTGCCTTAAACTTGTTTATGATTTCTTCTTTAATACCGATATGATCTAAGAGTTGTTCACTTACTGATTGTGCAGTACCAGACAGGTCCATATTAGATTCACTGCTGTTCTGCTCATTTATTTGTGGACTGTTCTCGATTCTACTGAGAAAATCAGCCACTTTGATTTCTTTGCCTTGTAAATATTCGATATCAAAGTTATAATCTTGCAATTTCAATATTCATCTGTGATTTGTCTGGGAAAATTCTTTACCTTTATATTTCGTATTCAAATATTTTATTGGAACATGATCGGTTATGATTCTGAATTTTCTACCGTACAAATAAGGTCTGAAATAAGTTACAGAATAAACTATAGCCAGAAATCCTTTATCAGTTACGCTATAATTTTTCTCATGATTATTCAGCGATCTAGAGACATAGCAGACCGGATGACCGTCTTGCGAGAGAATTGCTCCGATTGCGTACTCACTTGCATCGGTAGTTACTGTAAACTCTTTTTCATAATCCGGAAATTTCAGAATCGGATGTGACTTAATTAAAAGTTTCAGCTTTTCAAATGCTTCAACATACTGTGGGTCATTTGTATTTATTTTGGCATTTTTCTCTAAGTACTTTATTAGAGGTTGAGCTACTTTGGCATAGTCTTTCATAAACTTTCTATAGAATCCTGTCATTCCTAAAAAACTCTTTAACTTTTTTTCGGTTTTAGGCAATTTTACTTTCTTTATATCCTCTATTTTATCAGGGTTTGGTAGAATACCTTCTTTAGTTAGAACATGCCCAAGAAATTGAGTTTCCCTTTTTAGAAACCTACATTTATCGGCTTGAATTTTTAAATTGTACTCTGCTAGTTTTTTTAAGATTATTTCTAATGGCACAAGATGTTCTGCCAGAGTGGTAGAAAATATTAAAATATCATCCAAATAAACGACACATATTTGGTTGATATAATCTAGCAATATTTCGTTGGTAAAACGTTGGAAAGTAGCAGGAACATTTTTCAAACCAAATGGCTTCCTGACATACTCGTATAGAGGGTGTCACAAAAGCTGTCTTTTCAATGTCTTTTCGAGCTACTAGCATCTGATGGTAACCTTTTGCAAGATCCAATGAACTGAAGTATTGGGCTTTACCCAAATTATCTAGTATGCTATCAATATTTGGTAAGGGATATTTGTCGTCTATTGTGATTGAATTCAATTTTCTATAGTCTACAACAATTCTATATTATTGAATCCCCGAATTGTCTTTTTTCTTGGGTATCACTATAATGGGTGAACTATATTTACTCTTACTTTTTCTCACGATACCTTGAGTTTCCATGTCGCTAATCTGTTTTCTTACTTCCTCTTCGTGTTGTGGTGGATATCTGTACAATTTAGCATTTATTTGCTCCGAAGTAGTGGTGTTAATTTCATGTACAATGCTTGTGGTATTTGTTAGCTTATCCCCTTCTTTATAGAATAGCATTTTATATTTCTCCAGTAAATGTTTTACTCCTTCCTTCTCTTCATTGTTCAAATGATCTAGCGTTATATTTCCCAATCTATTCTCTTCTAATACATTTACTTCTTCAACACTTTTATTTAAGAATGGTAACTTTGCCCCATTTTTATACCCTAGATGAAATCTAAAGGGGTATACTAAGTTTGTCATTCCGTTTATAACACCTCGAAATAATGATGGTAGAGCAAAATGGATTGGACACCCATGCAGAATATTAAAAGTTATTTTGATTTTTGCATGTCCGTCCGTCCGTCCGTCCGTGCGCACGATAACTCGAGAACGCGTACACTTAGAGAGTTGACATTTTGTACACGGACTTTTAAAAAAAATGTAAGATTAAGTTCGAAAATGAGACAAATTGGGCAACTCCTTCGTGGGGTTGCCATACAAAGATTTCGTTTTCCGTTATATATTTGAACACTGCCTGAGAACGAGTCGCCATAGAGAGCTGAAATTTGTTACGTGGTGTTTTCATTGTACTAGCAAATAAAGTTTCAAAAACGGACTAAATCGGGCAACCCATTCTTGTTGTTGCCATATAAAAAATAGGGTTTTTTATGTATACTGTGAAAACGATCAATCCACGACATTTTTATTGTAATAAAAACTTCTTCAGAATACGAAATCCTATAAAATTGGTTATAATCATTTTTTCTGTCCGACGAACCGTTCTAGAAATATATGCGAAAAACCACTGCAAAAATCAAAATTGCTCAAATGGGTACCCATACGAAATTTCATACGGGCATTCATCTAGGGTATCATAAGAATTGGTCTTAGACCAATTCTAGCTTTTCACTTGTTTAATATAACTTCCCTATTTTCAATATCAATTAATTTTACATTATTTTGAACCCAATCCATTCCTATCAAAATATTATATGTTTTCTCTAAATTAATTTTAACCAATTTCATTCTGGCGTTATATGGTTGTTGGAACTCAATAGGACATTATGTTTTCACATACTCTGTGTCTTTCTGTATTTCTCGTTCTATAGTACTAATACTTATCTTTTCACCTAACATCACTTCATACATTTCATTCGTGAAATTTTTCGAATTTAATAAACTTATAGTAGAGCCAGTATCTAATAAAGCGATAAATTCTCGATCATTGATTGTTAGGGTAATTAATATTTTTTTCATGTCCGAGGCTAGTTTATAAAAAACTCTTTTTGCTCGGCCTGATTAATATTTTGTCTAGCACTAATTTCATCGACTTGCATCGGTTGGATATTAGCATTATTATGGTTATTATTATTTTGATGTGAGTATCTCCACTGAGTACTATTATTGGGAAAGAAGTTTCTTCTAGGATAACAAGAATTATTAGCATTGCGATTATGAAATCGATCGGAACCATTACTGATATTAAAATTTCTTGCTTGTCTGTGATTATTAAAATTTTGTTGAACGTTACTATAATTATGTCTTTGTGTTGGCCTATGGTTATATCTTTTTTTGGTATTTGGTGGAGTTTACAAAATGTTAAATTAAATTGATCTTGACCGATATATTTATTCAGAACTGTTCTAATTACCTCTAATCTAAATAAATTAATTAATTCTGCAGCTAAAGCACCAGCTGTTATCTCTTTTATTTTCAACACCAATACATTGCTTAATTGATTAACTATCTCACTTTGGTAATCACTAAAAAGTGCACATCCTGATATATCGCTAACAAATGTTGAAATTTTACCTAGAAAATCTAAAATCGTACTGACTTTTAACACACTTATGTCTTGCATTTTTTTAACCTTGTTCTTTTGATGGTTTATAATGTATTTTCAACTTCCTCTTACATTCTTCCCATGAATCTTGTGGGGAGGTTTCCAAGGAATTCTTTGCTGAACCCAATATCTTCTCATTATAGATGACTGTGTACACTTGGTATGCTTGTTGTGGATATTCCAATAATGCGCTATCAACAGCTGATATAAATGATGGTAAAGTCCCTGGTTTCCCTTCAAAAGGAGGTAAATAGCGGAGTTCTTTCTCAATCCTGCTTCTAAGGGATGGTTGATGAGCCTGCCTGCCTAGGATCTCTGTCAATGCAACTAAACATTGCTGCATTATATTTGGTTGTGCCGGTTGTGCCATTCCTCTGTTGCGGTCAATCGCTAGGTTGCTTTGATTTCTTCTCTCCAGTATTGTGTTGAGTTAGTGGTCGTTTCTTTGTGATCTACTAAATTTTTCTTTAGGTCACTGCGTTTCACACTTTATTATTTTCACACTATGGAAACAAAATAATATTATAAATTTTCATTTACGTTCACTATTAACATTCGATAAGCTCGAATCATTGGATCCTTGTTCTACAGAGAAGGAATTATTTTCGTATTTTGCCGGAGAGAAAAAAAAGGGAAAAGAAATCGATTTTTAAATCACAACAAAAACTTGCACTTTATTCTAAACTTTAATCAAGAAATATTTCTACATTCGTTTTTTATTTTACCGCCATGCTGATTATAAGAGTCCCGACATTCAGTTAAAGCTTTCACAGACTGATCTTCTCTTTTTAAAAGTTCATTTTTTAGTCTTTTTACTTTCTGCAAACATCAGCGTTTTGACAAGCTGTGTGAAATTAATTTGATATCTTTATTGCTATGATATGTTGTCGGTTCAGCATAAAATGTGGAAATGTTATTTATAAGAGTTTATACCTTAACAAGATAGTGATTTAGGCTTCATTGGAATTTTATAAGTTTCCGGTAAATCATGGGAATTAATATATGTAACTCGCAGCACAAACTCCAAACTGTGCTTGTAAGTCTGTGTTGCCAAGCGTTCCTTTATTCTGTTGAAATAAAGAAAAAACTCCTGCTGAGTTGGGAGAGGAGCTGCCACCCGAGAGACCTCGGCTGACAAGCTAGAAGCTTGATAGCCAATTTGATTGAAACACGTCTCGATAAAGGACCGAATCTGGAGCTTTACAACATCCCACCATTGGCTAAGAAAAGTAAAGTCAGCTTTCCTCTCTTGACAATCGTGCCACAATTCAATGAACTCATTGATGAACTGCTCGGAATTCAACAAATAGTTGTTGAATATCCAGTATACAGTTCGTCTTTCAACTAGAGTGCTGGTCGCCACTACAAGAAGATGATCGTTACCCAAACACACTTCATGAATGACACCAGAAAATGTTCTAGTATTCCAGGTGAGACGTAAAGTCTATCAATTCTGGAGCCTGCGAGACTTGCATGGATATTTCGCGAGACCCTCGTGTATGATCTAGTCGTACGATGCATCCAACGATAGATATCCACGAGTACGAAAACACCGACAAAATTCCTCAATCGAGTAGCATTGACAGAGTTGAACTGAACTTCAGAGTGCCGATCCATTGACGGATTCAGAGTGCAGTTGAAATCACCTCCGAGGACAGTTTCGCCGCTAAAATTCACCAGACTGGACTGAACAGTATCAAGAACTTGTCTTGTAATGTCCTGGTCATGAGGAAGGTACACCTTTACTACCTTGATATGTTTGTCTTGAATGACATAATCCAAGGCAGAAAGCGAAGCCTGGGAAGATATCTGTATACACAGGAGCCTCGGCGAGGCGCAGGTGTGGCAGACATTGCATACGCAGTGTGTAAATAAGAATAGCGCTCGAGTTTAATGTCTATATCGAACATGTTGACATGTTCGATAGTACTGTGTAGTCTTGTATGAGCACTTAAACCCCCGGTGTTAAGAGAGCCTATCTTATACATTCAAAGAGATAAAAAGCTCAACCGATGATGGTACGACGTCTACGGACGAGGAGAATCGGCCAAGCAATGCTCCTGTATCAACTCCACCACCTACCTGTGAAGTCGTGCTAACCGAGTTACATCTTTGTACTTTCTCTTCTTCCTGGACTCCTGTTGTAGGAGTTGAAGCTGAGGAAGTAACAACTCTGGCCTCTCCAGCTCCTTTACAAGAATACTCCAGATTTTATCTGAATACTTATTTTACTGGAGCTGGGCAAGAATTTCGGAGATCTTCTTCTAGGAAGGGTCTCCATTCCCTTCGAGACTTCAAATTGGCTACCAGTCGAAATGATGCCATCACATGACTCGTAGCCACCGAAGCTCGAAAGACCAGTCTAATCCAAGGCGGTCAAGGCACAGTCGCACAGCTGCCTGAGAGATGCTTCCACCTCCCTCACAACAATCTTCGAAATGCCAGCTCCACTATAGTCCTCCCCCAGTGGGGTAGCTTTGATGCAACTTTCTTTGCTATCTCTGGAGGAGGCAGCATCGTCCGGTCTACCTTATTCCTCCTCCTCGTCCTCCTTTTCTTCCCTACTTGGCTATTCAACTCCTCGTCGGAAGTAGCCGTGTTTTCACGTGCCGACGTGGCGCCGTTTACAGCCATAATTATTTTTGGCTCTATCACAACTTCAGGCACCTTAACCACAAGCTGCTTCGAAACAGCAGGTTGAGTGCCAACCGAAGGTTTCTTCTCCAGATCCACTGCTGTAGTAGTGGCTTCCTTCGAGAGAACCTTCGGTTCAGCCTTCTTCCCGGTTATCCTGAGGCAGTCAGCAATAAAATGCCCTACCAAATGGCATGCATGCCATTTTGCTTCGGTGCTCACGTCTATCCAGTGCCTCGAGCCGGATATGCTCAAGTAAAAGCCTCTTGGAAGCGTACATCCCTTATTTAAAGTAAAGGACGCCTCCCGGCTGGTACCGAAGATAACCCGCCCGAGCCCCTCGTCCCCAATTTTAATTGGAATGGCGCGAACACTGCCATGAACCTTCCCAAATTTCCCTCGAAATTCAGCAGGTCTTCATGACTGGCTCGCATTGGTACCTGTGAAAACACGACTTTCTTGGGGGTTTCCCTGAGTGGGAACGGCACAAGATGTCTACCATCCACCTCGATGCACGCAAGCATAAGCTTGGTAGCACTCTCGAGGGTCGTGGTGTACACCTCAATTATTCCCCCAGCGATTACTCCCATGGAGAATAGCTCCTCATGGGAGATGACCTGGAAGATCGCTTTCAGGTATGCTCTCTGAGGACATCTATTGATGTGCTCAAGCTGCATACCGTAGCTCTCATCCTGCCACCTCCCGTCGAAAAAAGCCTGTAGACCCGCACCGGTCTTAGGCCGAGGCTTACCTGCGTCCAATGGGGGCTGGACGAGGAGTGATGCCCTGACCTAAAATTTCTAAGGCTTACCCTTTAGTGGAACTGCCACTTACTTGCTGTGCATAAGAAATCCCTGCAACTAACGCCGGGGATCATGGTGCTGCTGTTGGTCTTGCTTCTGGTGCTGGTGGCTTCTGCTTTGAGGCATTTGCCTTCGCTGCAGAAAGCGGTGGCCTTGAAGCGTTGAAGCCGAAGCCGTTTTAACAATATCTGTCAAGCTTGGCTGGATGTAGTTGCTGTTCTCATTTCAGGTACTGCTGCTTTTGCATCCATGTTCGGAGCTGATTTTCCTGGTACTTCTGGGACAGCGGCACCTGTACTTCCTGCAGTCTTCTCCAACGGAGTTGACTGTAGTTTTTTATCCTCTTACGTAGGCCCCTTGGTGGCCTTCTCTGTGGGTCCTTGGTGGAGTTCTTCGGAAGAAGAAGAAGAAGCCATCGTATTCTTCTTCCTCCGTCCCCGTGATTTGAGGGGATCATCACTCCCCCCAGAATCACCGGTGCTCATTTTGAGCGCGGTCGAGATGCTTTAATTCTTCTTATTTTATTTCGAATAGTTTAAAATTAATAATAAACTAAATTTTTATTTATTTTTAGGTTTTACTTTTATTTATTATTTTGCATTTTTCTTACTTTTTGAAATTTTGAAACTGTGAATTTTTCACGGTTGCCATGTTGTCTTGGCAACGGCCAAAATTATTTAAAAATTCAAATCTGTCACTAAATTTTGAGGATTTTCGCAATTAATTAAATTAATTTTTGCACAATTTTTTAATAATTTTTTCACCAAACACAATAACCATAAAACACACAGTCTGAATACAATTTCTGCTCACTTTCTTTCACGATTTCTGTACTTTTTCCGCTGTTATATTGTACTTGGATTTCCCGAAACACAAAATGACACATCCACTCTCTGTGACAATAATAATAATAATACCTAATAATAGACGCAGGTTAGTATATAATTAGCATTGTAAGCGGTAGGCTATTTCGTTTAATAAAGAATTTATTAATATACTGTAACTAAACGAGTTTCATTTTTAAATCATCCTGATCCGACGAGCTATCCACAGCCATCACACTGAAACTCCGTTACAAAGTAATGAAAGTACTAACAAACAAAATTGAATACGAATTACAAATAATCCTGCTTACGATTAGTAAAGGCAGGGAGAGATATTGCTCCGCAATGATTATATAAAGGATGGAGGAATCGAAGATATAGATCTTTAAGTTCGAAATCGAGGGTTATGTCTCCATTAATAAAAAAGAATGCATTACTTGCCATCCAACTTCGTCAAGGCAAATCTCGTACTGAATACAATTAAACAAGATCGATTACATGGGCACTTTTAAACCAAAGCTTCAGGTTTTCCGAACAAACACACGTCAATGCTATTTAGTGCACTATGCCAACTTATTTGTAGATGTGACACCTATGCTACTGACACGATGACGCTAACAGCTCGCCAAAGACCACAGCCGCCATATCCACTACCTTTGCAGATGATTATTATTATTTTTGAAAAGTACACCTATACCTCGCTTTGGTTGGGAAAAGCTGTTCATCGATTGTTACATGTTCCCAAGGCTTATAACAATTTTGGCTATTTTCGATTAATTTGTACCATACTTCAGAGATTACAGCAAATTTATCTGTTTGTAAACGCTGCCTTCGTCGATTTTTTTTATCAAACCTGATAAACCGCATAATTTTACAAAAACACTCCTGCTCATTGTTTTTGAAAAAAGCGGAACCCCATTTCTTGTTCCATAGATATGAGATGTTCAAATTGTTTGCCTGATATGCGCCAAGTGCATATAGAAGAGCAATAAATGCATATATTTTTGCAGAGGTAAGATTCCATTTAGTTCCCAATACTTGAGACGCTTCTTCTTCTGTGCATTTTCTATCTGCTCCATTACACGATTGTCAATAAGCAAAGAAAATGCAGTTCGCGCTTTGTCTTTCATAATATTTCGTTTGGTATATGCTGTCGGGCATACAACCTCGCTAAAAATATTATAACTTGGCGCTCTTTCAGGTGTTGAGCCTTGTTTCTTGTCAAATAGTACCATTAGCCACAATTTCGTTACATCGGTCTTTCACATCAGTTTCACTTTCTGAACTCGAAAAAGCTCTTTTTCTCTTATGTTCTCTACGTATATTCAAAATATTCTGGCCTTAACTTTCTTTATCTGATGACTCACATTCGTCCGTAGTGTCAAATGAGTCATAATGTTGTTCTATGGTATCCAATTCAATTTCAGATAGTTTCTCTTCACTAAATTCCAAACACTCTTCATCTATGGTGTTTACAATTTCCAACAAATATCTTGAATGTCTAATGCAATGGTTTTGTATCACAACCACACAACAAATCTTCATGATATCACATGAATGTTTGCACGGGTCAAATGACCCGTTACAGTAGTTAGAGCAGATTACATATATTTCTCGGTAAAAGAAATAACAAGAAATGCGTAAATATTCGAAAATATATACGATGTATTTTTTAATAAAAGTAAGTAGTATAGGCAAATATAAATCTGATAATGGTAGTTACAAGAAAATCTAATAAAAAGTTTAAAATGGGTCATGTAGCCCGTTGTGGTAGGTTAAGTGTTAAACCACTAGCTATAATTGTTTTATAAAACACTCACTTCGAATTAAGAAAAAGATTAGAGTTTATTGATTCAAGTTATTCAAGTTTACTTACTGAATAATTAAAGTTTATCTATTGAGCCACTACTGGCTATAATTCTTTTATAAAACTCTCATTTCGAATAACGAAAGCGATTAAAGTTTATTGAAACAATAACTACCGGAGTTCTTTATTTATACGAATAACAAATCGTCAAAGTTCTCCCTATAATAGGGTTATGAAAGTGGCAACACCAAAAATATTTAAATAAGGATATATTGATTAAGTTCTAGTGGGGCTTGTGCACCTTCTTCAGCTGACGAAAAGCTCTCCCGGTCCTTTGTGTCTTCTTCAAAAAATCACCACATAAATTTCTGGTGGCAGCTGTGGGATTAAAAACTCTGACATTTTTTTTAAAAGACCTGGATGGAAAGGGCCTCTAGGCGAAGCACACACCTACTCCCAAGAGGACATCAATAATAGAACCCCAGCACAGGGCGGTGAATGGAACCGGTCATCAGAGACGGCCAAGCAGTGCAACAGGAAGCTTTAAGTAAGTCTTACGTTCATAGGAGACACATATAATTAAAAATAAATAAATAAAAAAAAGAAGTGGTAAATAATATCGATCTATATTTAGTAATATGAACGAGAGAATATGTTCTGAAAATATTTTTAAAATAGTCCTATATTTCACGATTGTTTTGATTCTTTAATTGTTTTGCTCGGACATAAATCCCTTTTAGGGTTTGAGTATTGTAGGAAATTACAAAATATCCCGTTGTTGTATATTTCGTGGTTTAATGTACTTTTGTGTGTATTGAAAGACAGAAAGAAACGAGTACCATTTGATGGGTAGCAGAGAATTTCCTTCAAAGCTTGCTTTCAAATTTTAAATATTTTTATTTTCTCTCTATTAGTACTTCATTTGGTTACAAACTTTTCAAAAATAATAATAATAATCTGCGGGGGTAGTGGAAATGGAGGATGTGGTTTTCGGCGAGCTGCTAGCGTCATCGTGTCAGTAGAACAGGTGTCACATGTACAAAAAAATTGGCATAGTGGACTAAATAGCATTGATGTGTGTTTGTTCGGAAAATCTGAAGATTTAAAGTGCCCATGTAATTGATCTTTTTTAATTGGATTCAGTACGAGATTTGCCTTGACGAAGTTGGATGGCAAGTAATGCATTTTTTTTATTAATGGAGACGTAAACCTCGATTTTGAACGTAAAGATCTAGATCTTCGATTCCTCCTTGCTTTATGTAATCATTGCGGAGCAATATCTCTCCGTGCCATTACTAATCGGAAGCAGGATGTGTAATTCCTATTCAATTTTGCATTCATTACTTTGTAACGGAGTTTCGGTGTGATGGCTGTGGATAGCTCGTCGGATCAGGGTTATTTAAAAATGAAAGTCCTTCAGTGGCATTATATTAATAAATTCTTTATTAACCGAAATAGCCTACCGCTTACAATGTTAATTATATACTATGCTAGGTCTAATTCCTTAAACTCTTTGATTTGTACAATATATTAGTCTACCTTCATTGGTATTTTACCACTAAGACCTGAGAGGGAGACTGACGGTATTCTAAAGGAGACTTGGTTACCGGGTACGCGGACTCTTCACTCGACGCTCCAACGAAAATATTTTCTAGTTTAAAACAAGTAGGACATGGCTGGTATGGGCATTCTTCCCTCGACGTGCCAATAGACATAGATAATTTATAGAGACGGATGATATGGGGATTCTTCACTCAACGTGTCATATGAAAATAGTGTAATATGTTACGGAGATTCTTCACTCGACGTACCAACGGAAATAAATACCTCCAATAATTGTAATAGAGACGGATGGTATGGGGATCTCTCACACGACGTACCAGTGCAATATTGATGAGGGATAGTTCTCGCTAACCGCGCTGTGGGAATACAAGTCCACAAGGTACGGGGATTGCCCACACGACGTACCAGTGCAATGTCGAGGCGGGATAGTACTCACTAACCTCGACGCGATAATTCGGAAAAGACACTGGGATTATTTCACTCGGCGTGTCAGGTTTTCTAGTGCGAGAATTTCGCTCGCCACTAGTACCTTTGTAAAAATAGTCTGTCGAACTGACGTACTTGAGGTCGCTGACCAGACTGATCTCTGTGACCGTCTGGCGTGCTTTATATAGCTGGGGATTAGAGCTTCTCAGTGGCTGAGTGTCTAATCCTTCTACCTGCGCCAGCTGTTTATGAACAGAAAAGCTTTCAAGCTCTTTTGAAAAGCTTTTCTTGTACTTGGCTAGTACATGTACAGGCGTGCTGATCTTGAAGCCGGTGACTATGGCAGCTGGATTGCACGCCCCAGTTGGGGGGGGGGGTTGGTATAGCCTTTGTCATCTTCTTCTCCATGAGGGGAGCGGGAGCATCTTCTCGGCTGACGAGTATGATTGACTTCGGCCGGGCTTCCTTCTTGCAGTTTGCTGCCTTTCGTATAGTTTCTCGGGACGACATCGGTTGCTGGCTGCAGCTGGGTGTGTGGTTTGCCATGATTGTCAGGGTGCTTGTTTGTTTCGAGGTATGCTCATGGCTAATAGTCGTTTCAATGACCGGAATCGACTTCGTGTTGTGGATAGGTGTGTTGTGTACAAAAATTCCATTGCGTACACAGCACCTGGGGCTAGCTGAAAAAGACCTTGGAATAGGAGGAATTTGGAAAAGGGCAATGTATTTGAAATGCATAATTCAACGCATAATTCAAAGTTCGATAATCCTGCTTACATTCATGCACAACTTATCTTTTGGTCGCGTGGAAAAGCCACATCAACATCAGCGGTTTCTACACACGAACGAATTACACTTCTTAATTCAAAGTTCCATGAGCCCGCTTAAAAGCATGCCCGCTTATCTTTTGGACGTGTAAAAAAATCGCATCAAAAAATAACCAAATATTTTCCCACAAAACGACTTGGGAAAAATATAAATTGTAAGTTTAACCCCAAGTCGTTTCGATAGAAAAAAGCCCGACGACAAATCTCGCCTTCAGCAAGAATTGTCAATTGTCACGATATGTATGTGCGTATGTACATTGTATGCACATACACATCGGGGATATAAATTTTACACGGTTAAGACTGAAACGATTAAGTCTTCACCAAAAATGCTTTTATCAGCACATTTTCAAGTGCTGCATACGTTGTGGGTGCAACAATATATGCACAAAAGGCAAGACGATGGTTTGTGATATTTATGAAAATATCAAATTACATTTCAAGCCAGCGTCCGTCGCGATGTTCAACATGCCCATCGAAAATAATTTTTTTATCTTGAACAACGAGACTTGAGAGTTGAAAGATTAATGTCTCGAAGGCGTTGATTTTAAAACTTGTTGGCGAACGTCCCGCCACAAGAAAGTTTGATTGGATCTGGTGGATGAAAATTAAAAGCGGTGAATGGTTGCGTTTGTTTTAGTAAGAAGGGAAAGATTTGTGTCGAAAATAAAAAGTCTATCGAATAAGGCATTGTTGCTTTTTAGTGTAAAAATTAATAAACGGAAAGAAGAAGGAACAGAACTATGTCTAAAATAAAAGGTCTATCGAAGAAGGCATTGTTGTTGTTTGGTACAAAACTTAATAAAACGAAAGTAAGCTAGTGCTGTGTTTAAAATCGAAAGGTAACCCAAACAAGGAATAAAATAAGAAAAAGGGGAGTAAGAGTTAACATAGTAAGTACCCCGAATATAAAACAAAATTTGCGCAGCCGGTAGGATAGTTGAAGCCTGCTTCTCTAAAAGTCAAAGTAGAAAGGCATAAGAGCTTTAAGATCCGCTATCCAGCGAACCTAGGGGGTCCCATTGACAGAGCCACTCAGGGCAAGTCACCCCCAACACTCGGGGTAGATACCACCTCTAGATGCCTTTGCTCCAGGCGGGCAAGCGTTCACCTCAATTAGTGCAAAAGCTTAACCGAGGGATACAAGAGAACAGTCCGTAGAAGGAAGTGGAGAAATATTCAAAACTCCCCCAGAAGGACGAATACTCAAGCCAGCCAGGACACAGCACGACAAGCATCATCATATGCCAGCCGACAGCCCTGCTCAAACTCCGCAGGAAAGAGAAGCAGCAGCGAGAGAAAATGTTACAAACCCGAACTCGATATTACCCAAATACATGAGTGACGTTTTATATTAGATATCTGTATGCGTGTCGTCCCCATTGGAAGGAAGCATCAACTTGATCCAACACTTAAAAGCGAAGTGGAGACCCTCACCAATGCATCACATTGAATACATTTAAGAAAAATTGAACTGTAATTTATAGATAAGTCTGTGTCAAAGCTAGGTGTTTATGTGCTTTCTCTCCAACATTAAGAGTGGGTGTGAACGCAACGTCAAGCTCTTAGCCACGGTCGAATACACGATATTTTCGAGACTCGCCACGAAGGATAACGTTTTGTTAATTTCCGGCAGGGGACACTTGTGTGTGACAGGTCGGCAGATGACTTTTGGTCGAAGTTTTTTTTTCTGCGTATTGAGTTTTGCGGAACAAAATCCTTTTTCATCCTGCGGACATCGGCTGTGGATAACCGGCAAGTTACGTTTTCTTGGATTCCTTGCAAAAGTTGCGGTTTAGAAGCCTCTTATTTCGGAGATGCTGTTTTGAGAATTGCTGCAATTTTAATATATATGAGAAACGTTTTTTGGAGGAGATTGGCCTTCTTTTTTTAACACAAGTTAATGTGGTACAAGTAAGCTCATGATTCATACTTTACATATTAGAATTTGGGAGTTCAAATCGTTTAGATACCCCTACAGTTGGTACGAGTATAAAGGCAGGACCAATTTATTGAATTATCCAGCTTATTTTTGTGTAATAAGAGTGAAATCATACCGTTGTGTTCCAAATTGTATCGAGCTGTATTCTGTAATAGTTTCTTGGCTGATCTAAAAAACCAAGTGGCGCCCAAAATTCCTTCCTAAATGAACCCGGTCTGTCTCCACTGAGCGGCTCGAATGAAGAAGGGCGGAGCCCTATTTAATGTGTCACGTATAATTAATTGTGGGACGTAACGAAAACTCTCCACCTTAAGCCGACGCGGAAACTAGCAAAAATCACCCCAATGAAGGTACGGCATCTGCCGCTGAACTTTTTCCAACGGGACCTCGACCTCGAAGCGGGACCATTTTATCAGGTCCAAATAATAATAATTTTTTTTTATTTAAATAAGCTCTTTATTTGTTGACGCTGTGGCTCTTTTCAACTTTCCTTAACCCTTGTGTCAACAACTACATCACCGGTGAGTTTTCACATGCTTGGTATCAGTTTTTCATTTATAGGCCTGGGTGTCTCCGACATCCTCAAAAATTATGTTTTAAACATCGTTGCCAAATTTAAGATTATTAACTATTTTGGATATGTATGATAAATAGTCGCACATTATTGTACCTACCGAATGAACACCTGCATCACCCGTGATGTATAAGTTTGTCATACATTTTGTATGGGAGTAGGGACTTTTATCACTCATTTACAGATAAAATCATGCAGTATCGTGCATCTGATGCACTATGATGCAAGTTAAACGCTCAATTTATTTTGTGAAGTCGTACTGAAAAAAGTTTAAACGCGGAAACGGAAGCTTTTCAAGTGGAGACAATTGAGACCGACAGCGAAAGTGAGGCCGAAGAAGACGATGAGGAGGCTTTATCTTTTGATTCGGAAGCAGATATTTTTAAAGCTAGAGATGGAGCGATTTGTAAAAAAAAATTCTTTACCTCCAACTCAAACCTACGCTGCCTACTGCGTCAATCTGCAAGGCCCCAATCCGCTCCTGAAACTAAAACGCTCGGAATCGATGAAACATTTCAGCGTATTTTTTCGCAGCAGATGTGCAGTCTTATTATCCGGGAGATTAATAGACGGGCTGAAAGGAAGTATGCTAGATGGAACATTGATAATCCTGTGGAACAACCGCGATCATGGAAGCCATTGACGGAAAAGGAATTTAATGCGTATTTGGGTATTTTGCTCACGGCAGGAATCCACCGCAGGCAAATGTCCAGGATCTGTGGAAATCATCTTCCATCCATTATATCGTGCAGCTATGTATATTCGTCAATATTGGACTATAAATCAGTTCATCCATTTTGACAATGACACCACTCGATGATGCTTAACGATAATCTGAGAAAAGGGTATCGGCCAGGTGCCAATTTGACGTTTGACGAACAGCTTTTTCCATTTCGTGGACGTACACGTTTCACGCAGTATATGCCAAATAAACGGGCAAAGTATGGTATAAAAGTATGGTGGGTCTGTGATGCAGAAACATCGTATCCAATTACAGGACAAATTTATACAGGGAAAACGCATGTCCGTGATGTAAACCAAGGTGAATGTGTCGTCAAGGAACTATGCCATCAATTTTCGAGAACTGGCCGGAACATATTCATGGATAACTCTTTCACATCGTTGTCACTTGCGCGTCTCTTGATTACCTACCAATTGTCCACGGTTGGTACCGTGAAGAAAAATAAACCATAGCTGCCAGAAGAATTCAAACCAAGCCACCAGCGGGAGCTCAACTCAACTGAGTTTGGATTTCTAAAGGACGAGCCAATAACATTATGTTCATATGTCACCAAAAAGAGACCAGCGAAAGCAGTTGCCCTCATTTTCAACAAAACAATTTCAGGTAAATAGCAACTGCGGATATGCTATTCTCGTCTTTCTTTTCTAACCTTTATTGATTTATTATAGATTAGCTGCTTCATAAACCCGACATAATAATGGACTATAATAAATACACAGGAGGAGATTACAATATGGAGAAAATGATGACTGAATATTCTTCAAAAAGGAGGACTCTTCGCTGGCCACAAGCATTTTTCTACAACATGCTAAATATCGCAGCTTTGGCAAGTTATATTATAACAACGGCTAACTTGAATGGTGTTGCAAAAAAAAGGACAGATGTTCACCGTAAGGATTTTCAGGAGCTAGCTACTGCCCTGGTAATACCAAATGTCATCGATAGGGCTAATAATAAGAGTATCTCGACCGGCAATTTTAGCACTCAAAGTGGTTTAGAGTGCATGCTGGAGCGCCCGTTGATTTCTGGGGCGGAAGCATTAGCTCCCGGTTAAGCTCTAAAGAGGGATGCCCAAGGACATATAAAACAGGTGGGAACCTGTTTCTTCTGCGAGAAACGCCATCCCGCTCGTAAGCGATGCTATGCTTGCCAAAACATTATTTGTACACAGCATAGCTCACTTCTCATCGGCAAATGCAACAGCTGTCCCAAATAAGTGCAATAATTTATAATTTTTAAAATAAACATGATAATAGAAAAATAAATTTGAGTCATTAATTTCTTATGTACAGAATCTAACTCCAATATAATTTTCATTTTTCTCATACTACCTATTTCCCAAATTGCCGAGCAGTAAATGTCGCCCGTAGTCCGTAATACCTGTCCTTTTTTATTTTTTTGCTTCTAACAATGTCATAAAATAAATAATAAATTCAATAAATATATTTAGATCTGTCATTTGTTACCGACAGACCTCATTTTTCACGTATTTACCTGCAACTCAGAAACTTTACCATACAAAATGTATGGGTATCACCGGTGATGCAGGTCTTGATTCGAGGAGGTAAGATGTGGTGTTGACACAAGGGTTAAACATAAAATGCAAAAGGCTATAAAGATGTAAAACAAAAAAAACAAAAAGACAAAAGAAAGGACACTAGCTAACCTAAAAAATCACAAACATGGCAGTCAATAGGGACATCAAAATCAAACTATACACTAACAGGTAAAGGAACAAAAAGATAACACTATGTTCTTTAAAGAGACAATATAACCGGATAAAGAAATGTTGAAAATGCCTAAAAAAACAAAACAAAAAATTTACGTCCCAATTTGGAATATTAGGTAAGTCGCAGTTCCAAGAAGTACCAAATTTCCAAAATAATCTAATAAACAATGTCCCTAAACGAGCGAATTTCAAAAAAAAAATTTGCAATTTTGTACCGAAACCGAAACCGAATGACAAATAAATGACCGAACGTACGAACAATTTACGCGATACCGTTATAGAGTTCCGCGAGGGCAGCCTGTAGCGTATACCCCCTTACGCTACATCATGCACCCCCCTCCCATGTTTTCCAGAGGTACCTAGGGAAAGGATCAAATTTAGACATTTCCGAGAAGTAGCCCTATACTACTTCTCCATATTAGAAAATTCCCGAAAAAGTTAAAATTTAGATCTTTTTTTTTGAGAAGTAGCCCTATGCTACTTCTCCATAGTACAAAAATTCCTGGAAAGATGAAATATAAAATCTATATATTTACAAGAAGTAGCCCTATGCTACTTCTCCATATTAGAAAATTCCTGATAAGTTAAGAACATATTTATACATACCCGCATACCAGTGCAGATCTAAAAAGAAACAACAACAACAGCAGAATATTTTCAGTCGAAAAATTCTAAAATGTGCAAAATGAGCACAAAATACAATTGTCCGTTTAAAACTTACCGCTAGCCAGCCAACATTCCAGACACGCAATTGTAACTCGCCTAGCTGTAAAGCATCACGCGATACCATCACGCAATGCATTACAGTCAGCCCGCCCGAAAGAAATTCCAAAAGAATGCTCGCTCGACAGAAAGACTCGAGATTGGTGCGGAGAAAAAGCGCTCGTCGGTCGGTGGGTTGAACCGGGGAACGGCTGTAATGTAGGCAGACAAGGGAGTCGAGTTTGAACAAGCGACGGGTTAAGGCAGCTGCTTGTGCGATTGAGTGCTGAAAATTTTAGAGAAATAGTTTTTGCAAATTACCTGGATTCAGTGCCGCAACTTTTAAAGAAATTAGATTTATAAATTACCTGCGATTCAGTGCTGAACAATTTGAAGAAATTCGTTTTTATAAATTACCTGCGAGTGAGCGCTGAAATATTTAAAGAAAATAGTTTTTATACATTATCTGGATTTAGTGCTGAAAATTTTAAAGAAATTAGTTTTGCAAGTTACATGCGATTCAGTGCTGAACAATTTGAAGAAATTAGTTTTATAAATTACCTGCGAGTGAGCGCTGAAACCTTTAAAGAAAATGGATTTTATAAATTATCTGGATTTAGTGCTGAAAATTTAAAAGAAATTAGTTTTGCAACTTACCTGCGATTCAGTGCCGAAACATTTTTTTTAAGAAAGAGTTTTGTAAATTACCGACGGTTTAGTGCTGAAAATTTTAAAGAAATTAGTTTTGCAAATTACTTGCAATTCAGTACCGAAACTTTTAAAGAAATTAGTTTTATAAATTACCTGCGATTCAGTGCTGAAAAATTTGAAGAAATTAGTTTTTATAAATTACCTGCGATTTGGCGCTGAAAAATTAAAAGAATCAGTTTTATAAATTACCTGGATTTAGTGCCGAAACTTTTAAATAAATTAGTTTTGCAAGTTACCTGCTATTTAGTGTCGAAACATTTAAAGAAATTAGTTTTGCAACTTACCTGCGATTCAGTGCCGAAACATTTTTTAAAGAAAGAGTTTTGCCAATTACCGACGGTTTAGTGCTGAAAAATTTGAAGAAATTAGTTTTTATAAATTACCTGCGATTTGGCGCTGGAAAATTAAAAGAATCAGTTTTATAAATTACCTGGATTCAGTGCCGAAACTTTTAAAGCAATTAGTTTTATAAATTACCTGCGATTCAGTGCTGAAAAATTGGAAGAAATTAGTTTTTATAAATTACCTGCGATCTGGCGCTGAAAAATTAAAAAATCAGTTTTATCAATTACCTGGATTTAGTGCCGAAACTTTTAAAGAAATTAGTTTTGCAACTTACCTGCGATTTAGTGTCGAAACATTTAAGGAAATTAGTTTTGCAACTCACCTGCGATTCAGTGCTGCAAAATTTGAAGAAATTAGTTTTTATAAATTACCTGCGATTTGGCGCTGAAAAATTAAAAGAATCAGTTTTATAAATTATCTGGATTTAGTGCTTAAAATTTAAAAGAAATTAGTTTTGCAACTTACCTGTGATTCAGTGCCGAAACATTTTTTTAAGAAAGAGTTTTGTAAATTACCGACGGTTTAGTGCTGAAATATTTAAAGAAAATAGTTTTTATAAATTACCTGCGATTTTGCGCTGAAAAATTAAAAGAATCAGTTTTGTAAATTACCTGGATTTTGTTCTGAAACATTTTAAAGAAATAGTTTTTATAAATTACCTGGCTTTTGTGCTGAAACATTAAAAGAAAAAGTTTTGTAAATTACCTGCGATTTAGCGCTGAAAAATTTGAAGAAATTAGTTTTATAAATTACCTGCAACAGCGCTGAAAAATTTAAAAGAAATAGTTTTTGTAAATCACCTGCGATTTAGTGCTGAAACATTTTAAAGAATGCTGAAAAATTTAAAAGAAATAGTTTTACAAATTACCTGCGATTCAGTGCCGAAACATTTAAAGAAATTAGTTTTATAAATTACCTGCGATTTAGTGCTGGAACAATTTAAAGAAATAGTCTTTGCAAATTACCTGCTGAAAATTTTAAAAGAAATAGTTTTTGTAAATTACCTGGACTTTGTGCCGATTTCTTGGAATAAGAAGGAAAACTTTTATTAGTGAAAATTTCGTGAATTAAAATCAATAAACTAAGTATACCTTTATGAGAAATAATAATAAAAGTCAAAGTGAACCAAAAGGTTTGTGTTATTTTTTTTGTAGTTTGAAGATTGTGTTTTAAGAAGTTATATCGTAATTAAATTGGGCTGGTGAACTTCGGTCTTTCCAAGCACTCCCAGTCCATGTTACGAGAAGAAAGTCAAGGCTCGTAACAAAAAATTGGTGGCAGCGGTGGGATCGTATCCCAGCTACCTATCGTCACGATCTCTTTAGCTTTGATAAAGTAAAGAAGCTACAACAAAGGTAACATAAGCCAGGCGCTATAGGTGTACCCATCGTTGTGTATTACACAACCCAATCCCAGCCAGGCGCTCAGGGATTGTGATAAACATAAAGATATCGAATATCAACACAAAGAAGAAATGGACCCCAGAGAAAGCAAAAACAGGGGAAACAAGCTCCAGGACATCAAGGCAGAAATCAAGGAGTATACCCGACCAGCAGAATCCGACGAAGAAACGATGGACTTCCAGGAATTCGTGAAAACTCAACAAAGACTACACAGATACAGCACTCTTCGAAAGTAAGTCAGCTTATCATGTAAAATTAGAAAATATTAAATTTAAATATCTGTTTGTTAAGAAATTAATAAGCGCATCAAATTTATAATTTATATAAAATATATAAGTGTTTCTAAAGAAAAAAAAAACATAAGGTGTTGTGCTAGTAAAAAAAAAAAACTTTCTCTTTCGATATACATTATTGCGTACATATTAATTATTGCGCTCCTTTAACGTTGGAATTCTTCAGATAAACTAATCAGGTGCTTAAGTCCCACTTGCATTTTTTTCATGACTTCGGATTTCTTTTCTTTCTCTCGGCGACATAATAATAAAATTTTTTTTATGTGTGCTGCTGCGAGCTTGATGCTCCCTTTTGTAAAAGTGTAATACTCGACGGCCTTTCGTAAAATTAAAAAAATAATTCTCTTTGTGTTACTTTATATTCGCGTGTTACTTTATATTTCGATCGTATAGAATTTCGTTGCATCTTTTTTTTTTTTTTTTTTGATCACGTATCTGTTCTTTATTGTATATTGCTCCATTGATTCCGTGTGTTAAAAGTGTTGTGTTCTTCACCATTCGCACCTAACCACTAAAAAGTAAGTGAAGGCGTGTTAGCAAGATAGTCGCTACACGTTTTCGCGATTATTCAGCCCAGGCCGGGAATAGCCATAAACGTACGGTTGCCCAACTAGCTCGCCCTTCTCGTTTATTACGTGCCTCTAATCGAGTCAAAATGACTCAACCTCCACCTACTGGTACTAATTCGGGGTTATCGGACCTCAGAATAACATTAACGGATGCACGGAATATGATCCCAAAGTTCGATGGAAACTCAGGTGACCTGCATCGGTACCTCGCGTGCTGCGACATGTTATTCACGACACGACATCCAAGAGCGACGCCGACAAGAAAATACTGCTTAGCATTTTAAAAACAAAGCTAACTGGCCCGGCATATGACATCTTTAAATATAAAGAAGTCTCAAACTGGGATGAATTAAAAGCAGAACTCGTCGAGCAATTCCAAGAGCATAGACCACGTGTGGCTATACAAGGAGAATTGCTGCGACTCAAACAAACTTCACGGGAAAGCATATATGATTTTGCTTCACGCCTATCAAAACAGCTAGCTGATTTGAATAGCGCCACGGTTAATGAAGCCACACAATCTTCTGCAAGGGCATATCTCATCTCATAGGATGAGAAAAATGCCATTAGAGCATTTGAAGACGGCCTTAAAAGGGAACAACTTAAGGTCATCGTTAAGGCACGTTCAGAGACCTCACTAAGGAAGCTCATAACTTTTGCTTCCGAACATGCTCAACGCATTGAGGAAACTCAACCCCATACTCAAAAAACAGCGCCTAATGTGCTAGTATGCGACTATTGCTCAAAAAGAGGCCACACTAAAGAGAACTGTTTCAAGAGGAAGCAGTTGCCCTTAATAAATTCTTACCCAAACATAAAAAGGGAAATAAATAGAATTACATGCGGCTATTGTCGCAAACCAAACCATCACGCTAGAGAGTGTAGGCAAAGACAGTTTGATGAACACCGCACTCAGTACCCAACGAATAGGCAAGCTCAATTTGGGGCTCATCCAAGAGCTTACCAAACTCAAAATTTGCCTAATGCCGAAAATAATGGCAAAGAACAACCTCGCCACATGAAGCAAGTAAGGTGGACAACTCCAGAAAATTTTTCCTTGGGAAACGATTGCACGCGGGTGTATTCAGACGGCGAAACCTCCCGCGAGAAAGATATTCAAGCCGTAGTCCATCAACCACCCAATTAAGCATCCCAATAAAGATGCATAAAAGCGCCCTAGTGGTTGCTTTCCATATCGATATCTCACAGAAAACAAAAGCGAACTTTATAATAGATACTGGTGCAGAAATAAGTCTACTCAGAGCAGAAGCTACTGACGATTCCGCTCTCGTATATGAGAAGCAAAAATGCACAATTACCACCCTGTCTGGTAATTGTTTTCCTTCATTTGGAGTTTCATATGGAACAATATCCATCCAAGATAACTGCAAAATAAAACATCCTTTTCATATCATACCAAACGGTAATAATTTACCCTATGATTGTATAATAGGAAATGACTTCCTATCCAAATACAAATGTGTAATAGATTATTTAAAAAATATGCTAATTATAAACACAGATGCCTGCTTAAGTCAGGAATACGAATGTCAATTCAGAGAAATGTCTCCATTAAAGGGTAAAATAAATAAAATAAATAATGAAAGCAATACTTTCGAAGCAAAAAATTCAGCTACATTGAGCGATGTACCCACAATTAGTAATTGCAATAACGCAAACATATTGACAATTCTCCTCCAAATAATATATTATTTTATGCTATATGTTCTAAAAAGACCCGCGAGTTCATCAAAAGCTAATAATGATCAAAACTCTGATACAGATTCACGACGCTACGACAGTGATCTGTATACAGCTAATAATGATCAAAAATCTGATACACATTCACGACGCTACGACTGTGATCTGTATACAGCTAATGATGATCAAAAATCTGATAAAATTACATTACCTGCACGTTCAAAAATAATGGTATCACTTCCAATAACAGAGGAAAAAGGCGAATTATTAATAAAAGAAAGAGAAGTAAGACCAGGTATATATATAGGAAACACCTTGGCACAAACGAGTAACAGTATGGTAAGAGTACTAATGATGAATACGAACGAAGAAAATATTGAAATCTCGAAAAATGAGATAGAACCAATTTGGGATTATGTACGGAACTATGAGGTGATTCAGCCCAATTATAAATCCGACCCAATAGAAAACCGCCTAAAAACATTGGAAAGTAATTTAAAATTAGAACATTGTAACCAAGAGGAAAAATTAGCTCTCACGAATATTTGTAGAGAATTCAATGATTTATTCTATTTAGAAGGAGACGCATTAACATATACTGATGCCGCTGCACATACGATTCCAGTCAAAACAGATTCTACGCCCATCTATGTCAAGCCATACAGATTACCGGAATCTCAACGAAATGAGATTAATAGGCAAATTAATGACATGATACACCAAAATATCATAAGCCCTAGCAAGAGTCCATGGAACTCTCCCTTGCTACTGGTACCAAAGAAACCATATGAAACAGGTCAAAAACGTTGGCGAGTAGTAGTGGACTTGAGGCGCTTAAATGAAGTTACTCCCGGAGACGCCTACCCACTACCGAATATAACGGATATCTTGGATCAACTAGGAGCCTTGACTTTCTTCCCGTAACATGGACTGGGAGTGCTTGGAAAGACCGAAGTTCACCAGTCCAATTTAATTACGATATAACTGCTTAAAAAACACAACTATCTGAATAGGAAATAGAAAGAGAACTGTACATAATAATAACATTAAGCTATACGTCGATTAGGAAAATAATTTTTTTATTTATCTTAGGATAATTTGGATTCTCGTCTTCATCCTCCTAACCCCCAGTGCTGACGCGCAAAACGTACCATTACAAGTAACAATCCTGAAGAATAACCCAAGAATTTACTTTGAAGAAGTAGGAAGAGTTGGTCTCTTTAGTAACGAGTGGCAGGTAATAATGTATTATGACTTAGAGGAATTTAATTTCGAACTCGAGAAGTTAAGCAATCATACGGAACTAACGACTAGATTATGTAACTATACTGAGAATTATCACAATAAGATACCCTTGTGTAAAGACATAACACATCAACTATACACTATCATCGGGATACTCAAACAAAACTCAGTCTTGCTCAAATCAGAAACCACCCGATTTAAAAGAGGACTAATTAACGCGGTAGGGACCTTAAGTAAAACACTATTTGGTACACTCGACGCAGATGACGCGAAAACTTTCAACTCGCATATAGATAAACTGAGGGACAATCAAGACTACCTATTGCAATTAATCAAGAATCAGACTATTATTGTAGATTCCACCGTGAATGTCTTCAATAAAACACGCATGATGATAAAAGAACAGTTTCTGCACGTAGAGAAAAAGCTTACCGCTTTAGGTAACCTAGCTAATCGTGTGCAAACTGATGAGCTATCGAAAAGTTTTACCACTGAACTTGAGACAATGGTCTCCCTAACGGCATTAATGATGATACGATATCAAACCACTCAAAACATTCTATTAGACCTAATAACCGATGTTAGACATGGTAAACCTCATCCAGCAATAATGACCCCACCCCAAATGAAGCAAGTTTTAGAAACAATCCAGAAAGAATTGCCGAATACTCTCACTTTACCAATAGACAAAAATGAAAATAATCTACTACAACTCTATCAAATTGGCAACGTACGAAGTACAATTCTCGATAATAGAATCATCTTCCACCTAAAACTCCCACTCCCATTCAAAGATGATTATCAACTTTTAAAAATTCACCCATTGCCAACAGATCATCAGGATAAGTTCATTTTTATGAAACCTTCACTCGAATCAATAGTGATTGACTATAATAGAGAACATTACTATACCGTTAAAAAATACGAATTGCAAAATTGCCAAACGCTAGATCAAGTGCATTTTTTGTGCCGTATCATACACCCCATATTCAATACCCAATCAGTAAACAATCAATGCGAAGTACAACTTCTCAAACATATCCGTAAAATACCATCATCTTGCAATGTCAAAACCGTTCCGCAAATGGATTTTTGGATACAGTTATCTCAACCTAACAAGTGGCTCTTTTCCATGCGAAAAATTACCGTAGTCGACGTCATATGCGGAAATAATATCACAACATACAGTCTAGAAATACAGGGATAATTACCTTATCCACGAGTTGTCATCTACGCACCCAAGATTTAATCATTCAAGCCCATAATACTAAAACATCTGAGCTTAGTAACCACTACCTCCCATCATTAAATCTAACTTCTAACTTACCCCATCCTGAAAGATTCAACTCCACCAATGACCAGGTACACGTCATTAAATTTCACGATAGTGAAGAGTTAGATTCATTAAGTGAAGAACTCAATCAGCTTAAACAAAGCGAAAATTTGAGCTTCCCTACCCTGAACACACACAACATCCATCACTATGCTATTTCATATGTTCTATTTGCAGCAGTTTTTATGGTAATAATTGTCCCAATATGCAAAAAATGTAAAGCCAAAAGGCTTGACGCAAACAAAAGCACACAACAAAAAGACTTAGAGATCGAAAACCCCAAGTCATCCTATCAGTTAACAATGCAACCTTAACCACCTTAAGCAAATTTTCAAAAAAAAAAACAAATATATGCACACAACTCGAAAAAGAAAGCAAGTTTAACTACAAAGCACAAGAAAAACAAAAAGCTGTTTAATCTATATAAGATAATCTATTGTACGCCTAAGAAAAAAAAAGAGATTAATTATATATACATAGTCATATATAGTCATAATCCTTGAAATTATATACAAATAAATATAATAAATAATAATTTTTTTTTTATGTATATATGCTCTTTATTTTTTGGCTCTTTGGCTCTTTTCAAAATTCCTTAAAAATAGGTGGCAAAAGGCTCTACAAAGTGTAAACAAAAGGTCGCTAGCTAATCTAAAAGTTATAAAAGGTCAATAGGGACAATTAAACAATTAAAACAATTAGAAAAACTAATGAACAAGAAAAGAGACACAAACAAAAGGAAAACAAACAAGACAAAATTCTCAAAAGAGACTAAAAAACGGCTACAAGAATTTTGAAAAGGATCTAAAAGATAGACAAAAAATTTAAAAGTCCCAATTTTGACAATTGGGTAAGTGGCAGTTCCAAGAAGCTTCAATTTCCAAAATAATCTAATAAAAATATTTACTTAAACGAACGAATTTTCAACAAAAAATTTTGTAATTTAGCACCGAGACCGAAACCGAATCAAAGATAAATGACCGAACGAACGAAAAAATTTAGCCGATACCGTTATAGAGTCCCGCGAGGGCGGCCTGTAGTATCGTAGACCTCTACAAACTGCCCTCATCATCCCTCCAGCTTAGCATCTCTAACAGAGTGCTTGTCCTTCCCACCGCACGTGCAACGATTCCTAAGCGGGGAGAAGCCCCGTGGACTAGTGTTGCAAATGCTGTGGCCTGTTCTCACCAGCGAAAGACAAGAGCTCCATCCTGCACCGACGATAGTGGTTGCCATGTGCAGTTGAATGTGTCTGCGTTCGTTGCCAGATATTCGAGACGTAAACGTCTCTTCAACCTGTCAACGAAGTGGCGCTTAAGTGCGTGTGCGTGGTGTTGTGGGTCAGTGTTCTGATTCCCATCTTCGACTCTCATGTAGTACAGGTGAATTGTAGATTTGGCCAGTGTCAACACAAAGCTAATCAAACAATTCACTCGACTACATACCTTTGGTCCCCATAGAAACGATGTCCTAGTAATGCCGAAATTCGGGTGGATCAACTGACACATACCGCGCACGAGATCCATTAGAGCCTGCAAAGCCGGACAAGTGAAGAACCTGTGAAACAGGGTGCCCTCACCAGCACAAACTGTGCAAATCCTCTGAACTCGGCGGTCGATATGTGACAACTGATTAGGATGCATAAGACTGTGATGCAGCAATTTGAATGCTACATCAGAATCTTTGTAACTAGAAGGATAACTGTAGACTACTCTGCAAGTTATCCCTCCCATCACGCCCATATTCACCCCGAGGTGTGTTCGCCATCTGTTGTATCCTGTATACTCCGGAGGTCTTATTGACATAAGCACGTCACGGAGCACACGTGTTGTAAGTGTGCTGAAAGGTGTGTGTGGTGGTCTGTTCAGAACGAAAGCATCTTCCAACTTAGTGCCAGGGTCACTGGTCCCAAGTTGGCGAAATCTCTCCCGCGCAGAAGCAGCCAGGTCGTGTAGTTGTGCAGTGTTAGTGTTTATTCGGCAGTTTCCAGAGATATCAATAATATCTCCGAGAACTGTCAGTGTATGCGTGTCAGCTTCAAAACCCCGAGCATTACTGAACACTGAATCTATTAATTCAGGATTGAACCTGATTGGAATCGACGCGAATTGCGTGTACCTTAGAGCATTCCACTGAAGGTGAAATGCTGGCCTGATTCTGCCGCAGGTCTGAATCGTTGAGATTAGATCCTGTGGCCAGTCACGAGGATAAGGTGGTCGAACAGAGAGTAGGTAGTAATACTCCCCTATGCCGATCCCTCCCAGTACATTCACCCACAGTTGAGAAATCAAGCTGTCTCTCTGGCAAAACACTCTTTGGAATGCACGCACTTGGAGACACCTTGATTTCACAACCAAGTTAGTGAGACCTAATCCACCTATCTTGACTGGCAGACAGAGCGTGCTTTCAGCAACCCATCGTCTTCCGCACCAAAAGGCGTCTATCGCTTTTGCTTGAAGAAGACCTACGAAGCCTTCATCAAACGTCTCAGACTTTAGCAGATGAACGATGGACGAGGTAATCAAATAGCTTATCACGACTGACCTACCCATTAAGGATAGTGGAAACAGTCGACTACGCCATGAGTTTACAGCTCTAGAGAGTTTCTCAAGAGCGATGCGGCTATTATTTGATTTACTCTCGCGTCCGATATACACACCTAAATACTTCAGGCAAGTATTAGTCCATTGGATGTTCAGTGGAGTATCTGTACGATCTCTCCACCTTCCACACCACAAGCCTTGACTCTTACTAAGGTTGATTTTAGCGCCCGCTATACGTTCGAACTGTTCGAAAACAGCACGAGCGACCGGAAAAGCTTCATCTCTTGTCACGAAAATAGACAGATCATCGGCATGCGCCAACATAAGAGGCCTCACATTGGTATATGGCAGATGAACCGCATACCGTCCGAGCATTCGACGAAGATTCACCAGTAGCGGCTCCAACGAAAGATCATAAAGCATGCCTGACAATGGACAGCACTGTCTGATACCTCGATGAAACGAGATAGGAGCCAGAACTTGTCCTTGATGCTTAATCAAAATCGCTGAATCTCTATACAGTTTCCCGACGATATCGAGCCACCTGGGCGGAAACCCAAATGCCTCGAGAGCAGTCAAGAGATACTCGTGCGAGACACTATCAAAAGCCTTTTGTTGGTCAAATGAAATCATGGCCATTTGTGTACCTGTCTGTTCATGGTAGGCAAACAAATGCTTGGCTACCGCGATATTGTCGTAGATACTACGACCAGGTACACAATAGGACTGTTCCGGGTGTATTACCGAAGCAATCACTGAGCGGAGTATCGCCCCTAATGCTTTGCAGACGATTTTGTAGTCTACATTGCATAGGGTTACTGGCCTCCAGTTCCCCATCCTCTGCAAATCTCCCTTCTTTGGAATCAAGCGCATAACAGATCTCCTCCAACTAGAAGGAAAGTCTGAATGTGTCTCAACCGCCGAATTGAAGACTTCCAAAAGGTCAGGAATTAATAAATCCCTGAAACGTATGAAGAATTCTGGAGTCAAGCCGTCATAACCAGGTGAAGTGTGTCGCCTTAGATCCTTTGTCGCAGCAATCATATCCTCCAATGTGATTACTGTATCCAGGAGCTCCTTACTATCTTCAGAGAAAGTGGGAATATTCTCAAGAAATTCATGAGTGGTCGAGGATGTTGTCGACGTCGATTCAGAGTAGAGACTACCGTAGTAGTCTCGAATATATTCTGATAGCTGTTGTCCGTTGAGGACTTGTCCAGATTCATCAATTATCGATTCGACCTCACAAGAAGCAGTACGACGTCTAGTCGCCTGAAAGAAGTACTCAGTTGGAGAATCGCCTTCTCTCAGCCAGCGCGATTGGCCGCGCAGCACAAACTCCAAGCTGTGCTAATAACTAGCCTACTATTATATCTAGTAACTACTTTCTATAAAATTAGTAGCAAACAAGATTTATTACAATAACCTAGTGGTTAAGAAACAGTACTTTTACTATCATATCTTTACAACTACGATAAGTAATTATCTAAAAAAAAAATGTTTTTTTATAATTAAAATATTTTTGTTACTATAACAATAACTAATAGTCAATAGTCAAAAATTACTATTATCTTTATTACTATAATAATCAATAATCTAGAAATTACCACTACTGCAATTTTGCTATAAATAGATAATACAAATATAATAGTAGTAATATAACAATAGTATTATAAAAAAAAAACCAATAACCTAGAGATTAGTGTTACCGATAAACTTTTATCTACAAAAATTATAATGTAAGTACCTAGATCATCGGCTTTTCGTTTTGCTCATTTTTATCAGAAAGTCCCATTCATTTCATTCCCGGAACTTTCTTTTTCCAAGGGGGATGGTGTAATGAATGAATCATTACCAGCATTCATCATTATCTCATTAGCGCCACAATATGCCGATCAGTTCAACTAACGTACATACATCATACATATGTACATATGCATATATCTATAATAACGACTCATTATCATAATTAGAATCTTGTTACGTACAAGATTACAAATATACATACGTACATACACGATAACGTACTTCTTGAAGCTAGCAAGCAAAACATACGCGCATATGTACATACATATAACGTACAAACATATAATATATTGACAAACGCGAGTACGCGCATCAAATTGCATTCCAAGCAATTTCGCGGTGATTCCACCGTCAATTTATTTATGAATTTTTACGTCACATATGGTTCATAAGGTTAACCAATTCTATTTTCGTTTTATGAAACAACTTTCTCCGTTGTTCTTTTAAAACGATAAATTCTTGGTTGCATCAACCTTTTTGCGGCAAAACGCCGGCTCTTTGTATACAAAAATACAAACACGGCATGAGACCAATTTCATGCATTATAATGGCACTAGGTTAACCCTGACCTAACCCACAGTCATTACATGCCGTTTATTTTTTTCCTCACACAAAGTTAAGAAACTTCATGTGTGATATTTTTACTTTTTACTTGTACATAATTGGGAAATCCCTTGTGTAAAGTGAAATGGAAACTGACCCACTTATTGGGCAATAATGCTGAGTTTTTTTGTAACATTGGTTTCTTCCGTATATATATGGTTGACCAATGGTTGCAAAGGAATTTTTGAATGAAGGGGAAATATTCTTGTGAAACTACAAAATATTGAGGAATATGCAAAATTGGCTATTACCAATATATTGAGAGGGCGTTCCCGATATATTCGATTTCTGGAATTCCTATATGGAATTTCCTAACTAGTTACCCCCATACCTATTTTTATCAATTTTGCTGAGCAATGCCAAAATCCACCTAAATAAAAAGCCGATGCATCTCAGGGACAGGAAAGTAAGATTTTCCAAGTATCACTAATAGGTTGACCCCCCACCAGAGGTAAGGCAACCTACTAGTAAATTATTAAACTAAGTATACCTTTATGAGAAATAATAATAAAACTCTAAGTGAACCAAAAGGTTTGTGTTATTTTTTTTGAAGTTTGAAGTTTGTGTTTTAAGAAGTTATATCGTAATTAAATTGGGCTGGTGAACTTCGCTCTTTCCAAGCACTCCCAGTCCATGTTACGAGAAGAAAGTCAAGGCTCGTAACAGTAGCCATAATAAGCATAACAAGCCATGATAATCATAACAAGCCATAATAATCATAACAAGCCATAATAATCATAACAAGACATAATAATCATAACATGCCGAAAAGTGCATAAATAACAGAGGGCAATGAGCCCACCAAACACTAACGTCATAGAAGCAGAAGGGTGCACCCTCAGTACCAGCATTTCAGGACAACGTGGGACTTCGCAATCCAACAGTAGTAATAACCTCACACTAGTAAGTCCTCTTGTTATTGTCGTTTGATCTTTTGGTGACTATATTTAGATCTTAGTATTATTAATAACTTCATTTAATTAATGACGAATAGAGTTAAGTTAAGTACAGTTAGTAGGGATCAATCTAGCGTAAGTACAGATAACTCCCAATGAATGTGAAGAGGGATGAACAGGCGGAAATAGGAAATCCCAAAAGAGAAGGAAAGAACAAATGAAATAAAGAAAAAATATGTTTTTTAGGAACAAGTAAAGAAAAGTGTAGTTGTCTCTGAGTATCCTCCTTTCACTTTTTTTTTTCTTTTTTTTATTTTCGTTATTTAGGGTTTTGAACAATCCTCCGTCAATCGTTGTGGAGGAGCATCTATTCGGTACGATCTCGCTTCTCTTTCTGGGCACAACTTGTACTGTTGCAGAGATGTCTAATTAATCAACTATTGTGTAGGGTGGAGGCATGATGGGTCGTCGTTAACGCACACACTAATGGGGCTGAGCATTTTGTTACGGCTTTGGAGGCTTAGCCAGGGCGGATGGGGGCGATTGGGCCCATTCTTACCCAAAGTCGGGGTCTCAACAACGTCCGGGATCCCCCTCTCAACTCTCTCACTCTCTCTCAATCATTCATCTGCCAGCGTTGAAAATTCTCCGGGTGAATTAGCACTTGTTCGGCGTTGTTGAGATCTTCTATTCTTCTTTCCCTTGCAGCATTTGATAAAGTAAATTTTCTTCCTTTTTAAGCTTTCAGGTTCCACCAGGAGAAGGAAGCCTGCATAGATCTTTTCTTTTATAGTCCGTCTGTCCGTCTGCAGTCACACATTCAAGTCCTTTTTCTTTAATTGTCCGTCCGTTTGTCCGGTCAAACTTTTTACTTTTCTATGCACAGCTTCACAAGCATTGAAGGGATGTGGGTGGCAAGAACCACTCCAAGCCAGCTGATCGCTAGCGGCATACTCGCTGTGCAGCCACCCACACATATCCTGGATATGATTTTTGTAACAAGAGGTGTCGGATGCGGTATGTATCTGCATTCAGGTACAAGTAAATGTAGGTATATCTGTCGGCTGACAAGCTCTTCGTTACAAATGGCGCCCACATGTTTGTTTTTTGGTTTTAGTCGAGCTTCTCTTGACTAAAGCGCGATTATTATTTCAAGTTTTATTCTTGTTTTTTTCTGGTCGCCCATTTGTCGTTACAAATGGCGCCCAAACTGGTTTGTTTTCGCATTTAGTCAAGCCTCACTTGACTAGGGTGGAAGTAGAATTTTGAGTTTACCTTTAGATTTTTCTGGTCGCTCATTTGCTTTACAAATGGCGCCTAAACTTGGTTTTTCCGGCCTTTAGTCAAGCTTCTGTTGACTAAAGTACAATTACTATTTCAATGATATTTTCTCAATTTTTTTTTGTGTTATTATCACTATTGGTACTTTTCTTTGTGTTGTAAGACCTCAGTATGTTTTAAGCTGACGCAAGTGTTTTGCTTGGCAGATACAGGTGCTGAGTCTACGCAGAGCTCTTCTTGCTTCTGTGGATTGCGTTGCTCCCATGATAGCTCCCTTTTGGCTCTCGTTAGGCCCCACCTTTGTATCGCGGCTGGGTCACTCGACCATGGTTCTGGCTGTATGTGCGATGCTAAACTGCCTTCGGTCAAGTTTAAGTCAATTTCTACCCTAAATTTAATAATTACCTTTTGTATAAGTGCTCATCTCCTCGGCCACAAGATAGTCTTGTGCGCGAGGCGTACCACCTTTGAAGCCAAGGTTCGGGTCGTGGACGCCGAGATGACGACCACTTGACAGTTTTACCTGCATGACGAGCTGGTCAGCTGACCCAAACCTAGCAAGTTGTTGTACGATGTTCTCCTGTAGATTCTGTCTTTGTCTGGGCATGGGCGTCAGCTTACCGGTTCTCGTGTGCAACCTCGCACCAGATTTTTCTTGTTCAAACCCTTCTTCCCTTATTATTAAATTCAGTAATTCCTCTTGAGACTCCTTGTTGGGGGTGTGAGTCGTCCAGTTTGCAGTGGTCAGCTAGTGTTGTATGCGAAGCATACGTTTTTGAAATTAATTCCGCTCACTTCTGCTGGTTCCAGGGAGAAGCAGTATATTATTAAATTTCTGTCTTGTTTTGGGCTGTGAGGCATTTTAGTTTTGAATTGGTTTTTTTGTAAAGTTGCTTTGAGGTTTGTATTGTCGCAATTGGCATACATAAGCAGTCTGTTTTTTTTCTGCTTGGTAATTATTTTGAATTATTAATATGTATATCGGCTACTGCTTCTCTCCTGAGTACTGGCAGCCACTGAATTGCTGACAAATCACATCCGCCTTTGATCTCAACTGCATTCCCCATTAAGCTTCCCTAACTTCTAGTGATGGGAGGCTAAGTCGATTAGTGGTTATGGACGTTGTATGCGATGCATACTGTTTGAGTACGATTTCCGTCCACTTCTGCTGGTTCCGAGAAGAAGCCCGTATTATCTCTTATTTAGTTTTAGTTGGGTTGTCCCGTTCAGATTTATCTCCTTTATAAATCACCGTTACGACTTCTTACTCGAGTACCAGCAGCCACCTGATCACCGACCTCTCACCTTTCATTGATCTGTTGACTTCAGTCTCTTGCCAAGTTGATGAACGATGTTCATCTCTCACGATTTTATCCTTGGTAAAGGAGTGTTCGTCCTGATCACCCTAACATGGGATGGTAGCCCTTCAGGCTCCGGTCCCACAATTTCAGCTTCTTCTACAATTGTTAGCCCACAGTATGTACTGACCGAAGTGCATCGATGAGCAATGGTCTGCGAAGAGAGAGAGAGAGAGAGTTTTTAAAATCCAGCTGGGCTGGAGAAGAAGAAGTTTTTGTGTGTGTTGAACGGGCGTACTGTCCTCGTGAACCGTCATGCCGACACCCCTCCTTACAAATGATAAACGTATAGTATAAAAGCATTTTCTTATATATATAGATAATTGGCACAATTCGAAATTATTGGTCACACTGGCATAAACGCAGTTACTTAGTATTTAATTTTTTTTTGTTATTTTTATATATATTTGGCACAAATGTCGGGTGAATTATCTTCAGCATCAGCAGAAGCGTATTTATCTATTCTTTTCTTTATTTTTTTGTTTTTTTTTTTTGTCACATACATACTTGGCACAGTTTTCAGGTGATTATTCTCTTTCATTAGTATAGACACGTTTTTTATTATTAGTTTTATTTTGCACAAATTTCGTCTGAACTATCGCGACATTAGTATAAACGCATTGTTTTCTTACATATTTGGCACAACTATCGGTTGGACTTCTTCTGATATCGACATCCGAACATTGTTTATTGAACTAAATCGTCACATTTTTTGCCGGAACGGGAGAATTGTCTTTTGATATTAACACCAGAGTATTTCTTCGCGTTTGTTTTTGTAATTGAGTTTCATACCAAGATGGACTTATCCTTCTTATCACCGGACGAGCTCGAGGTTGAATTCGCCGTGCGCAATCTTAGATCTGCTGACGCTAACGCTCGCCGTAAGCTCACGGAAGTGTACGAGGCCGAGAAGTTGGAATCCGGTAGAGCACCCTTTAAGTCTCACGCTCATAAAAATCCATCGCGTGAATTAGACTACATTATTAGTCGGATCGACGCTCTAAACCGTGATTTGTGTTCGGATCCCATCCGAACCAACGAAGAGCGTACACGCTACATCAGTGAGGTGCTCCATGTACTCCATAGAGCCCAGCGGCTGCGTAACACATCTCTCTCTGTCCAGTCTGCTGCGCAGTCTTATGTCCAGACCTTGAAGGACTTCCTGAGCCATGTTGAATCTTCTCAGCCTACGGCAGTGTCCGTGGCTGAGGGCGCTGGAGGCGTAACGCTCTCGTTCCTGCGACTAGCACAGACAGTGAAGTGTCCAACACGCTGACAGGTGCTAAACCGAAAACAGTTTTGACAACGGAAGGCGCTGCGTTGGGCTTACCAGGAGCTGACTTGGGGAACTTCCACGCAAATCCTACTGAGTCGTACCTGGACTTTTTAATATTCGAAGAGCAGAGGGCCCAAACAGCTCCCACTGACATACCACCCACGCTGGCTGACCCATTTTCGGGAAGGTTGCGTATTCCGTCGATCAACGAGCGGTTGGAAAATTTGAATAGGACTCCAATCACTGGAGTACTTCCGCTGCCGAGACAAAGTAATACTGGGTCTCGTGTACCACCATTACCAGGTTCGTTTCTCCGCTTAACAGTCCAACTCATACTCGACAGCCAGCAGCCAGAGACCGTAACAGCGTATCTTACACTCCTGTCTTCCGCTGGAAGTTAAATTTTGATGGCTCATCCGGCTTGGATGTGACAGAGTTCATATTTCGGGTAGAATCTCTGGCAGTACTGGAACAAGTATCCGCCTCCGAATTGTGTGCCGGGTTTCACACACTCGTTACGGGGAAAGCTGCCAACTCGTATTGGTTATACTTGCGAAACCAGCGTATGCACTCGTGGCAAGAGTTACGTTCAGCACTCCTACGTGAATTCCGCAGCCAGGAAACTGACTACGAAATTCGTAAGCTAGTTGAGTCAAGGAGGCAAGGAGTTAACGAGTCCTTCAGCGATTTTCGATTAGCGGTTCACGTGTTAGTATCCAAATGAGCAGCCCAATTCCAGAAGCGGAGCTAGGGGAAATATTGCGCCGTAACATGAAGCCAGCCTTACAAGAGGCGTTACTTCTTTACCAGACTGACAACGTGCTAGATTTGAGGGACTTGTGCAACTGATTTGAAAAATTATGGTCCGATATAGGCTCTCCGCGGGCGGTCGCGCCGCGACGTGCAGTACATGAGATTTATTCAGATACGCCGTATTTGAATCAAACTATGTCTAGTCAAATTGATGCCATTGAAGTTCCACCAAGGGGTGTTCAAAATAATGCTCCGAGAGACATTCACCGATCCGGTAGATCTCGAGTGACATGTTGGAATTGCTCGGCGGAAGGTTATGTCTACGTCAACTGCCCACTAGGGCCACAGAGGGTCTTCTGCTATGGATGCGGTGCAGTGGGGGTAATCAAAACGCAGTGTAGAGATTGCTTGTCGGGAAACCGAGGCAGGGGTCAAAATTTTGTAGTTGGTCAGCGCCGTTTGACTCCAAGCCAAACCTTCAGGCGCACGACAGAAGAAGCGGCTACCAACACCGAGCCCGACCTCTACCGTTAACTCTACGGCGTAGAGCTGTCAGCGATGCTGCAGCGCTTCCGAAACTCAAAGGTCATGAACCCAGATGGGATTTTAAGGCGGCCAACAGTCTTAAGGTAAACACGTCTAACTCTTCCACTCAGACGGAGAATTCCAACACGCTAAGCACATCAAATTTTACCACCTACTTGGAACCCGGTCCTTTCGAAAATTGTAGTTGCACCTTATCAGATGAAAACACTTCAATCTTCACCTCCCATATAGAGGATGCATCGTTCTGTGGCAGCGACATCCCACCGGTTTCAGGGTCCTTTTCCTGCAGGACTGTCCCACGCACACATAGGTACCTCAGCCAGCGCAGAGTCACAAAGGCTGCCATTGCCAAAACAGTAGTATCTGATGAAGAGGATCCTTGGGATCCTCGCCCCTATGCCGATGTCTACATTCAGGGACAAAAGATACGAGGTTTATTGAATAGCGGTGCTAATGTGAGTGTGCTAGGGGCTAGAGCAGAGAGATTCCTGGGCAGGATGGGTATTTCGTTCCACTCGATGCCGTCCTCAGTTTCGACCGCTGATGGACGGCAGCAAAAGGTCCTGGGCCACATACGGGTCCTCGTGAAAAGACGCGTATGATGAGGCTGCACATAGTTCCCTCTCTTCAGCTACACCTGTACCTGGGAATCGATTTTTGGAAAGCATTCGGGTTAAGACCTGTCATGGTAAGAGAGTTGCATTCCTTGCCAAAGGCCTCGCGTTCTTGTTTGCAACAGCACGATCTTTTAGAGTACGAATCGCAACGTTTGCAATAGGTGATCACCTCCTTTCCATCATTCAGCCAGCAAGGCTTGGGTCTCACCACATTGGTAGAGCACGAGATAGACATTGGCCTGGCGAAATCCATTAAACAGCGTTTCTATGCAGTGTCTTCGGCAGTGCAGAAATCCTTATATGATGAGCTCGACCGAATGTTGTCGCTAGGAGTCATTGAGGAGAGCCAGAGTTCGTGGTCGTCACCAGTCACTTTGGTTAAGAAGGCTAACGGTAAAGTGCGCCTCTGTCTGGACGCCCGAAAATTAAACTCCGTAACAGTCCCAGATGCCTTTCCGTTGCCTCTTATAGATGGCCTCCTCAGTAGACTCCAGGAGACAAAGTTCATCTCTGCCATAGACTTAAAGGATGCGTTCTGCCAGATTCCTCTCGCTGTTGGATCAAGAGACAAAAGGGCTTTCGCAGTGCCAGGAAGACCACTATACCAATTCAAGGTGCTTCCGTTTGGACTTTGCAACGCTCCGAAAACAATGTGCAAGCTGATGTGCAAGGTCATCCCTCACCAACTGCATGACCGAGTGTCTGTGTACCTTGACGACCAACTCATTACTTCCTCCATGTTTCACGAACACCTAAGGCTTCTGGCGAGGGTCGCGTCGTTGCTTCGCGCTGCCGGCCTGACAATCAACGTGGAGAAAAGTAAGTTTTGTATGAGAGAGGTCAGATATCTTGGCTTTGTGGTTGGGGATGGGTGCTTGCGGGCTGATCCCGAAATGGCCACTGCCATTCAGAGCTAGCCAAAGCCAACAACTGTAAAGAAAATTCGAAGCTTTCTCGGAGTATAGGAGGTTCATCCCATAGGAGGTATAGGAGGTTCATCCCACGTTTCGCTACCATCGCTAGTCCGCTGACTGATCTTCTAAAGAAAATACTAAATTTGACTGGAACCAACAAGCTGAACTTGCATTCCAGCAACTATAACAGTGTCTGATGACCGCACCCGTGCTCGCGAATGCGGATTTCTCCAAGCCTTTCTTCATTCAGTGCGATGCTAGCACTACAGGAGTCGGAAACGTTTTGTGTCAGCGTTCTGTGGATGGGGAAGAGCATCCCATCGCTTACATGTCGCAGAAGCTGAACGCTGCTCAACGCAACTACAGCATAACCGAGTTGGAGTGTCTGGCCGCCGTATTGAGCATAAAAAGTTTAGGCCGTATGTGGAAGGACTGGAGTTTACGGTCATTACTGATCACGCTAGCCTCAAATGGCTCATGGACCAAAGGGATCTATGTGGCAGTCTGGCTCGGTGGAGCCTCAAACTCCAGGCCTTCAAATTCCACATCGAATACAGGCAAGACAAAGACAATGTGGTGGCTGATGCTCTTTGAAGGTCATTTGCTGATGAGGCAGTAGAACAGTACACTGACGAGCTAGTTTATCCGGCTCAAATAAGCTCGCTCGACCTGAGTTCACCTGCATTCCAAGAAAACACGTACGCTGAGAGAATCCAGCGCATCACATCGAATCCCAGCGGTTTCCGGAACTTACGAACTAGCGGTGGCAAAGTATTTATCTCCTTTTCGCTTCCAAATAACAACGTCTCAGGGGAGGATATTCAGTGGAAGTTATGGGTTCCTGATAACCTCACGGGCGAGCTAATCAAATCAGAGCATAGTCCTCCTATGGCAGCACACTTCGGTTTCGCAAAAACTCTAGAAAAGCTACGCCGTCAGTACTATTGGCCGCGCATGGCATCTGAGGTACGTCAGTTCATAAACGCCTGTGAAACTTGTAAGCTGGTCAAGCCCACCAATGTGCCTTCAAAACCTCCTCTGGGCACGATACGGTCTACCGATCTGCCTTGGCAACGTATCTTCTGCGATTTTCTTGGTCCTTATCCGCGCAGCCGAGGTGGTAATAGGTATATCTTTATCGTACTGGACCACTTATCTAAGTTCGTGCTGTTGAAAGCAATGCCAGAGGCCACAGCCTCGCGGGTCATCAAATTTCTGGAGCAGGAAGTCTTCTTAATGTTTGGGGTTCCGGAAATGGTACATTCAGATAATGGCAGCCAATTCATTGCAAAAATATTCGCTCAACTGTTAGACCGTTAAAGGGTGAAACACATCTTCTCACCAGCCTACTCTCCTCAGTCAAACGCCTCAGAGTGTGTCAACCAGTCGGTTCTGGCAGCGATCCGCGCCTACGTCGGGACGGATCATCGGAATTGGGACGAACATCTGAGCGAGATCGGCTTCGCCATCCGCGACGTCGTGCATGAGTAATCTAAGTGCCCACCATATTTCCTGCTCTTCGGTCGACATCCGGTAACAAGTGGAGGCTCATATCAACTCCTTCGAGAATTAAAGGCCGACTCCGACGGGCCCATCGAGTGTGTTCCTGTCAACCAAAGGCTTCAGCTTCTGCGCGATGAAGTGAAGTTTCGTCTTACAGAAGCGTATCGAAAGTACGCCCCTGGCTATATCTCGCGAACTCGAGAAAGAGTCTTTGAACCTGGATAGACTGTGTATGTCCTAAATTTTGTGCAAAGTAGCGCAATCGATCGCTTTGCGGCCAAATTGGCACGTAAGTTCATAAAGGCGACTATGGTAGAATGAATCGGGCGTGTTTCATACCGTTTGCAAAATAACAAAGGCCTCTCAATCGGAATTTTCCATGCTCAAGATATAAAGTCTTGATCAAAGTTGCTTAGATCTCGGTAGCCCTAAGAAAGCATCCGGCAAGCTTCACTTGAGAATTACCGGTTATCGCAAGCCCTCTAACTACTTCTTCAGTGGTGGGCGATAACCTTCTTAGCCTTTGTTACTAACGCCTTCTGGGTTAGCCTTCATTTGAAGGATTTTACTTTCCTGTCCCCTCTTCAATTTTCTTTCAATTAGTCTGGCGTGTCAAGTAGTGTCGTGTGAGCGGAGTCGGCAGAATATTTTTTTTTTATTCAGTACATTATCTCTAAACTTTCAAGTTTAGATGGTCTCAATCTTTGGTACTAACCCGTTCTGGGTTAGCCTTCATCTGAAGGGGTTTCCTTTCCTGTCATTTCCTCATTCTTCTCCCTAGTGTGCGTTTCCGAGCGGTGTTCTTGCGGATAAAGTTTCAGCGGAGGGTAGTTTTTTTTATATAGTACATTATCTCTAAACTATCAAGTTTAGATGGTCTCAGTCTGTGTTACTAACCCCTTCTGGGTTACCCTTCATTTGAATGATTTTTCTTTCCTGTCCTTTCTCCAATTTCCTTAGAGCTTGAACCCGCTTGCTGCATCCCGCGGGATTTCCGTCATCCTGAGTGAGTTGATAGATGAATTCTATCAGTTACAAAGCAATTTCCTCTCTTGGGACTGGGGAAATTTCCGGGGTGTTGTGACTGGATTCAGCAGAACACAGAACGATAAGTAGCGGCATTTCACCGACGAAGTCGTAATCTCGAGCGAACATTCCCGTACCCAATAAATCAATCGCTGCACCTCTTCCTGGTCAGTTCATTGGGCGAGGCGAGTTGGTAGACGACGTCTATCGGTAGATCAGTCCTCCCTCGTCCAAGACGAATTGGTATCATGGCCGCAGATGGAATCTTATGTCTCAACAACCCAGGGTCTAGCGTATGGACGGCCTGAGACTCTTGTGGGTCGTCCCCATGTTGGGCGCGGATGCAAAGATATTATTCATAGTTCACCTCCCGAGTCAATCTTTTTGTTTTTTTCTGTTTTTTCTCTTTTCTCTCCTTTCCTCGTTTTGCTCGGCATGAGACTCTATTCTCGGTGGGTCGTCCCCATGCTGCAGCGTATACCTCCTTACGCTACCTTTTTTATCTGTTTGGCTCCTCTACTTCTGTAGTGAACCCCCCCCCCCCAATTTACCAGAGGTACCTAAGGAAAAGATCAAATTTGGACATTTCCGAGAAGTAGCCCTATGCTACTTCTCCATATTAGAAAATTCCTGAAAAAGTTAAAATTTAGATATTTTTTTTTGAGAGGTAGCCCATAGTACAAAAATTCCTGGAAAGATAAAAGATAAAATCTATATATTTACAAGAAGTAGCCCTATGCTACTTCTCCATATTAGAAAATTCCTGAAAAGTTAAGAACATATTTATACATACCCGCATACCAGTCCAGATCTAAAAAGAAACAACAACAACAGCAGAATATTTTCAGTCGAAAAATTCTAAAATGTGCAAAATGAGCACAAAATACAATTGTTCGTTTAAAACTTACCGGTAGTCAGCCAACATTCCAGGCACGTAACTGTAACTCGCCTAGCTGTAAAGCATCACGCGATACCATCACGCAATGCATTACAGTCAGCCCGCTCGAAAGAAATTCCAAAAGAATGGTCGCTCGACAGCAAGACTCGAGATTGGTGCGGAGAAAAAGCGCTCGTCGGTCGGTGGGTTGAACAAGGGAACGGCTGTAATGTAGGCAGACAGGGGAGTCGAGTTTGAACAAGCGACGGGTTACGGCAGCTGCTTGTGCGATTGAGTGCCGAAAATTTTAGAGAAATAGTTTTTACAAATTACCTGGATTCAGTGCCGAAACTTTTAAAGAAATTAGTTTTATAAATTGCCTGCGATTCAGTGCTGAACAATTTGAAGAAATTAGTTTTTATGTATTACCTGCGAGTGAGCGCTGAAACATTTAAAAAAATAGTTTTTATAAATTACCTGGACTTTGTGCCGAAACATTAAAAGAAATAGTTTTGAAAATTACCTGTGACGTCAGTAGGATTATTAAGTGTACATTTCCTGGAATAAGAAGGAAAACTTTTATTAGTGAAAATTTCGTGAATTAAAATCAATATTTAATTTTATGTATATATTTACATGATTTCGCAGTGATATGCTGCATGGATTTTTCCTCGTTTTGTGAATATTTTCTGGAATGGAAAGGAAACTATATTCCAGTAGTGAGGTCGATAAGTTTTTTTTATTTCATAATTACCGGTACGGTGTAATCAGTTCAATGCTATGAAGGCATCTCACATGTGCAAACGAAAGTTATATTCATTAGTGACTCTAGTTCGATAAACTCTTTTTATTATTACCTGTGTGCCTCATTCAGCAAAGTGCCTATAAAGAGAAGTTTTTTTTTTGTCGATTATTGCCGTTGTCAAGAACGGACAAGTTGGAGGTCTGGAAGTTGATTGGGCTCTTTGCTTGTTCTTTGTTTTTTCTCTTTTTTTTACATAAGCTGTTAAGCACCAGGAGTTCCGCCTTTTATCCCCCTCTAAGAGTGCAAGCAATTAGTTAAGTGCTAGTAGCCATTATAAGCATAACAAGCCATGATAATCATAACAAGCCATAATAATCATAACAAGCCATAATAATCATAACATGCCGGAAAGTGCATAAATACAAGAGGCCAATGAGCCCATCAAACACTAACGGCATAGAAGCAGCTAGAAGCAGAAGGGTGCACCCTCAGTACCAGCATTTCAGGACAAAGTGGGACTTCGCAATCCAGCAGTGGTAATAACCTCACACTAGTAAGTCCTCTTGTTATTGTCGTTTGATCTTTTGGTGACTATATTTAGATCTTAGTATTATTAATAACTTCATTTAATTAATGACGAATAGAGTTAAGTTAAGTGCAGTTAGTAGAGATCAGGCTAGCGTAATTACAGATAAGTCCCAATGAATGTGAAGAGGGATCAACGGCGGAAATAGGAAATCCCAAAAGAGAAGGAAAGAACAAATGAAATAAAGAAAAAATATGTTTTTTTAGCAACAAGTAAAGAAAAGTGTAGTTGTCTCTGAGTATCCTTCTTTCACTTTTTTTGTTCCTTTTTTATTTTCGTTATTTAGGGTTTTGAACAATCCTCCGTTAACCGTTCTGGAGGAGCATCTATTCGGTATGATAACGCTTCTGTCTAATTAATCAACTATTGTGTAGGGGGGAGGCATGATGGGTCGTCGTTAACGCACACACTAATGGGGCTGAGCATTTTGTTACGGCTTTGGAGACTTAGCCAGGGCGGATGGGGGCGATTGGGCCCATTCTTACCCAAAGCCGGGGTCTCTACAACGTCCGGGATCCCCCTCTCAACTCTCTCACTCTCTCTCAATCATTCATCTGCCAGCGTTGAAAATTCTCCGGGTGAATTAGCACTTGTTCGGCGTTGCTGAGGTCTTCTGCTATTCTTTTCTTTGCAGCATTTGATAAAATAAATTTTCTTTCTTTTTAGGCTTTCAGGTTCCACCAGGAGAAGGAAGCCTGCATAGATCTTTTCTTTTATAGTCTGTCTGTCCGTCTGCAGTCACACATTCAAGTCCTTTATTTTTTAATTGTCCGTCCGTCTGTCCGGTCAAATATTTTACTTTTCAATGCACAGCCTTACAAGCATTGAAGGGATGTGGGTGGCAAGAACCACCCCAAGCCGGCTGATCGCTAGCGGCATACACGCTGTGCAGACACCCACACATATCCTGGATATGATTTTTGTAACAAGAGGTGTCTGATGCGGTATGTATCTACATTCAGGTACAAGTGAATGTAGGTATATCTGTCGGCTGACTAGCTCTTCGTTACAAGCCTGTAGTATCACAGTCCTCTACAAACTGCCCTCATCATCCCTCCAGCTTGGCCTCTCTAATAGAGTGCGTGTCCTTTCCACAAAACCTGCAACGATTCCTAAGCGGGGAGAAGCCCCGTGGACTAGTGTTGCAAATGCTGTGGCCTGTTATCACCAGCGAAAGACAAGAACTCCGTCCTGCACCGACGATAGTGGTTGCCATGTGCAGTTGAATGTGTCTGTGTTCGATCGTTCAAGACGTAAACGTCTCTTCAGTCGCTCAACGAGGTGGCGCTTAAGTGCGTGTGCGTGGTGTTGTGGGTCAGTGTTCTGATTCCCATCTTCGACTCTCATGTAGTACGGGTGAATTGTAGATTTGGGCAGTGTCAACACAAAGCTAATCAAACAATTCACTCGACTACAGACCTTTGGTCCCCATAGAAACAATGTCCTAGTAATACCGAAATTCGGGTGGATCAACTGACACATACCGCGCACGGACAAGTGAAGAACCTGTGAAACACGGTGCCTTCACCACCACAAACTGTGCAAAAAATCTGAATCCGCCGGTCAATATGTGACAACTGATTAGGATGCACAAGGCTGTGATGCAGCAATTTGAATGCAACATCAGCATCCTTGTAATTAGAAGGGTAACTGTAAACTACTCTGCAAGTTATCCCTCCCATCACGTCCATATTCACCCCGAGGTGTGTTCGCCATATATTGTAATCCTGTATACTCCGGAGGGCTTATGGACATAAGCACGTTACGGAGCACACGTGTTGTAAGTGTGCTAGAAGGTGTGTGAGGTGGTCTATTCAGAACGAAAGCATCTTCGAACTTAGTGCCAGGGTCACTGTTCCCAAGTTGGCGAAATCTCTCCCAAGCAGAAGCAGACAGGTCGTGTAGTTGTGAAGTAGTAGTGTTTATTCGACATTTTCCAGAGATATCAATAATATCTCCGAGAACCGTCAGTGTATGCGTGTCAGCTTCAAAACCCCGAGCATTACTGAACACTGAATCCATTAATTCGGGATTAAACCTGATAGGAATCGACGCAAATTGCGTGTACCGTAGAGCATTCCACTGAAGGTGAAATGCTGGTCTGAGTCTGCCCCAGGTCTGAATCGTTCAGATTAGATCCTATGACCAGTCACGAGGATAAGGTGGTCGAACAGATAGTAGGTAGTAATACTCCCCTATACCGATCCCTCCCAGTACATTCACCCACATGTGAGAAATCAAGCTGTCTCTCTGGCAAAACACTCTTTGGAATGCACGCACTTGGGGTCACCTTGATTTCAGAACCAAGTTAGTGAGATCTAATCCACCAGGGGCGGTTCCTCATTGGAAGCAAAGGAAGCACTGCTTCCCTTGACAAAGTAAAAAAATCCAAACAACATTTTGCTTTAAAGTATTCTTAGAATATTTAAAAAAAATACAAAATTCAAAGAAGTTTACTCCTCCGGCATCGCTAGATACAACCTGAAATATTTTATAAGTAACGCCCAATTTTCTCCTACAAACTAAGAACATACCACCCAGCCCAATGTCATTATATTGCTACTAACATTCTGTATGGTACGCTGTCCAAAATGTAGCGTATAACCCACCCACCATCATTCCACCCAGCACCAGATCCTCCCCGATTTGTCTTGTCAAGCAAGCTACATAATATTCGCGTGGTATGGATGGAACGGCATTATAATCAAACACCGTTGCCACTGGCATCGCAGTGACGCTGAAATCCCTACAAGGTATTTACAACAACAAAGCCAATGTAAAAAGTTAAAAAAAAATAAAAATAAAAGTTAAATACATTTAACTTTTTAGACTCATATTCACTCAAGAGTTTGCATGCGTACATTGCTATGGTACGCTGGCCGCAGCGTAGCGTTTGGCAATTGATTTACACCCCCTGATAGTAACTTTCATTAATAAATTCTGGAGTATATGCTGGTGCGGGTGGGTGTCGGTCTTGCTCACGATTTATTTAAATGCTGCTAGATGTTAATCATGAATTCGTAGCTTTTTTAAATAACATTTATCCGAACTTCGTGACGAATATTGTGAAATTTTAGGAATTGTTTTAGAATAGTAAACGTGGATGGATTTACATGGTATTTTTTGTGTTAGAATTAGTCAGTGGGCTTAATTTTGTACGTTTTTGGGGGTTTTGGGGGGAGGGTGGTAACTACACTCATGACGTTGTCCAATTTTGGCCGTAAGATTTATCAAATGGCATATTATCTTTTGTTCTGTAAGAAACTTTATAACCGACTTTTTTCACCCGAATATCTTGAAAATGCGTGATTTTCGAATTTGTGTACCAACGGGCGTGTAAGTTCTTGATTCGAAAATAAGAATGATTCTTCTATTAAACGCTTCAGCATAATATTTTACATATTTCATGTGAACATTTAAATTTTATATGATTACCAAAGGGTTTGATGTGAAATAAATTTTCCAGTTTTTTCGTGTAAAACGTTTTTACATGGAAGTATTTACATTAAAGTGCGATAATCTTCTAAACTATACTTACCGCAGAGGAAAAAAATTACATCACAACATTCGCAAAAGAACGTAGATGCGAGTTAATATGCATATATTAGATAAATTATCAGTACGTTTACATGAAAACTTGAAGTATTCTTGAAGTATGCTTGAAGTAATCAAAATATCATCAAAACGCTCATTCAATGCGTAAATTTCAACTTAAGTAATTGGAATATTAAATTCAAGAAAAATTCAACTCAAGTAATTGGAATTAATTCAATCAACCGCCCTACCTGAACTTCAAGTGGATTTCAAGCCAAGTACTCAAGTATTCATGTAAACCTACTGTATGTAATGATTAGAAAATAAAATATATATAATAAAAAAACTTTTTAAATAAATAACTTTCATAAATAAATTATAGCCAAAGTAAAATTTTTTTTTTCACCCAAGAAAAGTTTCATTGCACAACTGAATCTACACAATAACAATAATTTAAAATTATATTATCTCGTTTGACTATAAATGTTGGAATGTTTTTTATTATAAATTTCTTTTAAATATATTTTATTCATATTATGCAAAAATAAGATATTGACTATCTATAATATTACGTACGTTTCTGTTTAACTGTGAGACAGTGTAGAATTCTTGCTTTTATTTGAGTACTCCGGCGAAGGAGTATACCTACCTAAATACAATAATAATGGTAATTGAATTCAAAAGAATGAATTAGATGATTAGATTTTTTGCGTACGTTGTGAAAGGGGATATTGAGTGAAATTTTTGTATTTGCTTAATTATGGGGCAGGCAGTATTTGCTGTGAATGGATTAAATCAAAGATATGATTGCATCGCTGATTTATTTAACGATGATAATGGCTTCCTTTTCTTTCAAGAGCAAGAATAAATGTGAATATTTATATTGTGTATTATTGACATCATCGACTTTGTTACATGTATAATTACTTATAGTAGCAATGAAATAGTCTGAAAGGCGGAGCTATAATTTACATATAATGTATTGCTTCCCTTCTTCTGAATTCCACGAACCGCCACTGAATCCACCTATCTTGAATGGCAGACAGAGCGTGCTTTCAGCAACCCATCGTCTTCCGCTCCAAAAGGCGTCTATCGCTTTTGTTTGGAGAAAACCTACAAAGCCTTCATCAAACGTCTCAGACTTTAGCAGATGAACGATGGACGACGTAATCAAATAGTTTATCACGACTGACATACCCATTAAAGATAGTGGAAACAGGCGACTACGCCATGAGTTTACAGCTCTAGAGAGTTTCTCAAGAGCGATGCGGCTATTATTTGATTTACTCTCGCGTCCGATATACACACCTAACTACTTCAGGCAAATATTAGTCCATTGGATGTTCAGTGGAGTATCTGTACGATCTCTCCACCTTCCACACCACAAGCCTTGACTCCTACTAAGGTTGATTTTAGCGCCCGCTATACGTTCGAACTGTTCGAAAACAGCACGAGCGACCGGAAAAGCTTCATCTCTTGTCACGAAAATAGACAGATTATCGGCATACGCCAACATAAGAGGCCTCACATTGGTATATGGTAGATGAACCGCATACTGTCCGAGCATTCGACGAAGATTCACCAGTAGCGGCTCCAACGAAATATCATAAAGCATACAATGGAAAGCCCTGTCTGATACCTGGATGAAACGAGATAGGAGCCAGAGCTTGTCCTTAATGCTTAATCAAAATCGCTGAATCTCTATACAGTTTCCCGGCGATATCAAGCGACCTGGGAGGAAACCCAAATGCCTCGAGAGCAGTCAAGAGGTACTCGTGCGAGACACTATCAAAAGCCTATTGCTTTTCAAGTGAAATCATGGCCATTTGTGTACCTGTCCGTTCACGGTAGGCGAACAAATGCTTGGCTACCGCGATGTTGTCGTAGATACTACGATAGGACTGTTCCGGGCGCCACAATGTCCCGATCAGTTCAACTAACGTACATACATCATACTCATGTACATATGCATATATCTATCATAACGACTCATTATCATAATAAGAATCTTGTTACGTACAAGATTACAAATATACATACGTACATACACGATAACGTACTTCTTGAAGCTAGCAAGCAAAACATACGCGCATATGTACATACATATAACGTACAAACATATAATAAATTGACAAACGCGAGTACGCGCATCAAATTGCATTCCAAGCAATTTCGCGGTGATTCCACCGTCAATTTATTTTTGAATTTTTACGTCACATATGGTTCATATGGTTAACCAATTCTATTTTCGTTTTATGAAACAACTTTCTCCGTTGTTCTTTTAAAACCATAAATTCTTGGTTGCGTCAACCTTTTTGCGGCAAAACGCCGGCTCTTTGTATACAAAAATACAAACACGGCATGAGACCAATTTCATGCATTATAATGGCACTAGGTTAACCCTGACCTAACCCACAGTCATTACATGCCGTTTATTTTTTTCCTCACACTTCATGTGTGATATTTTTACTTTTTACTTGTACATAATTGGGAAATCCCTTGTGTAAAGTGAAATGGAAACTGACCCACTTATTGGGCAATAGTGCTGAGTTTTTTTGTAACATTGGTTTCTTCCGTATATATATGGTTGACCAATGGTTGCAAAGGAATTTTTGAATGAAGGGGAAATATTCTTGTGAAACTACAAAATATTGAGGAATATGCAAAATTGGCTATTACCGATATATTGAGAGGGCGTTCCCGATATATTCGATTTCTGGAATTCCTATATGGAATTTCCTAACTAGTTACCCCCATACCTATTTTTATCAATTTTGCTGAGCAATGCCAAAATCCACCTAAATAAAAAGCCGACGCATCTCAGGGACAGGACAGTAAGATTTTCCAAGTATCACTAATAGGTTGACCCCCCACCAGAGGTAAGGCAACCTACTAGTAAATTATTAAACTAAGTATACCTTTATGAGAAATAATAATAAAAGTCAAAGTGAACCAAAAGGTTTGTGTTATTTTTTTTGAAGTTTGAAGATTGTGTTTTAAGAAGTTATATCGTAATTAAATTGGGCTGGTGAACTTCGGTCTTTCCAAGCACTCCCAGTCCATGTTACGAGAAGAAAGTCAAGGCTCGTAACAAAAAATTGGTGGCAGCGGTGGGATCGTTTCCCAGCTACCTATCGTCACGATCTCTTTAGCTTTGATAAAGTAAAGAAGCTACAACAAAGGTAACATAAGCCAGGCGCTATAGGTGTACCCATCGTTGTGTATTACACAACCCAATCCCAGCCAGGCGCTCAGGGATTGTGATAAACATAAAAATATCGAATATCAACACAAAGAAGAAATGGACCCCAGAGAAAGCAAAAACAGGGGAAACAAGCTCCAGGACATCAAGGCAGAAATCAAGGAGTATACCCGACCAGCAGAATCCGACGAAGAAACGATGGACTTCCAGGAATTCGTGAAAACTCAACAAAGACTACACAGATACAGCACTCTTCGAAAGTAAGTCAGCTTATCATGTAAAATTAGAAAATATTAAATTTAAATATCTGTTTGTTAAGAAATTAATAAGCGCATCAAATTTATAATTTATATAAAATATATAAGTGTTTCTAAAGAAAAAAAAACATAAGGCGTTGTGCTAGTAAAAAAAAAACTTTCTCTTTCGATATACATTATTGCGTACATATTAATTATTGCGCTCCTTTAACGTTGGAATTCTTCAGATAAAGAAGTCTTCAGATAAACTAATCAGGTGCTTAAGTCCCACTTGCATTTCTTTCATGACTTCGGATTTCTTTTCTTTCTCTCGGCGACATAATAATAAAATTTTTTTTATGTGTGCTGCTGCGAGCTTGATGCTCCCTTTTGTAAAAGTGTAATACTCGACGGCCTTTCGTAAAATTAAAAAAAAAAATTCTCTTTGTGTTACTTTATATTCGCGTGTTACTTTATATTTCGATCGTATAGAATTTCGTTGCATCTTTTTTTTTTTTTTTTTGATCACGTATCTGTTCTTTATTGTATATTGCTCCATTGATTCCGTGTGTTAAAAGTGTTGTGTTCTTCACCATTCGCACCTAACCACTAAAAAGTAAGTGAAGGCGTGTTAGCAAGATAGTCGCTACACGTTTTCGCGATTATTCAGCCCAGGCCGGGAATAGCCATAAACGTACGGTTGCCCAACTAGCTCGCCCTTCTCGTTTATTACGTGCCTCTAATCGAGTCAAAATGACTCAACCTCCACCTACTGGTACTAATTCGGGGTTATCGGACCTCAGAATAACATTAACGGATGCACGGAATATGATCCCAAAGTTCGATGGAAACTCAGGTGACCTGCATCGGTACCTCGCGTGCTGCGACATGTTATTCACGACACGACATCCAAGAGCGACGCCGACAAGAAAATACTGCTTAGCATTTTAAAAACAAAGCTAACTGGCCCGGCATATGACATCTTTAAATATAAAGAAGTCTCAAACTGGGATGAATTAAAAGCAGAACTCGTCGAGCAATTCCAAGAGCATAGACCACGTGTGGCTATACAAGGAGAATTGCTGCGACTCAAACAAACTTCACGGGAAAGCATATATGATTTTGCTTCACGCCTATCAAAACAGCTAGCTGATTTGAATAGCGCCACGGTTAATGAAGCCACACAATCTTCTGCAAGGGCATATCTCATCTCATAGGATGAGAAAAATGCCATTAGAGCATTTGAAGACGGCCTTAAAAGGGAACAACTTAAGGTCATCGTTAAGGCACGTTCAGAGACCTCACTAAGGAAGCTCATAACTTTTGCTTCCGAACATGCTCAACGCATTGAGGAAACTCAACCCCATACTCAAAAAACAGCGCCTAATGTGCTAGTATGCGACTATTGCTCAAAAAGAGGCCACACTAAAGAGAACTGTTTCAAGAGGAAGCAGTTGCCCTTAATAAATTCTTACCCAAACATAAAAAGGGAAATAAATAGAATTACATGCAGCTATTGTCGCAAACCAAACCATCACGCTAGAGAGTGTAGGCAAAGACAGTTTGATGAACACCGCACTCAGTACCCAACGAATAGGCAAGCTCAATTTGGGGCTCATCCAAGAGCTTACCAAACTCAAAATTTGCCTAATGCCGAAAATAATGGCAAAGAACAACCTCGCCACATGAAGCAAGTAAGGTGGACAACTCCAGAAAATTTTTCCTTGGGAAACGATTGCACGCGGGTGTATTCAGACGGCGAAACCTCCCGCGAGAAAGATATTCAAGCCGTAGTCCATCAACCACCCAATTAAGCATCCCAATAAAGATGCATAAAAGCGCCCTAGTGGTTGCTTTCCATATCGATATCTCACAGAAAACAAAAGCGAGCTTTATAATAGATACTGGTGCAGAAATAAGTCTACTCAGAGCAGAAGCTACTGACGATTCCGCTCTCGTATATGAGAAGCAAAAATGCACAATTACCACCCTGTCT
>OZ005742.1:192672284-192814900 GCA_963930735.1 Dioctria linearis
AGATGACGACCACTTGACAGTTTTACCTGCATGACGAGCTGGTCAGCTGACCCAAACCTAGCAAGTTGTTGTACGATGTTCTCCTGTAGATTCTGTCTTTGTCTGGGCATGGGCGTCAGCTTACCGGTTCTAGTGTGCAACCTCGCACCAGATTTTTCTTGTTCAAACCCTTCTTTCCTTATTATTAAATTCAGTAATTCCTCTTGAGACTCCTTGTTGGGGGTGTGAGTCGTCCAGTTTGCAGTGGTCAGTTAGTGTTGTATGCGAAGCATACGTTTTTGAAATTAATTCCGCTCACTTCTGCTGGTTCCAGGGAGAAGCAGTATATTATTAAATTTCTGTCTTGTTTTGGGCTGTGAGGCATTTTAGTTTTGAATTGGTTTTTTTGTAAAGTTGCTTTGAGGTTTGTATTGTCGCAATTGGCATACATAAGCAGTCTGTTTTTTTTCTGCTTGGTAATTATTTTGAATTATTAATATGTATATCGGCTACTGCTTCTCTCCTGAGTACTGGCAGCCACTGAATTGCTGACAAATCACATCCGCCTTTGATCTCAACTGCATTCCCCATTAAGCTTCCCTAACTTCTAGTGATGGGAGGCTAAGTCGATTAGTGGTTATGGACGTTGTATGCGATGCATACTGTTTGAGTACGATTTCCGTCCACTTCTGCTGGTTCCGAGAAGAAGCCCGTATTATCTCTTATTTAGTTTTAGTTGGGTTGTCCGTTCAGATTTATCTCCTTTATAAATCACCGTTACGACTTCTTACTCGAGTACCAGCAGCCACCTGATCACCGACCTCTCACCTTTCATTGATCTGTTGACTTCAGTCTCTTGCCAAGTTGATGAACGATGTTCATCTCTCACGATTTTATCCTTGGTAAAGGAGTGTTCGTCCTGATCACCCTAACATGGGATGGTAGCCCTTCAGGCTCCGGTCCCACAATTTCAGCTTCTTCTACAATTGTTAGCTCTTCTACAATTGTTAGCCCACAGTATGTACTGACCAGAGTGCATCGATGAGCAATGGTCTGCGAAGAGAGAGAGAGAGAGAGTTTTTAAAATCCAGCTGGGCTGGAGAAGAAGAAGTTTTTGTGTGTGTTGAACGGGCGTACTGTCCTCGTGAACCGTCATGCCGACACCCTCCTTACAAATGATAAACGTATAGTATAAAAGCATTTTCTTATATATATAGATAATTGGCACAATAAACGCAGTTACTTAGTATTTAATTTTTTTTTTGTTATTTTTATATATATTTGGCACAAATGTCGGGTGAATTCTTTTCTTTGTTTTTTTGTTTTTTTTTTTGTCACATACATACTTGGCACAGTTTTCAGGTGATTATTCTCTTTCATTAGTATAGACACGTTTTTTATTATTAGTTTTATTTTGCACAAATTTCGTCTGAACTATCGCGACATTAGTATAAACGCATTGTTTTCTTACATATTTGGCACAACTATCGGTTGGACTTCTTCTGATATCGACATCCGAACATTGTTTATTGAACTAAATCGTCACATTTTTTGCCGGAACGGGAGAATTGTCTTTTGATATTAACACCAGAGTATTTCTTCGCGTTTGTTTTTGTAATTGAGTTTCATACCAAGATGGACTTATCCTTCTTATCACCGGACGAGCTCGAGGTTGAATTCGCCGTGCGCAATCTTAGATCTGCTGACGCTAACGCTCGCCGTAAGCTCACGGAAGTGTACGAGGCCGAGAAGTTGGAATCCGGTAGAGCACCCTTTAAGTCTCACGCTCATAAAAATCCATCGCGTGAATTAGACTACATTATTAGTCGGGTCGACGCTCTAAACCGTGATTTGTGTTCGGATCCCATCCGAACCAACGAAGAGCGTACACGCTACATCAGTGAGGTGCTCCATGTACTCCATAGAGCCCAGCGGCTGCGTAACACATTTCCCTCTGTCCAGTCTGCTGCGCAGTCTTATGTCCAGACCTTGAAGGACTTCCTGAGCCATGTTGAATCTTCTCAGCCTACGGCAGTGTCCGTGGCTGAGGGCGCTGGAGGCGTAACGCTCTCGTTCCTGCGACTAGCACAGACAGTGAAGTGTCCAACACGCTGACAGGTGCTAAACCGAAAACAGTTTTGACAACGGAAGGCGCTGCGTTGGGCTTACCAGGAGCTGACTTGGGGAACATCCACGCAAATCCTACTGAGTCGTACCTGGACTTTTCAATATTCGAAGAGCAGAGGGCCCAAACAGCTCCCACTGACATACCACCCACGCTGGCTGACCCATTTTCGGGAAGGTTGCGTATTCCGTCGATCAACGAGCGGTTGGAAAATTTGAATAGGACTCCAGTCACTGGAGTACTTCCGCTGCCGAGACAAAGTAATACTGGGTCTCGTGTACCACCATTACCAGGCTCGTTTCTCCGCTTAACAGTCCAACTCATACTCGACAGCCAGCAGCCAGAGACCGTAACAGCGTATCTTACAGTCCTGTCTTCCGCTGGAAGTTAAATTTTGATGGCTCATCCGGCTTGGATGTGACAGAGTTCATATTTCGGGTAGAATCTCTGGCAGTACTGGAACAATTATCCGCCTCCGAATTGTGTGCCGGGTTTCACACACTCGTTACGGGGAAAGCTGCCAACTCGTATTGGTTATACTTGCGAAACCAGCGTATGCACTCGTGGCAAGAGTTACGTTCAGCACTCCTACGTGAATTCCGCAGCCAGGAAACTGACTACGAAATTCGTAAGCTAGTTGAGCCAAGGAGGCAAGGAGTTAACGAGTCCTTCAGCGATTTTCGATTAGCGGTTCACGTGTTAGTATCCAAAATGAGCAGGCCAATTCCAGAAGCGGAGCTAGGGGAAATATTGCGCCGTAACATGAAGCCAGCCTTACAAGAGGCGTTACTTCTTTACCAGACTGACAACGTGCTAGATTTGAGGGACTTGTGCAACTGATTTGAAAAATTATGGTCCGATATAGGTTCTCCGCGGGCGGTCGCGCCGCGACGTGCAATACATGAGATTTATTCAGATACGCCGTATTTGAATCAAACTATGTCTAGTCAAATTGATGCCATTGAAGTTCCACCAAGGGGTGTTCAAAATAATGCTCCGAGAGACATTCACCGATCCGGTAGATCTCTAGTGACATGTTGGAATTGCTCGGCGGAAGGTTATGTCTACGTCAACTGCCCACTAGGGCCACAGAGGGTCTTCTGCTATGGATGCGGTGCAGTGGGGGTAATCAAAACGCAGTGTAGAGATTGCTTGTCGGGAAACCGAGGCAGGGGTCAAAATTTTGTAGTTGGTCAGCGCCGTTTGACTCCAAGCCAAACCTTCAGGCGCACGACAGAAGAAGCGGCTACCAACACCGAGCCCGCCCTCTACCGTTAACTCCAAGGCGTAGAGCTGTCAGCGATGCTGCAGCGCTTCCGAAACTCAAAGGTCATGAACCCAGATGGGATTTTAAGGCGGCCAACAGTCTTAAGGTAAACACGTCTAACTCTTCCACTCAGACGGAGAATTCCAACATGCTAAGCACATCAAATTTTACCACCTACTTGAAACCCGGTCCTTTCGAAAATTGTAGTTGCACCTTATCAGATGAAAACACTTCAATCTTCACCTCCCATATAGAGGATGCATCGTTCTGTGGCAGCGACATCCCACCGGTTTCAGGGTCCTTTTCCTCCAGGACTGTCCCACGCACACATAGGTACCTCAGCCAGCGCAGAGTCACAAAGGCTGCCATTGCCAAAACAGTAGTATCTGATGAAGAGGATCCTTGGGATCCTCGCCCCTATGCCGATGTCTACATTCAGGGACAAAAGATACGAGGTTTATTGAATAGCTGTGCTAATGTGAGTGTGCTAGGGGCTAGAGCAGAGAGATTCCTGGGCAGGATGGGTATTTCGTTCCACTCGATGCCGTCCTCAGTTTCGACCGCTGATGGACGGCAGCAAAAGGTCCTGGGCCACATACGGGTCCTCGTGAAAAGGCGCGTATGATGAGGCTGCACATAGTTCCCTCTCTTCAGCTACACCTGTACCTGGGAATCGATTTTTGGAAAGCATTCGGGTTAAGACCTGTCATGGTAAGAGAGTTGCATTCCTTGCCAAAGGCCTCGCGTTCTTGTTTGCAACAGCACGATCTTTTAGAGTACGAATCGCAACGTTTGCAATAGGTGATCACCTCCTTTCCATCATTCAGCCAGCAAGGCTTGGGTCTCACCACATTGGTAGAGCACGAGATAGACATTGGCCTGGCGAAATCCATTAAACAGCGTTTCTATGCAGTGTCTTCGGCAGTGCAGAAATCCTTATATGATGAGCTCGACCGAATGTTGTCGCTAGGAGTCATTGAGGAGAGCCAGAGTTCGTGGTCGTCACCAGTCACTTTGGTTAAGAAGGCTAACGGTAAAGTGCGCCTCTGTCTGGACGCCCGAAAATTAAACTCCGTAACAGTCCCAGATGCCTTTCCGTTGCCTCTTATAGATGGCCTCCTCAGTAGACTCCAGGAGACAAAGTTCATCTCTGCCATAGACTTAAAGGATGCGTTCTGCCAGATTCCTCTCGCTGTTGGATCAAGAGACAAAAGGGCTTTCGCAGTGCCAGGAAGACCACTATACCAATTCAAGGTGCTTCCGTTTGGACTTTGCAACGCTCCGAAAACAATGTGCAAGCTGATGTGCAAGGTCATCCCTCACCAACTGCATGACCGAGTGTCTGTGTACCTTGACGACCAACTCATTACTTCCTCCACGTTTCACGAACACCTAAGGCTTCTGGCGAGGGTCGCGTCGTTGCTTCGCGCTGCCGGCCTGACAATCAACGTGGAGAAAAGTAAGTTTTGTATGAGAGAGGTCAGATATCTTGGCTTTGTGGTTGGGGATGGGTGCTTGCGGGCTGATCCCGAAATGGTCACTGCTATTCAGAGCTAGCCAAAGCCAACAACTGTAAAGAAAATTCGAAGCTTTCTCGGAGTATGCGGCTGGTATAGGAGGTTCATCCCACGTTTCGCTACCATCGCTAGTCCGCTGACTGATCTTCTAAAGAAAATACTAAATTTGACTGGAACCAACAAGCTGAACTTGCATTCCAGCAACTATAACAGTGTCTGATGACCGCACCCGTGCTCGCGAATGCGGATTTCTCCAAGCCTTTCTTCATTCAGTGCGATGCTAGCACTACAGGAGTCGGAAACGTTTTGTGTCAGCGTTCTGTGGATGGGGAAGAGCATCCCATCGCTTACATGTCGCAGAAGCTGAACGCTGCTCAACGCAACTACAGCATAACCGAGTTGGAGTGTCTGGCCGCCGTATTGAGCATAAAAAGTTTAGGCCGTATGTGGAAGGACTGGAGTTTACGGTCATTACTGATCACGCTAGCCTCAAATGGCTCATGGACCAAAGGGATCTATCTATGTGGCAGTCTGGCTCGGTGGAGCCTCAAACTCCAGGCCTTCAAATTCCACATCGAATACAGGCAAGACAAAGACAATGTGGTGGCTGATGCTCTTTGAAGGTCATTTGCTGATGAGGCAGTAGAACAGTACACTGACGAGCTAGTTTATCCGGCTCATATAAGCTCGCTCGACCTGAGTTCACCTGCATTCCAAGAAAACACGTACGCTGAGAGAATCCAGCGCATCACATCGAATCCCAGCGGTTTCCGGAACTTACGAACTAGCGGTGGCAAAGTATTTATCTCCTTTTCGCTTCCAAATAACAACGTCTCAGGGGAGGAGATTCAGTGGAAGTTATGGGTTCCTGATAACCTCACGGGCGAGCTAATCAAATCAGAGCATAGTCCTCCTATGGCAGCACACTTCGGTTTCGAAAAAACTCTAGAAAAGCTACGCCGTCAGTACTATTGGCCGCGCATGGCATCTGAGGTACGTCAGTTCATAAACGCCTGTGAAACTTGTAAGCTGGTCAAGCCCACCAATGTGCCTTCAAAACCTCCTCTGGGCACGATACGGTCTACCGATCTGCCTTGGCAACGTATCTTCTGCGATTTTCTTGGTCCTTATCCGCGCAGCCGAGGTGGTAATAGGTATATCTTTATCGTACTGGACCACTTATCTAAGTTCGTGCTGTTGAAAGCAATGCCAGAGGCCACAGCCTCGCGGGTCATCAAATTTCTGGAGCAGGAAGTCTTCTTAATGTTTGGGGTTCCGGAAATGGTACATTCAGATAATGGCAGCCAATTCATTGCAAAAATATTCGCTCAACTGTTAGACCGTTAAAGGGTGAAACACATCTTCTCACCAGCCTACTCTCCTCAGTCAAACGCCTCAGAGTGTGTCAACCAGTCGGTTCTGGCAGCGATCCGCGCCTACGTCGGGACGGATCATCGGAATTGGGACGAACATCTGAGCGAGATCGGCTTCGCCATCCGCGACGTCGTGCATGAGTAATCTAAGTGCCCACCATATTTCCTGCTCTTCGGTCGACATCCGGTAACAAGTGGAGGCTCATATCAACTCCTTCGAGAATTAAAGGCCGACTCCGACGGGCCCATCGAGTGTGTTCCTGTCAACCAAAGGCTTCAGCTTCTGCGCGATGAAGTGAAGTTTCGTCTTACAGAAGCGTATCGAAAGTACGCCGCTGGCTATATCTCGCGAACTCGAGAAAGAGTCTTTGAACCTGGATAGACTGTGTATGTCCTAAATTTTGTGCAAAGTAGCGCAATCGATCGCTTTGCGGCCAAATTGGCACGTAAGTTCATAAAGGCGACTGTGGTAGAATGAATCGGGCGTGTTTCATACCGTTTGCAAAATAACAAAGGCCTCTCAATCGGAATTTTCCATGCTCAAGATATAAAGTCTTGATCAAAGTTGCTTAGATCTCGGTAGCCCTAAGAAAGCATCCGGCAAGCTTCACTTGAGAATTACCGGTTATCGCAAGCCCTCTAACTACTTCTTCAGTGGTGGGTGATAACCTTCTTAGCCTTTGTTACTAACGCCTTCTGGGTTAGCCTTCATTTGAAGGATTTTACTTTCCTGTCCCCTCTTCAATTTTCTTTCAATTAGTCTGGCGTGTCAAGTAGTGTCGTGTGAGCGGAGTCGGCGGAATATTTTTTTTTATTCAGTACATTATCTCTAAACTTTCAAGTTTAAATGGTCTCAATCTTTGGTACTAACCCGTTCTGGGTTAGCCTTCATCTGAAGGGGTTTCCTTTCCTGTCATTTCCTCATTCTTCTCCCTAGTGTGCGTTTCCGAGCGGTGTTCTTGCGGATAAAGTTTCAGCGGAGGGTAGTTTTTTTTATATAGTACATTATCTCTAAACTATCAAGTTTAGATGGTCTCAGTCTGTGTTACTAACCCCTTCTGGGTTACCCTTCATTTGAAGGATTTTTCTTTCCTGTCCTTTCTCCAATTTCCTTAGAGCTTGAACCCGCTTGCTGCATCCCGCGGGATTTCCGTCATCCTGAGTGAGTTGATAGATGAATTCTATCAGTTACAAAGCAATTTCCTCTCTTGGGACTGGGGAAATTTCCGGGGTGTTGTGACTGGATTCAGCAGAACACAGAACGATAAGTAGCGGCATTTCACCGACGAAGTCGTAATCTCGAGCGAACATTCCCGTACCCAATAAATCAATCGCTGCACCTCTTCCTGGTCAGTTCATTGGGCGAGGCGAGTTGGTAGATGACGTCTATCGGTAGATCAGTCCTCCCTCGTCCAAGACGAATTGGGATCATGGCCGCAGATGGAATCTTATGTCTCAACAACCCAGGGTCTAGCGTATGGACGGCCTGAGACTCTTGTGGGTCGTCCCCATGTTGGGCGCGGATGCAAAGATATTATTCATAGTTCACCTCCCGAGTCAATCTTTTTGTTTTTTTTCTCTTTTTCTCTTTTCTGTCCTTTCCTCGTTTTGCTCGGCATGAGACTCTATTCTCGGTGGGTCGTCCCCACGCTGCAGCGTATAACTCCTTACGCTACCTTTTTTATCTGTTTGGCTCCTCTACTTCTGTAGTGAACCCCCCCCCCCCAGAATTTACCAGAGGTACCTAGGGAAAAGATCAAATTTGGACATTTCCGAGAAGTAGCCCTATGCTACTTCTCCATATTAGAAAATTCCTGAAAAAGTTAAAATTTAGATATTTTTTTTTGAGAAGTAGCCCATAGTACAAAAATTCCTGGAAAGATAAAAGATCAAATCTATATATTTACAAGAAGTAGCCCTATGCTACTTCTCCATATTAGAAAATTCCTGAAAAGTTAAGAACATATTTATACATACCCACATACCAGTCCAGATCTAAAAAGAAACAACAACAACAGCAGAATATTTTCAGTCGAAAAATTCTAAAATGTGCAAAATGAGCACAAAAAACAATTGTTCGTTTAAAACTTACCGGTAGTCAGCCAACATTCCAGGCACGCAACTGTAACTCGCCTAGCTGTAAAGCATCACGCGATACCATCAGGCAATGCATTACAGTCAGCCCGCTCGAAAGAAATTCCAAAAGAATGGTCGCTCGACAGCAAGACTCGAGATTGGTGCGGAGAAAAAGCGCTCGTCGGTCGGTGGGTTGAACAAGGGAACGGCTGTAATGTAGGCAGACAGGGGAGTCGAGTTTGAACAAGCGACGGGTTACGGCAGCTGCTTGTGCGATTGAGTGCCGAAAATTTTAGAGAAATAGTTTTTGCAAATTACCTGGATTCCGTGCCGAAACTTTTAAAGAAATTAGTTTTATAAATTGCCTGCGATTCAGTGCTGAACAATTTGAAGAAATTAGTTTTTATGTATTACCTGCGAGTGAGCGCTGAAACATTTAAAAAAATAGTTTTTACAAATTACCTGGGCTTTGTGCCGAAACATTAAAAGAAATAGTTTTGAAAATTACCTGTGACGTCAGTAGGATTATTAAGTGTACATTTCCTGGAATAAGAAGGAAAACTTTTATTAGTGAAAATTTCGTGAATTAAAATCAATATTTAATTTTATGTATATATTTACATGATTTCGCAGTGATATGCTGCATGGATTTTTCCTCGTTTTGTGAATATTTTCTGGAATGGAAAGGAAACTATATTCCAGTAGTGAGGTCGATAAGTTTTTTTTTATTTCATAATTACCGGTACGGTGTAATCAGTTCAATGCTATGAAGGCATCACATGTGCAAACGAAAGTTATATTCATTAGTGACTCTAGTTCGATAAACTCTTTTTATTATTACCTGTGTGCCTCATTCAGCAAAGTGCCTATAAAGAGAAGTTTTTTTTGTCGATTATTGCCGTTCTCAAGAACGAACAAGTTGGAGGTCTGGAAGTTGATTGGGCTCTTTGCTTGTTCTTTGTTTTTTCTCTTTTTTTTACATAAGCTGTTAAGCACCAGGAGTTCCGCCTTTTATCCCCCTCTAAGAGTGCAAGCAAATAGTTAAGTGCTAGTAGCCATTATAAGCATAACAAGCCATGATAATCATAGCAAGCCATAATAATCATAACAAGCCATAATAATCATAACATGCCGGAAAGTGCATAAATACAAGAGGCCAATGAGCCCACCAAACACTAACGGCATAGAAGCAGCTAGAAGCAGAAGGGTGCACCCTCAGTACCAGCATTTCAGGACAACGTGGGACTTCGCAATCCAGCAGTGGTAATAACCTCACACTAGTAAGTCCTCTTGTTATTGTCGTTTGATCTTTTGGTGACTATATTTAGATCTTAGTATTATTAATAACTTCATTTAATTAATGACGAATAGAGTTAAGTTAAGTGCAGTTAGTAGAGATCAGGCTAGCGTAATTACAGATAAGTCCCAATGAATGTGAAAAGGGATCAACGGCGGAAATAGGAAATCCCAAAAGAGAAGGAAAGAACAAATGAAATAAAGAAAAAATATTTTTTTTTAGCAACAAGTAAAGAAAAGTGTAGTTGTCTCTGAGTATCCTTCTTTCACTTTTTTTTCCTTTTTTATTTTCGTTATTTAGGGTTTTGAACAATCCTCCGTTAACCGTTGTGGAGGAGCATCTATTCGGTATGATAACGCTTCTGTCTAATTAATCAACTATTGTGTAGGGTGGAGGCATGATGGGTCGTCGTTAACGCACACACTAATGGGGCTGAGCATTTTGTTACGGCTTTGGAGACTTAGCCAGGGCAGATGGGGGCGATTGGACCCATTCTTATCCAAAGCCGGGGTCTCTACAACGTCCGGGATCCCCCTCTCAACTCTCTCACTCTCTCTCAATCATTCATCTGCCAGCGTTGAAAATTCTCCGGGTGAATTAGCACTTGTTCGGCGTTGCTGAGGTCTTCTGCTATTCTTTTCTTTGCAGCATTTGATAAAGTAAATTTTCTTTCTTTTTAGGCCTTCAGGTTCCACCAGGAGAAAGAAGCCTGCATAGATCTTTTCTTTTATAGTCTGTCTGTCCGTCTGCAGTCACACATTCAAGTCCTTTATTTTTTAATTGTCCGTCCGTCTGTCCGGTCAAATATTTTACTTTTCAATGCACAGCCTTACAAGCATTGAAGGGATGTGGGTGGCAAGAACCACCCCAAGCCGGCTGATCGCTAGCGGCATACTCGCTGTGCAGACACCCACACATATCCTGGATATGATTTTTTGTAACAAGAGGTGTCCGATGCGGTATGTATCTACATTCAGGTACAAGTGAATGTAGGTATATCTGTCGGCTGACTAGCTCTTCGTTACAAGCCTGTAGTATCACAGTCCTCTACAAACTGCCCTCATCATCCCTCCAGCTTGGCATCTCTAATAGAGTGCGTGTCCTTTCCACAAAACCTGCAACGATTCCTAAGCGGGGAGAAGCCCCGTGGACTAGTGTTGCAAATGCTGTGGCCTGTTATCACCAGCGAAAGACAAGAACTCCATCCTGCACCGACGATAGTGGTTGCCATGTGCAGTTGAATGTGTCTGTGTTCGATCGTTCAAGACGTAAACGTATCTTCAGTCGCTCAACGAGGTGGCGCTTAAGTGCGTGTGCGTGGTGTTGTGGGTCAGTGTTCTGATTCCCATCTTCGACTCTCATGTAGTACGGGTGAATTGTAGATTTGGACAGTGTCAACACAAAGCTAATCAAACAATTCACTCGACTACAGACCTTTGGTCCCCATAGAAACAATGTCCTAGAAATACCGAAATTCGGGTGGATCAACTGACACATACCACGCACGAGATCCATTAGACCCTGCAAAGCCGGACAAGTGAAGAACCTGTGAAACACGGTGCCTTCACCACCACAAACTGTGCAAAAAATCTGAATCCGCCGGTCAATATGTGACAACTGATTAGGATGCACAAGGCTGTGATGCAGCAATTTGAATGCAACATCAGCATCCTTGTAATTAGAAGGGTAACTGTAAACTACTCTGCAAGTTATCCCTCCCATCACGTCCATATTCACCCCGAGGTGTGTTCGCCATATGTTGTAATCCTGTATACTCCGAAGGTCTTATGGACATAAGCACGTTACGGAGCACACGTGTTGTAAGTGTGCTAGAAGGTGTGTGAGGTGGTTTATTCAGAACGAAAGCATCTTCGAACTTAGTGCCAGGGTCACTGTTCCCAAGTTGGCGAAATCTCTCCCAAGCAGAAGCAGACAGGTCGTGTAGTTGTGAAGTATTAGTGTTTATTCGACAGTTTCCAGAGATATCAATAATATCTCCGAGAACCGTCAGTGTATGCGTGTCAGCTTCAAAACCCCGAGCATTACTGAACACTGAATCCATTAATTCGGGATTAAACCTGATAGGAATCGACGCAAATTGCGTGTACCGTAGAGCATTCCACTGAAGGTGAAATGCTGGTCTGAGTCTGCCCCAGGTCTGAATCGTTCAGATTAGATCCTGTGACCAGTCACGAGGATAAGGTGGTCGAACAGATAGTAGGTAGTAATACTCCCCTATACCGATCCCTCCCAGTACATTCACCCACATGTGAGAAATCAAGCTGTCTCTCTGGCAAAACACTCTTTGAAATGCACGCACTTGGGGACACCTTGATTTCAGAACCAAGTTAGTGAGATCTAATCCACCAGGGGCGGTTCCTCATTGGAAGCAAAGGAAGCACTGCTTCCCTTGACAAAGTAAAAAAATCCAAACAACATTTTGCTTTAAAGTATTCTTAGAATATTTAAAAAAATTTACAAAATTCAAAGAAGTTTACTCCTCCGGCATCGCTAGATACAACCTGAAATATTTTATAAGTAACGCCCAATTTTCTCCTACAAACTAAGAACATACCACCCAGCCCAATGTCATTATATTGCTACTAACATTCTGTATGGTACGCTGTCCAAAATGTAGCGTATAACCCACCCACCATCATTCCACCCAGCACCAGATCCACCCCGATTTGTCTTGTCAAGCAAGCTACATAATATTCGCGTGGTATGGATGGAACGGCATTATAATCAAACACCGTTGCCACTGGCATCGCAGTGACGCTGATATCCCTACAAGGTATTTACAACAACAAAGCCAATGTAAAAAGTTAAAAAAAAATAAAAATAAAAGTTAAATACATTTAACTTTTTAGACTCATATTCACTCAAGAGTTTGCATGCGTACATTGCTATGGTACGCTGGCCGCAGCGTAGCGTTTGGCAATTGATTTACACCCCCTGATAGTAACTTTCATTAATAAATTCTGGAGTATATGCTGGTGCGGGTGGGTGTCGGTCTTGCTCACGATTTATTTAAATGCTGCTAGATGTTAATCATGAATTCGTAGCTTTTTTAAATAACATTTATCCGAACTTCGTGACGAATATTGTGAAATTTTAGGAATTGTTTTAGAATAGTAAACGTGGATGGATTTACATGGTATTTTTTGTGTTAGAATTAGTCAGTGGGCTTAATTTTGTACGTTTTTGGGGGTTTTGGGGGCAGGGTGGTAACTACACTCATGACGTTGTCCAATTTTGGCCGTAAGATTTATCAAATGGCATATTATCTTTTGTTCTGTAAGAAACTTTATAACCGACTTTTTTCACCCGAATATCTTGAAAATGCGTGATTTTCGAATTTGTGTACCAACGGGCGTGTAAGTTCTTGATTTGAAAATAAGAATGATTCTTCTATTAAACGCTTCAGCATAATATTTTACATATTTCATGTGAACATTTAAATTTTATATGATTACCAAAGGGTTTGATGTGAAATAAATTTTCCAGTTTTTTCGTGTAAAACGTTTTTACATGGAAGTATTTACATTAAAGTGCGATAATCTTCTAAACTATACTTACCGCAGAGGAAAAAAATTACATCACAACATTCGCAAAAGAACGTAGATGCGAGTTAATATGCATATATTAGATAAATTATCAGTACGTTTACATGAAAACTTGAAGTATTCTTGAAGTATGCTTGAAGTAATCAAAATATCATCAAAACGCTCATTCAATGCGTAAATTTCAACTTAAGTAATTGGAATATTAAATTCAAGAAAAATTCAACTCAAGTAATTGGAATTAATTCAATCAACCGCCCTACCTGAACTTCAAGTGGATTTCAAGCCAAGTACTCAAGTATTCATGTAAACCTACTGTATGTCCTCTTAATTGTTATATGATTTTTTAGCAAAAATGTAATGATTAGAAAATAAAATATATATAATAAAAAAACTTTTTAAATAAATAACTTTCATAAATAAATTATAGCCAAAGTAAATTTTTTTTTTCACCCAAGAAAAGTTTCATTGCACAACTGAATCTACACAATAACAATAATTTAAAATTATATTATCTCGTTTGACTATAAATGTTGGAATGTTTTTTATTATAAATTTCTTTTAAATATATTTTATTCATATTATGCAAAAATAAAATATTGACTATCTATAATATTACGTACGTTTCTGTTTAACTGTGAGACAGTGTAGAATTCTTGCTTTTATTTGAGTACTCCGGCGAACGAGTATACCTACCTAAATACAATAATAATGGTAATAGAATTCAAAAGAATGAATTAGATGATTAGATTTTTTGCGTACGTTGTGAAAGGGGATATTGAGTGAAATTTTTGTATTTGCTTAATTATGGGGCAGGCAGTATTTGCTGTGAATGGATTAAATCAAAGATATGATTGCATCGCTGATTTATTTAACGATGATAATGGCTTCCTTTTCTTTCAAGAGCAAGAATAAATGTGAATATTTATATTGTGTATTATTGACATCATCGACTTTGTTACATGTATAATTACTTATAGTAGCAATGAAATAGTCTGAAAGGCGGAGCTATAATTTACATATAATGTATTGCTTCCCTTCTTCTGAATTCCACGAACCGCCACTGAATCCACCTATCTTGAATGGCAGACAGAGCGTGCTTTCAGCAACCCATCGTCTTCCGCTCCAAAAGGCGTCTATCGCTTTTGTTTGGAGAAAACCTACAAAGCCTTCATCAAACGTCTCTATCGGCATACGCCAACATAAGAGGCCTCACATTGGTATATGGTAGATGAACCGCATACTGTCCGAGCATTCGACGAAGATTCACCAGTAGCGGCTCCAACGAAATATCATAAAGCATACAATGGAAAGCCCTGTCTGATACCTGGATGAAACGAGATAGGAGCCAGAACTTGTCCTTAATGCTTAATCAAAATCGCTGAATCTCTATACAGTTTCCCGGCGATATCAAGCGACCTGGGAGGAAACCCAAATGCCTCGAGAGCAGTCAAGAGGTACTCGTGCGAGACACTATCAAAAGCCTATTGCTTTTCAAGTGAAATCATGGCCATTTGTGTACCTGTCCGTTCACGGTAGGCGAACAAATGCTTGGCTACCGCGATGTTGTCGTAGATACTACGATAGGACTGTTCCGGGCGCCACAATGTCCCGATCAGTTCAACTAACGTACATACATCATACTCATGTACATATGCATATATCTATCATAACGACTCATTATCATAATAAGAATCTTTTTACGTACAAGATTACAAATATACATACGTACATACACGATAACGTACTTCTTGAAGCTAGCAAGCAAAACATACGCGCATACGTACATACATATAACGTACAAACATATAATAAATTGACAAACGCGAGTACGCGCATCAAATTGCATTCCAAGCAATTTCGCGGTGATTCCACCGTCAATTTATTTTTGAATTTTTATGTCACATATGGTTCATATGGTTAACCAATTCTATTTTCGTTTTATGAAACAACCTTCTCCGTTGTTCTTTTAAAACGATAAATTCTTGGTTGCGTCAACCTTTTTGCGGCAAAACGCCGGCTCTTTGTATACAAAAATACAAACACGGCATGATACCAATTTCATGCATTATAATGGCACTAGGTTAACCCTGACCTAACCCACAGTCATTACATGCCGTTTATTTTTTTCCTCACACTTCATGTGTGATATTTTTACTTTTTACTTGTACATAATTGGGAAATCCCTTGTGTAAAGTGAAATGGAAACTGACCCACTTATTGGGCAATAGTGCTGAGTTTTTTTGTAACATTGGTTTCTTCCGTATATATATGGTTGACCAATGGTTGCAAAGGAATTTTTGAATGAAGGGGAAATATTCTTGTGGAACTACAAAATATTGAGGAATCTGCAAAATTGGCTATTACCGATATATTGAGAGGGCGTTCCCGATATATTCGATTTCTGGAATTCCTATATGGAATTTCCTAACTAGTTACCCCCATACCTATTTTTATCAATTTTGCTGAGCAATGCCAAAATCCACCTAAATAAAAAGCCGACGCATCTCAGGGACAGGACAGTAAGATTTTCCAAGTATCACTAATAGGTTGACCCCCCACCAGAGGTAAGGCAACCTACTAGTAAATTATTAAACTAAGTATACCTTTATGAGAAATAATAATAAAAGTCAAAGTGAACCAAAAGGTTTGTGTTATTTTTTTTTAAGTTTGAAGTTTGTGTTTTAAGAAGTTATATCGTAATTAAATTGGGCTGGTGAACTTCGCTCTTTCCAAGCACTCCCAGTCCATGTTACGAGAAGAAAGTCAAGGCTCGTAACAGTAGCCATAATAAGCATAACAAGCCATGATAATCATAACAAGCCATAATAATCATAACAAGCCATAATAATCATAACAAGACATAATAATCATAACATGCCGAAAAGTGCATAAATAACAGAGGGCAATGAGCCCACCAAACACTAACGTCATAGAAGCAGAAGGGTGCACCCTCAGTACCAGCATTTCAGGACAACGTGGGACTTCGCAATCCAACAGTGGTAATAACCTCACACTAGTAAGTTCTCTTGTTATTGTCGTTTGATCTTTTGGTGACTATATTTAGATCTTAGTATTATTAATAACTTCATTTAATTAATGACGAATAGAGTTAAGTTAAGTACAGTTAGTAGGGATCAATCTAGCGTAAGTACAGATAACTCCCAATGAATGTGAAGAGGGATGAACAGGCGGAAATAGGAAATCCCAAAAGAGAAGGAAAGAACAAATGAAATAAAGAAAAAATATGTTTTTTAGGAACAAGTAAAGAAAAGTGTAGTTGTCTCTGAGTATCCTCCTTTCACTTTTTTTTTCTTTTTTTTATTTTCGTTATTTAGGGTTTTGAACAATCCTCCGTCAATCGTTGTGGAGGAGCATCTATTCGGTACGATCTCGCTTCTCTTTCTGGGCACAACTTGTACTGTTGCAGAGATGTCTAATTAATCAACTATTGTGTAGGGTGGAGGCATGATGGGTCGTCGTTAACGCACACACTAATGGGGCTGAGCATTTTGTTACGGCTTTGGAGGCTTAGCCAGGGCGGATGGGGGCGATTGGGCCCATTCTTACCCAAAGTCGGGGTCTCAACAACGTCCGGGATCCCCCTCTCAACTCTCTCACTCTCTCTCAATCATTCATCTGCCAGCGTTGAAAATTCTCCGGGTGAATTAGCACTTGTTCGGCGTTGCTGAGATCTTCTATTCTTCTTTCCCTTGCAGCATTTGATAAAGTAAATTTTCTTCCTTTTTAAGCTTTCAGGTTCCACCAGGAGAAGGAAGCCTGCATAGATCTTTTCTTTTATAGTCCGTCTGTCCGTCTGCAGTCACACATTCAAGTCCTTTTTCTTTAATTGTCCGTCCGTTTGTCCGGTCAAACTTTTTACTTTTCTATGCACAGCTTTACAAGCATTGAAGGGATGTGGGTGGCAAGAACCACCCCAAGCCAGCTGATCGCTAGCGGCATACTCGCTGTGCAGCCACCCACACATATCCTGGATATGATTTTTGTAACAAGAGGTGTCGTATGCGGTATGTATCTACATTCAGGTACAAGTGAATATAGGTATATCTGTCGGCTGACAAGCTCTTCGTTACAAATGGCGCCCACATGTTTTTGTTTGGTTTTAGTCGAGCTTCTCTTGACTAAAGCGCGATTATTATTTCAAGTTTTATTCTTGTTTTTTTCTGGTCGCCCATTTGTCGTTACAAATGGCGCCCAAACTGGTTTGTTTTCGCATTTAGTCAAGCCTCACTTGACTAGGGTGCAAGTAGAATTTTGAGTTTACCTTTAGATTTTTCTGGTCGCTCATTTGCTTTACAAATGGCGCCTAAACTTGGTTTTTCCGGCCTTTAGTCAAGCTTCTGTTGACTAAAGTACAATTACTATTTCAATGATATTTTCTCAATTTTTTTTTGTGTTATTATCACTATTGGTACTTTTCTTTGTGTTGTAAGACCTCAGTATGTTTTAAGCTGACGCAAGTGTTTTGCTTGGCGGATACAGGTGCTGAGTCTACGCAGAGCTCTTCTTGCTTCTGTGGAATGCGTTGCTCCCATGATAGCTCCCTTTTGGCTCTCGTTAGGCCCGACCTTTGTATCGCGGCTGGGTTACTCGACCATGGTTCTGGCTGTATGTGCGATGCTAAACTGCCTTCGGTCAAGTTTAAGTCAATTTCTACCCTAAATTTAATAATTACCTTTTGTATAAGTGCTCATCTCCTCGGCCACAAGATAGTCTTGTGCGCGAGGCGTACCACCTTTGAAGCCAAGGTTCGGGTCGTGGACGCCGAGATGACGACCACTTGACAGTTTTACCTGCATGACGAGCTGGTCAGCTGACCCAAACCTAGCAAGTTGTTGTACGATGTTCTCGTGTAGATTCTGTCTTTGTCTGGGCATGGGCGTCAGCTTACCGGTTCTAGTGTGCAACCTCGCACCAGATTTTTCTTGTTCAAACCCTTCTTCCCTTATTATTAAATTCAGTAATTCCTCTTGAGACTCCTTGTTGGGGGTGTGAGTCGTCCAGTTTGCAGTGGTCAGCTAGTGTTGTATGCGAAGCATACGTTTTTGAAATTAATTCCGCTCACTTCTGCTGGTTCCAGGGAGAAGCAGTATATTATTAAATTTCTGTCTTGTTTTGGGCTGTGAGGCATTTTAGTTTTGAATTGGTTTTTTTGTAAAGTTGCTTTGAGGTTTGTATTGTCGCAATTGGCATACATAAGCAGTCTGTTTTTTTTCTGCTTGGTAATTATTTTGAATTATTAATATGTATATCGGCTACTGCTTCTCTCCTGAGTACTGGCAGCCACTGAATTGCTGACAAATCACATCCGCCTTTGATCTCAACTGCATTCCCCATTAAGCTTCCCTAACTTCTAGTGATGGGAGGCTAAGTCGATTAGTGGTTATGGACGTTGTATGCGATGCATACTGTTTGAGTACGATTTCCGTCCACTTCTGCTGGTTCCGAGAAGAAGCCCGTATTATCTCTTATTTAGTTTTAGTTGGGTTGTCCCGTTCAGATTTATCTCCTTTATAAATCACCGTTACGACTTCTTACTCGAGTACCAGCAGCCACCTGATCACCGACCTCTCACCTTTCATTGATCTGTTGACTTCAGTCTCTTGCCAAGTTGATGAACGATGTTCATCTCTCACGATTTTATCCTTGGTAAAGGAGTGTTCGTCCTGATCACCCTAACATGGGATGGTAGCCCTTCAGGCTCCGGTCCCACAATTTCAGCTTCTTCTACAATTGTTAGCCCACAGTATGTACTGACCGAAGTGCATCGATGAGCAATGGTCTGCGAAGAGAGAGAGAGAGAGAGTCTTTAAAATCCAGCTGGGCTGGAGAAGAAGTTTTTGTGTGTGTTGAACGGGCGTACTGTCCTCGTGAACCGTCATGCCGACACCCTCCTTACAAATGATAAACGTATAGTATAAAAGCATTTTCTTATATATATAGATAATTGGCACAATTCGAAATTATTGGTCACACTGGCATAAACGCAGTTACTTAGTATTTAATTTTTTTTTGTTATTTTTATATATATTTGGCACAAATGTCGGGTGAATTATCTTCAGCATCAGCATAAGCGTATTTATCTATTCTTTTCTTTGTTTTTTTGTTTTTTTTTTTTTGTCACATACATACTTGGCACAGTTTTCAGGTGATTATTCTCTTTCATTAGTATAGACACGTTTTTTATTATTAGTTTTATTTTGCACAAATTTCGTCTGAACTATCGCGACATTAGTATAAACGCATTGTTTTCTTACATATTTGGCACAACTATCGGTTGGACTTCTTCTGATATCGACATCCGAACATTGTTTATTGAACTAAATCGTCACATTTTTTGCCGGAACGGGAGAATTGTCTTTTGATATTAACACCAGAGTATTTCTTCGCGTTTGTTTTTGTAATTGAGTTTCATACCAAGATGGACTTATCCTTCTTATCACCGGACGAGCTCGAGGTTGAATTCGCCGTGCGCAATCTTAGATCTGCTGACGCTAACGCTCGCCGTAAGCTCACGGAAGTGTACGAGGCCGAGAAGTTGGAATCCGGTAGAGCACCCTTTAAGTCTCACGCTCATAAAAATCCATCGCGTGAATTAGACTACATTATTAGTCGGGTCGACGCTCTAAACCGTGATTTGTGTTCGGATCCCATCCGAACCAACGAAGAGCGTACACGCTACATCAGTGAGGTGCTCCATGTACTCCATAGAGCCCAGCGGCTGCGTAACACATCTCCCTCTGTCCAGTCTGCTGCGCAGTCTTATGTCCAGACCTTGAAGGACTTCCTGAGTCATGTTGAATCTTCTCAGCCTACGGCAGTGTCCGTGGCTGAGGGCGCTGGAGGCGTAACGCTCTCGTTCCTGCGACTAGCACAGACAGTGAAGTGTCCAACACGCTGACAGGTGCTAAACCGAAAACAGTTTTGACAACGGAAGGCGCTGCGTTGGGCTTACCAGGAGCTGACTTGGGGAACTTCCACCCAAATCCTACTGAGTCGTACCTGGACTTTTCAATATTCGAAGAGCAGAGGGCCCAAACAGCTCCCACTGACATACCACCCACGCTGGCTGACCCATTTTCGGGAAGGTTGCGTATTCCGTCGATCAACGAGCGGTTGGAAAATTTGAATAGGACTCCAGTCACTGGAGTACTTCCGCTGCCGAGACAAAGTAATACTGGGTCTCGTGTACCACCATTACCAGGTTCGTTTCTCCGCTTAACAGTCCAACTCATACTCGACAGCCAGCAGCCAGAGACCGTAACAGCGTATCTTACAGTCCTGTCTTCCGCTGGAAGTTAAATTTTGATGGCTCATCCGGCTTGGATGTGACAGAGTTCATATTTCGGGTAGAATCTCTGGCAGTACTGGAACAAGTATCCGCCTCCGAATTGTGTGCCGGGTTTCACACACTCGTTACGGGGAAAGCTGCCAACTCGTATTGGTTATACTTGCGAAACCAGCGTATGCACTCGTGGCAAGAGTTACGTTCAGCACTCCTACGTGAATTCCGCAGCCAGGAAACTGACTACGAAATTCGTAAGCTAGTTGAGCCAAGGAGGCAAGGAGTTAACGAGTCCTTCAGCGATTTTCGATTAGCGGTTCACGTGTTAGTATCCAAAATGAGCAGGCCAATTCCAGAAGCGGAGCTAGGGGAAATATTGCGCCGTAACATGAAGCCAGCCTTACAAGAGGCGTTACTTCTTTACCAGACTGACAACGTGCTAGATTTGAGGGACTTGTGCAACTGATTTGAAAAATTATGGTCCGATATAGGTTCTCCGCGGGCGGTCGCGCCGCGACGTGCAATACATGAGATTTATTCAGATACGCCGTATTTGAATCAAACTATGTCTAGTCAAATTGATGCCATTGAAGTTCCACCAAGGGGTGTTCAAAATAATGCTCCGAGAGACATTCACCGATCCGGTAGATTTCGAGTGACATGTTGGAATTGCTCGGCGGAAGGTTATGTCTACGTCAACTGCCCACTAGGGCCACAGAGGCTCTTCTGCTATGGATGCGGTGCAGTGGGGGTAATCAAAACGCAGTGCAGAGATTGCTTGTCGGGAAACCGAGGCAGGGGTCAAAATTTTGTAGTTGGTCAGCGCCGTTTGACTCCAAGCCAAACCTTCAGGCGCACGACAGAAGAAGCGGCTACCAACACCGAGCCCGACCTCTACCGTTAACTCCAAGGCATAGAGCTGTCAGCGATGCTGCAGCGCTTCCGAAACTCAAAGGTCATGAACCCAGATGGGATTTTAAGGCGGCCAACAGTCTTAAGGTAAACACGTCTAACTCTTCCACTCAGACGGAGAATTCCAACACGCTAAGCACATCAAATTTTACCACCTACTTGAAATCCGGTCCTTTCGAAAATTGTAGTTGCACCTTATCAGATGAAAACACTTCAATCTTCACCTCCCATATAGAGGATGCATCGTTCTGTGGCAGCGACATCCCACCGGTTTCAGGGTCCTTTTCCTCCAGGACTGTCCCACGCACACATAGGTACCTCAGCCAGCGCAGAGTCACAAAGGCTGCCATTGCCAAAACAGTAGTATCTGATGAAGAGGATCCTTGGGATCCTCGCCCCTATGCCGATGTCTACATTCAGGGACAAAAGATACGAGGTTTATTGAATAGCGGTGCTAATGTGAGTGTGCTAGGGGCTAGAGCAGAGAGATTCCTGGGCAGGATGGGTATTTCGTTCCACTCGATGCCGTCTTCAGTTTCGACCGCTGATGGACGGCAGCAAAAGGTCCTGGGCCACATACGGGTCCTCGTGAAAAGACGCGTATGATGAGGCTGCACATAGTTCCCTCTCTTCAGCTACACCTGTACCTGGGAATCGATTTTTGGAAAGCATTCGGGTTAAGACCTGTCATGGTAAGAGAGTTGCATTCCTTGCCAAAGGCCTCGCGTTCTTGTTTGCAACAGCACGATCTTTTAGAGTACGAATCGCAACGTTTGCAATTGGTGATCACCTCCTTTCCATCATTCAGCCAGCAAGGCTTGGGTCTCACCACATTGGTAGAGCATGAGATAGACATTGGCCTGGCGAAATCCATTAAACAGCGTTTCTATGCAGTGTCTTCGGCAGTGCAGAAATCCTTATATGATGAGCTCTACCGAATGTTGTCGCTAGGAGTCATTGAGGAGAGCCAGAGTTCGTGGTCGTCACCAGTCACTTTGGTTAAGAAGGCTAACGGCAAAGTGCGCCTCTGTCTGGACGCCCGAAAATTAAACTCCGTAACAGTCCCAGATGACTTTCCGTTGCCTCTTATAGATGGCCTCCTCAGTAGACTCCAGGAGACAAAGTTCATCTCTGCCATAGACTTAAAGGATGCCTTCTGCCAGATTCCTCTCGCTGTTGGATCAAGAGACAAAAGGGCTTTCGCAGTGCCAGGAAGACCACTATACCAATTCAAGGTGCTTCCGTTTGGACTTTGCAACGCTCCGAAAACAATGTGCAAGCTGATGTGCAAGGTCATCCCTCACCAACTACATGACCGAGTGTCTGTGTACCTTGACGACCAACTCATTACTTCCTCCACGTTTCACGAACACCTAAGGCTTCTGGCGAGGGTCGCGTCGTTGCTTCGCGCTGCCGGCCTGACAATCAACGTGGAGAAAAGTAAGTTTTGTATGAGAGAGGTCAGATATCTTGGCTTTGTGGTTGGGGATGGGTGCTTGCGGGCTGATCCCGAAATGGTCACTGCTATTCAGAGCTAGCCAAAGCCAACAACTGTAAAGAAAATTCGAAGCTTTCTCGGAGTATGCGGCTGGTATAGGAGGTTCATCCCACGTTTCGCTACCATCGCTAGTCCGCTGACTGATCTTCTAAAGAAAAATACTAAATTTGAGTGGAACCAACAAGCTGAGCTTGCATTCCAGCAACTATAACAGTGTCTGATGACCGCACCCGTGCTCACGAATGCGGATTTCTCCAAGCCTTTCTTCATTCAGTGCGATGCTAGCACTACAGGAGTCGGAAGCGTTTTGTGTCAGCGTTCTGTGGATGGGGAAGAGCATCCCATCGCTTACATGTCGCAGAAGCTGAACGCTGCTCAACGCAACTACAGCATAACCGAGTTGGAGTGTCTGGCCGCCGTATTGAGCATAAAAAGTTTAGGCCGTATGTGGAAGGACTGGAGTTTACGGTCATTACTGATCACGCTAGCCTCAAATGGCTCATGGACCAAAGGGATCTATGTGGCAGTCTGGCTCGGTGGAGCCTCAAACTCCAGGCCTTCAAATTCCACATCGAATACAGGCAAGACAAAGACAATGTGGTGGCTGATGCTCTTTGAAGGTCATTTGCTGATGAGGCAGTAGAACAGTACACTGACGAGCTAGTTTATCCGGCTCAAATAAGCTCGCTCGACCTGAGTTCACCTGCATTCCAAGAAAACACGTACGCTGAGAGAATCCAGCGCATCACATCGAATCCCAGCGGTTTCCGGAACTTACGAACTAGCGGTGGCAAAGTATTTATCTCCTTTTCGCTTCCAAATAACAACGTCTCATGGGAGGAGATTCAGTGGAAGTTATGGGTTCCTGATAACCTCACGAGCGAGCTAATCAAATCAGAGCATAGTCCTCCTATGGCAGCACACTTCGGTTTCGCAAAAACTCTAGAAAAGCTACGCCGTCAGTACTATTGGCCGCGCATGGCATCTGAGGTACGTCAGTTCATAAACGCCTGTGAAACTTGTAAGCTGGTCAAGCCCACCAATGTGCCTTCAAAACCTCCTCTGGGCACGATACGGTCTACCGATCTGCCTTGGCAACGTATCTTCTGCGATTTTCTTGGTCCTTATCCGCGCAGCCGAGGTGGTAATAGGTATATCTTTATCGTACTGGACCACTTATCTAAGTTCGTGCTGTTGAAAGCAATGCCAGAGGCCACAGCCTCGCGGGTCATCAAATTTCTGGAGCAGGAAGTCTTCTTAATGTTTGGGGTTCCGGAAATGGTACATTCAGATAATGGCAGCCAATTCATTGCAAAAATATTCGCTCAACTGTTAGACCGTTAAAGGGTGAAACACATCTTCTCACCAGCCTACTCTCCTCAGTCAAACGCCTCAGAGTGTGTCAACCAGTCGGTTCTGGCAGCGATCCGCGCCTACGTCGGGACGGATCATCGGAATTGGGACGAACATCTGAGCGAGATCGGCTTCGCCATCCGCGACGTCGTGCATGAGTAATCTAAGTGCCCACCATATTTCCTGTTCTTCGGTCGACATCCGGTAACAAGTGGAGGCTCATATCAACTCCTTCGAGAATTAAAGGCCGACTCCGACGGGCCCATCGAGTGTGTTCCTGTCAACCAAAGGCTTCAGCTTCTGCGCGATGAAGTGAAGTTTCGTCTTACAGAAGCGTATCGAAAGTACGCCCCTGGCTATATCTCGCGAACTCGAGAAAGAGTCTTTGAACCTGGATAGACTGTGTATGTCCTAAATTTTGTGCAAAGTAGCGCAATCGATCGCTTTGCGGCCAAATTGGCACGTAAGTTCATAAAAGCGACTGTGGTAGAATGAATCGGGCGTGTTTCATACCGTTTGCAAAATAACAAAGGCCTCTCAATCGGAATTTTCCATGCTCAAGATATAAAGTCTTGATCAAAGTTGCTTAGATCTCGGTAGCCCTAAGAAAGCATCCGGCAAGCTTCACTTGAGAATTACCGGTTATCGCAAGCCCTCTAACTACTTCTTCAGTGGTGGGTGATAACCTTCTTAGCCTTTGTTACTAACGCCTTCTGGGTTAGCCTTCATTTGAAGGATTTTACTTTCCTGTCCCCTCTTCAATTTTCTTTCAATTAGTCTGGCGTGTCAAGTAGTGTCGTGTGAGCGGAGTCGGCGGAATATTTTTTTTTTATTCAGTACATTATCTCTAAACTTTCAAGTTTAGATGGTCTCAATCTTTGGTACTAACCCGTTCTGGGTTAGCCTTCATCTGAAGGGGTTTCCTTTCCTGTCATTTCCTCATTCTTCTCCCTAGTGTGCGTTTCCGAGCGGTGTTCTTGCGGATAAAGTTTCAGCGGAGGGTAGTTTTTTTTATATAGTACATTATCTCTAAACTATCAAGTTTAGATGGTCTCAGTCTGTGTTACTAACCCCTTCTGGGTTACCCTTCATTTGAAGGATTTTTCTTTCCTGTCCTTTCTCCAATTTCCTTAGAGCTTGAACCCGCTTGCTGCATCCCGCGGGATTTCCGTCATCCTGAGTGAGTTGATAGATGAATTCTATCAGTTACAAAGCAATTTCCTCTCTTGGGACTGGGGAAATTTCCGGGGTGTTGTGACTGGATTCAGCAGAACACAGAACGATAAGTAGCGACATTTCACCGACGAAGTCGTAATCTCGAGCGAACATTCCCGTACCCAATAAATCAATCGCTGCACCTCTTCCTGGTCAGTTCATTGGGCGAGGCGAGTTGGTAGACGACGTCTATCGGTAGATCAGTCCTCCCTCGTCCAAGACGAATTGGGATCATGGCCGCAGATGGAATCTTATGTCTCAACAACCCAAGGTCTAGCGTATGGACGGCCTGAGACTCTTGTGGGTCGTCCCCATGTTGGGCGCGGATGCAAAGATATTATTCATAGTTCACCTCCCGAGTCAATCTTTTTGTTTTTTTCTCTTTTTTCTCTTTTCTCTGCTTTCCTCGTTTTGCTCAGCATGAGACTCTATTCTCGGTGGGTCGTCCCCACGCTGCAGCGTATACCTCCTTACGCTACCTTTTTTATCTGTTTGGCTCCTCTACTTCTGTAGTGAACCCCCCCCCCCCCCCCCCAGAATTTACCAGAGGTACCTAGGGAAAAGATCAAATTTGGACATTTCCGAGAAGTAGCCCTATGCTACTTCTCCATATTAGAAAATTCCTGAAAAAGTTAAAATTTAGATATTTTTTTTTGAGAAGTAGCCCATAGTACAAAAATTCCTGGAAAGATAAAAGATAAAATCTATATATTTACAAGAAGTAGCCCTATGCTACTTCTCCATATTAGAAAATTCCTGAAAAGTTAAGAACATATTTATACATACCCGCATACCAGTCCAGATCTAAAAAGAAGCAACAACAACAGCAGAATATTTTCAGTCGAAAAATTCTAAAATGTGCAAAATGAGCACAAAATACAATTGTTCGTTTAAAACTTACCGGTAGTCAGCCAACATTCCAGGCACGCAACTGTAACTCGCCTAGCTGTAAAGCATCACGCGATACCATCACGCAATGCATTACAGTCAGCCCGCTCGAAAGAAATTCCAAAAGAATGGTCGCTCGACAGCAAGACTCGAGATTGGTGCGGAGAAAAAGCGCTCGTCGGTCGGTGGGTTGAACAAGGGAACGGCTGTAATGTAGGCAGACAGGGGAGTCGAGTTTGAACAAGCGACGGGTTACGGCAGCTGCTTGTGCGATTGAGTGCCGAAAATTTTAGAGAAATAGTTTTTGCAAATTACCTGGATTCCGTGCCGAAACTTTTAAAGAAATTAGTTTTATAAATTGCCTGCGATTCAGTGCTGAACAATTTGAAGAAATTAGTTTTTATATATTACCTGCGAGTGAGCGCTGAAACATTTAAAAAAATAGTTTTTATAAATTACCTGGGCTTTGTGCCGAAACATTAAAAGAAATAGTTTTGAAAATTACCTGTGACGTCAGTAGGATTATTAAGTGTACATTTCCTGGAATAAGAAGGAAAACTTTTATTAGTGAAAATTTCGTGAATTAAAATCAATATTTAATTTTATGTATATATTTACATGATTTCGCAGTGATATGCTGCATGGATTTTTCCTCGTTTTGTGAATATTTTCTGGAATGGAAAGGAAACTATATTCCAGTAGTGAGGTCGATAAGTTTTTTTTTATTTCATAATTACCGGTACGGTGTAATCAGTTCAATGCTATGAAGGCATCACATGTGCAAACGAAAGTTATATTCATTAGTGACTCTAGTTCGATAAACTCTTTTTATTATTACCTGTGTGCCTCATTCAGCAAAGTGCCTATAAAGAGAAGTTTTTTTTTGTCGATTATTGCCGTTATCAAGAACGAACAAGTTGGAGGTCTGGAAGTTGATTGGGCTCTTTGCTTGTTCTTTGTTTTTTCTCTTTTTTTTACATAAGCTGTTAAGCACCAGGAGTTCCGCCTTTTATCCCCCTCTAAGAGTGCAAGCAAATAGTTAAGTGCTAGTAGCCATTATAAGCATAACAAGCCATGATAATCATAACAAGCCATAATAATCATAACAAGCCATAATAATCATAACATGCCGGAAAGTGCATAAATACAAGAGGCCAATGAGCCCACCAAACACTAACGGCATAGAAGCAGCTAGAAGCAGAATGGTGCACCCTCAGTACCAGCATTTCAGGACAACGTGGGACTTCGCAATCCAGCAGTGGTAATAACCTCACACTAGTAAGTCCTCTTGTTATTGTCGTTGGATCTTTTGGTGACTATATTTAGATCTTAGTATTATTAATAACTTCATTTAATTAATGACGAATAGAGTTAAGTTAAGTGCAGTTAGTAGAGATCAGGCTAGCGTAATTACAGATAAGTCCCAATGAATGTGAAAAGGGATCAACGGCGGAAATAGGAAATCCCAAAAGAGAAGGAAAGAACAAATGAAATAAAGAAAAAATATTTTTTTTTAGCAACAAGTAAAGAAAAGTGTAGTTGTCTCTGAGTATCCTTCTTTCACTTTTTTTTCCTTTTTTATTTTCGTTATTTAGGGTTTTGAACAATCCTCCGTTAACCGTTGTGGAGGAGCATCTATTCGGTATGATAACGCTTCTGTCTAATTAATCAACTATTGTGTAGGGTGGAGGCATGATGGGTCGTCGTTAACGCACACACTAATGGGGCTGAGCATTTTGTTACGGCTTTGGAGACTTAGCCAGGGCGGATGGAGGCGATTGGGCCCATTCTTACCCAAAGCCGGGGTCTCTACAACGTCCGGGATCCCCCTCTCAACTCTCTCACTCTCTCTCAATCATTCATCTGCCAGCGTTGAAAATTCTCCGGGTGAATTAGCACTTGTTCGGCGTTGCTGAGGTCTTCTGCTATTCTTTTCTTTGCAGCATTTGATAAAGTAAATTTTCTTTCTTTTTAGGCCTTCAGGTTCCACCAGGAGAAGGAAGCCTGCATAGATCTTTTCTTTTATAGTCTGTCTGTCCGTCTGCAGTCACACATTCAAGTCCTTTATTTTTTAATTGTCCGTCCGTCTGTCCGGTCAAATATTTTACATTTCAATGCACAGCCTTACAAGCATTGAAGGGATGTGGGTGGCAAGAACCACCCCAAGCCGGCTGATCGCTAGCGGCATACTCGCTGTGCAGACACCCACACATATCCTGGATATGATTTTTGTAACAAGAGGTGTCCGATGCGGTATGTATCTACATTCAGGTAAAGTGAATGTAGGTATATCTGTCGGCTGACTAGCTCTTCGTTACAAGCCTGTAGTATCACAGTCCTCTACAAACTGCCCTCATCATCCCTCCAGCTTGGCATCTCTAATAGAGTGCGTGTCCTTTCCACAAAACCTGCAACGATGCCTAAGCGGGGAGAAGCCTCGTGGACTAGTGTTGCAAATGCTGTGGCCTGTTATCACCAGCGAAAGACAAGAACTCCGTCCTGCACCGACGATAGTGGTTGCCATGTGCAGTTGAATGTGTCTGTGTTCGATCGTTCAAGACGTAAGCGTCTCTTCAGTCGCTCAACGAGGTGGCGCTTAAGTGCGTGTGCGTGGTGTTGTGGGTCAGTGTTCTGATTCCCATCTTCGACTCTCATGTAGTACGGGTGAATTGTAGATTTGGACAGTGTCAACACAAAGCTAATCAAACAATTCACTCGACTACAGACCTTTGGTCCCCATAGAAACAATGTCCTAGTAATACCGAAATTCGGGTGGATCAACTGACACATACCGCGCACGAGATCCATTAGACCCTGCAAAGCCGGACAAGTGAAGAACCTGTGAAACACGGTGCCTTCACCACCACAAACTGTGCAAAAAATCTGAATCCGCCGGTCAATATGTGACAACTGATTAGGATGCACAAGGCTGTGATGCAGCAATTTGAATGCAACATCAGCATCCTTGTAATTAGAAGGGTAACTGTAAACTACTCTGCAAGTTATCCCTCCCATCACGTCCATATTCACCCCGAGGTGTGTTCGCCATATGTTGTAATCCTGTATACTCCGGAGGGCTTATGGACATAAGCACGTTACGGAGCACACGTGTTGTAAGTGTGCTAGAAGGTGTGTGAGGTGGTCTATTCAGAACGAAAGCATCTTCGAACTTAGTGCCAGGGTCACTGTTCCTAAGTTGGCGAAATCTCTCCCAAGCAGAAGCAGACAGGTCGTGTAGTTGTGAAGTATTAGTGTTTATTCGACAGTTTCCAGAGATATCAATAATATCTCCGAGAACCGTCAGTGTATGCGTGTCAGCTTCAAAACCCCGAGCATTACTGAACACTAAATCCATTAATTCGGGATTAAACCTGATAGGAATCGACGCAAATTGCGTGTACCGTAGAGCATTCCACTGAAGGTGAAATGCTGGTCTGAGTCTGCCCCAGGTCTGAATCGTTCAGATTAGATCCTGTGACCAGTCACGAGGATAAGGTGGTCGAACAGATAGTAGGTAGTAATACTCCCCTATACCGATCCCTCCCAGTACATTCACCCACATGTGAGAAATCAAGCTGTCTCTCTGGCAAAACACTCTTTGGAATGCACGCACTTGGGGACACCTTGATTTCAGAACCAAGTTAGTGACATCTAATCCACCAGGGGCGGTTCCTCATTGGAAGCAAAGGAAGCACTGCTTCCCTTGACAAAGTAAAAAAATCCAAACAACATTTTGCTTTAAAGTATTCTTAGAATATTTAAAAAAATTTACAAAATTCAAAGAAGTTTACTCCTCCGGCATCGCTAGATACAACCTGAAATATTTTATAAGTAACGCCCAATTTTCTCCTACAAACTAAGAACATACCACCCAGCCCAATGTCATTATATTGCTACTAACATTCTGTATGGTACGCTGTCTAAAATGTAGCGTATAACCCACCCACCATCATTCCACCCAGCACCAGATCCACCCCGATTTGTCTTGTCAAGCAAGCTACATAATATTCGCGTGGTATGGATGGAACGGCATTAGAATCAAACACCGTTGCCACTGGCATCGCAGTGACGCTGAAATCCCTACAAGGTATTTACAACAACAAAGCCAATGTAAAAAGTTAAAAAAAATAAAAATAAAAGTTAAATACATTTAACTTTTTAGACTCATATTCACTCAAGAGTTTGCATGCGTACATTGCTATGGTACGCTGGCCGCAGCGTAGCGTTTGGCAATTGATTTACACCCCCTGATAGTAACTTTCATTAATAAATTCTGGAGTATATGCTGGTGCGGGTGGGTGTCGGTCTTGCTCACGATTTATTTAAATGCTGCTAGATGTTAATCATGAATTCGTAGCTTTTTTAAATAACATTTATCCGAACTTCGTGACGAATATTGTGAAATTTTAGGAATTGTTTTAGAATAGTAAACGTGGATGGATTTACATGGTATTTTTTGTGTTAGAATTAGTCAGTGGGCTTAATTTTGTACGTTTTTGGGGGTTTTGGAGGGAGGGTGGTAACTACACTCATGACGTTGTCCAATTTTGGCCGTAAGATTTATCAAATGGCATATTATCTGTTGTTCTATAAGAAACTTTATAACCGACTTTTTTCACCCGAATATCTTGAAAATGCGTGATTTTCGAATTTGTGTACAAACGGGCGTGTAAGTTCTTGATTCGAAAATAAGAATGATTCTTCTATTAAACGCTTCAGCATAATATTTTACATATTTCATGTGAACATTTAAATTTTATATGATTACCGAAGGGTTTGATGTGAAATAAATTTTCCAGTTTTTTCGTGTAAAACGTTTTTACGTGGAAGTATTTACATTAAAGTGCGATAATCTTCTAAACTATACTTACCGCAGAGGAAAAAAATTACATCACAACATTCGCAAAAGAACGTAGATGCGAGTTAATATGCATATATTAGATAAATTATCAGTACGTTTACATGAAAACTTGAAGTATTCTTGAAGTATGCTTGAAGTAATCAAAATATCATCAAAACGCTCATTCAATGCGTAAATTTCAACTTAAGTAATTGGAATATTAAATTCAAGAAAAATTCAACTCAAGTAATTGGAATTAATTCAATCAACCGCCCTACCTGAACTTCAAGTGGATTTCAAGCCAAGTACTCAAGTATTCATGTAAACCTACTGTATGTCCTCTTAATTGTTATATGATTTTTTAGCAAAAATGTAATGATTAGAAAATAAAATATATATAATAAAAAAACTTTTTAAATAAATAACTTTCATAAATAAATTATAGCCAAAGTAAAATTTTTTTTTTCACCCAAGAAAAGTTTCATTGCACAACTGAATCTACACAATAACAATAATTTAAAATTATATTATCTCGTTTGACTATAAATGTTGGAATGTTTTTTATTATAAATTTCTTTTAAATATATTTTATTCATATTATGCAAAAATAAGATATTGACTATCTATAATATTACGTACGTATCTGTTTAACTGTGAGACAGTGTAGAATTCTTGCTTTTATTTGAGTACTCCGGCGAACGAGTATACCTACCTAAATACAATAATAATGGTAATAGAATTCAAAAGAATGAATTAGATGATTAGATTTTTTGCGTACGTTGTGAAAGGGGATATTGAGTGAAATTTTTGTATTTGCTTAATTATGGGGCAGGCAGTATTTGCTGTGAATGGATTAAATCAAAGATATGATTGCATCGCTGATTTATTTAACGATGATAATGGCTTCCTTTTTTTTCAAGAGCAAGAATAAATGTGAATATTTATATTGTGTATTATTGACATCATCGACTTTGTTACATGTATAATTACTTATAGTAGCAATGAAATAGTCTGAAAGGCGGAGCTATAATTTACATATAATGTATTGCTTCCCTTCTTCTGAATTCCACGAACCGCCACTAAATCCACCTATCTTGACTGGCAGACAGAGCGTGCTTTCAGCAACCCATCGTCTTCCGCTCCAAAAGGCGTCTATCGCTTTTGTTTGGAGAAAACCTACAAAGCCTTCATCAAACGTCTCAGAGTTTAGCAGATGAACGATGGACGAGGTAATCAAATAGTTTATCACGACTGACATACCCATTAAAGATAGTGGAAACAGGCGACTACGCTATGAGTTTACAGCTCTAGAGAGTTTCTCAAGAGCGATGCGGCTATTATTTGATTTACTCTCGCGTCCGATATACACACCTAACTACTTCAGGCAAATATTAGTCCATTGGATGTTCAGTGGAGTATCTGTACGATCTCTCCACCCTCCACATCACAAGCCTTGACTCCTACTAAGGTTGATTTTAGCGCCCGCTATACGTTCGAACTGTTCGAAAACAGCACGAGCGACCGGAAAAGCTTCATCTCTTGTCACGAAAATAGACAGATTATCGGCATACGCCAACATAAGAGGCCTCACATTGGTATATGGTAGATGAACCGCATACTGTCCGAGCATTCGACGAAGATTCACCAGTAGCGGCTCCAACGAAATATCATAAAGCATACAATGGAAAGCCCTGTCTGATACCTGGATGAAACGAGATAGGAGCCAGAACTTGTCCTTAATGCTTAATCAAAATCGCTGAATCTCTATACAGTTTCCCAGCGATATCAAGCGACCTGGGAGGAAACCCAAATGCCTCGAGAGCAGTCGAGAGGTACTCGTGCGAGACACTATCAAAAGCCTATTGCATTTCAAGTGAAATCATGGCCATTTGTGTACCTGTCCGTTCACGGTAGGCGAACAAATTCTTGGCTACCGCGATGTTGTCGTAGATACTACGGTAGGACTGTTCCGGGTGTATTACCGAAGCAATCACTGAGCGGAGTTTAGTCCCTAATGCTTTACAGACATTTGTGTAGTTTACATTGCATAGGGTTACTGGCCTCTAAATCCCCATCCTCTGCAAATCTCCCTTCTTTGGGATCAAGCGCATAACAGACCTCCTCCAACTAGAAGGAAAGCCTGAATGTCTCTCAACCGCCGAACTGAAGACTTCCAAAAGGTCAGGAATTAATAAATCCCTGAAACGTATGAAGAATTCTGGAGTCAAGCCGTCATAACCAGGTGAAGTGTGTCGCCTTAGATCCTTTGTCGCACCAATCATATCCTCCAATGTGATTACTTTATCCAGGAGCTCCTTACTGTCTTCAGAGAAAGTGGGAATATTCTCAACAAATTCATGAGTAGTCGAGGATGTTGTCGACGTCGATTCATAGTAGAGACTACCGTAGTAGTCTCGAATATATTATGATAGCTGTTGTCCGTTGAGGATTTTTCCAGACTCAATTATCGATCGACCTCACAAGAAGCAGTACGTCGTCAGTCGCTTGAAAGTAGTACTCGGTTGGAGAATCGCCTTCTCTCAGCCAGCGTGATTGGCCGCGCAGCACAAACTCCAAGCTGTGCTTGTAAGTCTATGTAGCCAAGCCTTCCTTTATTCTATTGAAATAAAGAACCAATTCCGGCTGAGTTGGGAGAAGAGCCGCCACCCGAGAGACCTCGGCCGACAAGCTAGAAGCTTGATACCCACTTCGATTGAAACTCGTCTCGATAAATGATCGCTAACGGAACACACTTCATGAGTGACACCAATGGAATTTTCTAGTATTCCAGGTGAGACGTAAAGTCTATCAATTATGCAGCCTGCGAGACTTCCATGGCTATTTCGCCAGAACCTCGTGTATGATCTGTTCGTAGGATGCATCCAATGATAGATATCCACGAGTCTGAAAACACCGACAAAATTCCTCAACCGATTAGCATTGACAGAGTTGAACTCAACTCCAGAGTGCCGATCCATTGAGCGATTCAGGGTGCAGTTAAAATCACCTCCGAGGATAGTTTCGCCGCTAAAATTCACCAGACAGGACTGAACACTATCAAGAACTTGTCTTGTAATGTCCTGGTCATGAGGAAGGTACACGTTTACTACCTTGATATGTTTGTCTTGAACGACAAAGTCCAAGGAAGATGCGAATCCTGTAAAGATATCTCTATAGCCAGGAGACGATAGTGTAAATTTGTTGGATACAATGATTGCCACCCCTGAGCGTCGCCGAGGCGCAGGTGTGGCAAACACTGCATAGACAGTGTGTAAATAAGCATAGCGCTCAAGTTGTGTATACGTGTCTTGAGTGAAATTCGTCACCTGCAGAACATTTTGTCATGTTCGATAGTACTGTGTAGTCTTATATGAGCACTTAAGCCCCCGGTATTAAGAGAGCCTATCTTGCACATTCAAAGAGATGAAAAGCTCAAACGATGAATGTTTGACATCTACTGACGAGGAGAATCGGCCAAGCGATGCTCCTTAATCAGCTCCTCCACCTTCCTATGGAGACGATCCAAGCGAGATGCATCGTTGTACTTCCCCTTTTTCTTCGACTCTTGTTGTAGGAGTAGAAGCTGAGGCAGTAACAACTCTGGCCTTTATAGCTCCCGTACAAGAATACTCCAGATTTTACCTGAAATCTTCTTGTACTGGAGCTGGCCAAGAATGCTGCGAATTTTCTTCCTAGGAAGGGTTTCCATACCTTTCGAGACTTCAAATTGGCTACCAGTCGAAATGGCGCTACCACACGACTCGTAGCCACTGAAGCTCGAGAGACCGGTTTCGTCCAACCCGGTCATATCACAGTCCGAAAGCTGTTCGAGAGATGCTTCCGCCTCTCTCACAACAACCTTCGAACGCGAGCTCCACTATCGTCCTCCTCCAAGTGGGGCCGTTTTGGAGCGACTGGCTTTGCTGGCTCTGGAGGAGGCAGCATCACACGGTCAACTTTCTTCCTCCTCGTCCTCTTTTTTTTCTAAATGGCTAGGCGACACCTCGTCGGAAGTAGCCGTGCCTCCACGTGCCGACCCGACGCCGTTTACAGCCATAATTATTTTTGCCTCTAGGAAAACTTCAGGCACCTTAATCACATGATGTTCCGAAAGCATAAGCTTGGTAGCACTCTCGAGGGTCGTGATGTACAGATGAACCATTCCCCCAGCTATTATCCCCATTGAAAATAGTTGCTCACGGGAGATGACCTGCAAAATCGCTTTAAGATCTGCGCTCTGAGGACATCTATTGATGTGCTCTAGCTGCCTACCGTAGCTCTCATCCTGCGATCTCCCGTCGAAAAAAGCCTGCAGACCCGCACCGGTCTTAGGCCGAGGCTTACCTGCGTCCAATGGGGCTGGACGAGGAGTGATGCCCTTTCCTAAAATGTCAATGGTGGAACTATTCTGGGAACTGCCACTTACCTGCGCATACGCAATCCCTGATACTAACGTAAGGGATCGTGGTGCTGCTTCTGAGCTAACTGCTGGTGCTGCTGATTCGGATGGTTGCTTCTTAGGGGCGTTTACCTTCTTTGATGTAAGCGGCGGCCTCATCACAACACCGCTAGACTTTGGCGCTGAGGCCGAAGCCATTTAAACTGCTTCCTTCAGCGTAGGACTTACTTTTGAGGCTGAAGCCGTCGCCAGTGGATGTTCTATGGCTGCAGCCACTGATGCTACATCAATAGCGTCGTATGTTGGGGCTGATGCCCCTGACTCTTCACGGACAGATTTGGATGTCCTGGAAGTGTTCTTCCCCTGTGGAAATAACAGTAAATTTTGAATTTTGGCCTCTTAAATTGGGCCCTTTATGGCCTTTTCATTGGGCCCTTTTATATTATCCTTAAAAGATTTATTTTTCTTCTTTCTTCTTTGGGTTGATTTGAGGGGATCATCTGTCCCCCCCACAATCACTGCTCGTACTTATTTTGAGCAAAGCCGCATGAGTTTCTACTATTTTTCAAATCGTTTTTTTTTCAATTAATTTAATTATTTCACTCCACAAAAGTTTTAAATTCTATGCTCGAACTACTAAATTTTTAACAATAATCACGTTATCATGGCAACGATGAAATTAATTAAAATTATTTGAGCTGTCACTAAAATTTTTATTTTTACTGATGCTACATCAATAGCGTCGTATGTTGGGGCTGATGCCCCTGACTCTTCACGGACAGATTTGGATGTCCTGGAAGTGTTCTTCCCCTGTGGAAATAACAGTAAATTTTGAATTTTGGCCTCTTAAATTGGGCCCTTTATGGCCTTTTCATTGGGCCCTTTTATAGTATCCTTAAAAGATTTATTTTTCTTCTTTCTTCTTTGGGTTGATTTGAGGGGATCATCTGTCCCCCCCACAATCACTGCTCGTACTTATTTTGAGCAAAGCCGCATGAGTTTCTACTATTTTTCAAATCGTTTTTTTTTCAATTAATTTAATTATTTCACTCCACAAAAGTTTTAAATTCTATGCTCGAACTACTAAATTTTTAACAATAATCACGTTATCATGGCAACGATGAAATTAATTAAAATTATTTGAGCTGTCACTAAAATTTTTATTTTTCACAGATTTGTTTAGTTTTTATGCAAAATATATTTCATTTTGAATTATAAGGACGAAAGCTAATATTGTTGTCTACGCTTTTGTACACTTTTTTACACTTTTGGGTATTATTTATACCATATATGTATTTACTTTTTGGAGCTCAATCTGACACGTCCGGCCACTACAGAATAATAATAGTTTGTTTTTATGTATATAAGCTCTTTATTTTTTGGTTCTTTGGCTCTTTTCAAAATTCCTTAAAAATAGGTGCAAAAGGCTGTACAATTGAAAAAGACACCAGCTAAACTAAAAAATCACAAACATAACAGTCAATAGGGACAACAAAAACAAACTAGACACTAACAGGTAAATGGACAAAAGGTGAACACTATGTTCTCAAAAGAGACAGTAAACGGATACAAAAATTTTGAACAATGCCTAAAGGATGTAAAACAATAAAAATTTTGCTGGCCCCTATGTTGACAATTGGGTAAGTGGCAGTTCCAAGAAGTTCCAAAGTTTCAAAATAATCTAACAAAAATAATTACCTAAACGAATGAATTTTCAACAAAAAATTTTGTAATTTAGCACCGAGCCCGAAACCGAATTAAAATAAATTACCGAACGAACAAAAAATTTACGCGATACCATTATAAAGTCCCGCGTGGGCAGCCTGTAGTATCATAGACCTCTACAAACTGCCCTCATCATCCCTCCAGCTTGGCATCTCTAACAGAGTGCTTGTCCTTCCCAGAACACTTGCAACGACTCCTAAGCGGGGAGAAGCCCCGTGGACTAGTACTGCAAATGCTGTGGCCTGTTATCACCAGCGAAAGCCAAAAACTCCGTCCTGCACCGACGATAGTGGTTGCCATGTGCCATTGAATGTGTCTGTGTTCGTTGCCAGATATTCCAGACGTAAACGTCTCTTCAATCTGTCAACGAAGTGGCGCTTAAGTGCGTGTGCGTGGTGTTGTGGGTCAGTGTTCTGATTCCCATCTTCGGCTCTCATGTAGTACAGGTGAATTGTAGATGTGGCAAGTGTCAGCATAAAGCTAATTAAAAAATCACTCGACTACAGACCTTTGGTCCCCATAGAAACGATGTCCTAGTAATGCCGAAATTCGGGTGGATCAACTAACATATACCGCGCACGAGATCCATTAGACCCTGCAAAGCCGCACAAGTGAAGAACCTGTGAAATAGGGTGCCTTCACCAGCACAAACTGTGCAAATCCTCTGAACTCGTCGGTCAATATATGAGGTGTGTTCGCCATCAGTTGTATCCTGTATACTCCGGAGGTCTTATTGACATAAGCACGTCACGGAGCACACGTGTTGTAAGTGTGCTGAAAGGTGTGTGAGGTGGTCTGTTCAGAACGAAAGCATCTTCCACCGTAGTGCCAGGGTCACTGGCCCCAAGTTGGCGAAATCGCTCCCGCGCAGAATCAGCCAGGTCGTGTAGTTGTGAAGTGTTAGTGTTTATTCGACAGTTTCCAGAGATATCAATAATATCTCCGAGAACCGTCAGTGTATGCGCGTCAGCTTCAAAACCCCCCGAAAATTACTGAACACTGAATCTATTACTTCACGATTAAACCTGACTGGAATCGACGCGAATTGCGTGTACGGTAGGGCATTCCACTTAAGGTGAAATGCTGGCCTGATTCTGCCCCAGGTCTGAATCGTTGAGATAAGATCCTGTGGCCAGTCACGAGGATAGGGTGGTCGAAAAGAGAGTAGGTAGTAATTCTACCCTATACCGATCCCTCCCAGTACATTCATCCACAGTTGAGAAATCAAGCTGTCTCTCTGCCAAACACTCTTTGGAATTCACGCAGTTGGAGACACCTTGATTTCACAACCATGTTAGTGAGACCTAATCTACCTACTTTGACTGGCAGACAGAGCGTGCTTTCAGCAACCCATCGTCTCCCGCACCAAAAGGCGTCTATCGCTTTTGTTTGAAGAAGACCTACGAAGCCTTCATCGAACGTCTCAGACTTTAGCAGATAACGATGGACGTGGTAATCAAATAGTTCATCACAACTGACCTACCCATTAAGGATAGTGGAAACAGTCGATTACGCCATGAGTTTACAGCTCTAGAGAGTTTCTCAAGACGTCATCTCTTGTCACGAAAATACACAGATCATCCGCATACGCCAACATAAGAGGCTTAACATTGGTATATGGCCGATGAACCGCATACTGTCCGAGCATTCGACGAAGATCTACCAGTAGCGGCTCCAACGAAAGGAGTGCTTGAGGTCGTTGACGACGTCGATTCAGATTATAGACTACTGTAGTAATCTCGAATATATTCTGATAGCTGTTGTCCGTTGAGGATTTGTCCAGATTCATCAATTATCGATTCGACCTCACAAGAATCTGTACGAGGTCTAGTCGCCTGAAAGAAGTACTCGGTTGGAGAATCGCCGTGATCGCGTGGTTGGCGGCGCAGCACAAACTCCAAGCTGTGCTTGTAAGTTTGTGTCGCCAAGCGTTCCTTTATTCTATTAAAATAAAGAATCAACTCCAGCTGAGCTGGGAGAAGAGCTGCGACCCGAGAGACCTCGGCCGACAAGATAGAAGCTTGATACCTAGTTCGATTGAAACTCGTATCGATAAAAGATCGAATTTGGAGCTTTCCAACATACCACCATTGAATTCTAAAGTCTATCTATTCTGGAGCCTGCGAGACTTCCATCGATATTTCGCGAGACCCTCGTGTATGATCTAGTCGTAGGATGCATCCAACGATAGATATCCACGAGTCTTAAAACACCGACAAAATTCCTCAACCTAGTAGCATTGACAGAGTTGAACTCAACTCCAGAGTGCCGATCCATTGAGGGATTCAGAGTGCAGTTGAAATCACCTCCGAGGACAATTTCGCCGCTAAAATTCATCAGACAGGACTGAACACTATCAAGAGCTTGTGTTGTAATGTCCTCGTCATGAGGAAGGTACATGTTTATTACCTTGATATGTTTGTCTTGAACGACAAAATCCAAGGAAAAAGCGAAGCCTGCGAAGATATCTGTACAGACAGGAGACGATAGTGTAAATTTGTTGTATACAATGATTGTCACCCCTGAGCCTCGGCGAGGCGCAGGTGTGGCAAACATTGCATAGCCAGTGTGTAAATAAGCATAGCGCTCAAGTTGTGTATAAGTGTCTTTAGTGAAATTCCTCTCCTTAGAAGTGTAATGTCTATATCGAACATTTTGACATGTTCGATAGTACTGTGTAATGTTGTATGAGTGTCATGAAACCACAACACCTTCTTCAGATTCATAACTCCCTAATTACTTGAATGCTATATCTATGCATTTAAATAAAAACAAATCTTAAACCAATTTCATATACAATAATTACTCATTTCATATACAAAAAACCTTCACCCATTAACACACTCAGAAACAGGTGTCATGTCTCAACATTCCTCTTGGCACCCGCAAGACAATAAAATGAACACGTCACCGCGAAGTAGCTACCGTTCATCAGAACGAAAACATGATATACGACCCCTTCTTAGTACTGACCGTCGGTCTAGTACTCTTACGTAATTATATGTTTGTTTATCATTTTCCATATGCTACTGGTGACCCTGAAAATTGTTTCTGATTGTTTTTGTTGTTTTTAATTGTTTTTGTGATATCCCAATTGTTGACCGATTTTTGAAATTCGAGCGTTTCCGTTCAAAACGAAAGCCAATTTTCAATTATTTTTCTGATTTTTGTTATTTGAGCGTTTCCGTTTAAACAAAAATCAGATTTGTGATTGTTTATTCGATTTTTGTCATTTGAGCGTTTCCGTTTGGACAAAAATCAGAACATATGAATGCAAATGGAATTGCCTACCCGACAGTTCCCACCAAATAGGGAAATGCAAAATCGACCAATTCTGATTGGTTAAGGAGTTGGTTCGATTTTGAATAAAAAGAACGTTGAAGTGAAGTCGAGGAAGAGAAGTTTTTTAAAGTTCAACCTGGAGAGTCCCCCTACCCAAGGTAAGGCCTCCAGTGTTATCCAGTGAGTTATCTTTTAAAGTATATTGTAAAACCTGTTACGCAAAGAGTTTTCATTTAAAGTTTTTTAAGTATATTATAAAATTTGTTCATGTGCAAAGAGTTTTTTTCTTAAAGTGAACAATAAAACTTTATTACCAAAAGAAAAGAAGTTGTTATTATCTACAACAAAAAATTGAGTTATACCCCAAGTTGCGTGTAACAAAAACTGGTGGCAGGGGTGCAGATTTTGTAAAGGTTTGTAAGACCTACAAAACACCAACCTACAAATCTCGAGCAGCATTTAATGTGCTGGCCAAATTCCCCCGATTGAAGCAAGCAAATACATAAACTTTCAACTAGAGGAAGAAGATTTCCGCGACGAAGAAGCAAATCAAATTTACCAAACCTCACCGGCCAGGGTATTCCAAGGACTGCAGCAGCTCATTTCTCTTGTTGACATAGCCCAACTGGAACTAACCGTAACCGAGCCGTTTATACGACATTTATTCATCAGTGCGGGATGCGCAGAAGATTACGTGAACCAAGTATTGCCTATACTTGCCCAACAATCCAGGGAGCGACAAGCAGCAAATATATATATTAATTAAGTAAGTCTAGATTTTCTTTTCACTAATTAAGATAAATCTACATATTATAATTAGAAATTTATATGAGTTGCAAACTACTTTTTTGAACAAATTTTCTAACTTATTGATGGTCGTATTTTCTCTTGCTTCTCTGGACGATTGTATCAAGTTTTTTTTTGTCTTGTGAAATTTTTTATCAAGTGAGTTTTTTGTGTGTTAAAAAGTGTACAAGTTCGTTACTAATTCTCTCCTCGCTAACTTCTCCAACTTTCTTTCCTCACTGTAAAACTACGTTGAACTCTAAAAATTGAGTGAAATTCGCGCAAATATTTCCACACGCGATCTTCGAAACATCGTGGTGTACGCGCAACCCTTTTACCAGGTCTCGTTACACATAGGAAAAAATCTACTCTTAAACAAAAACGAACAATGCCAGATAACACGACAGAACAATTAGCTCTTGATCATGCCAAGAGTCTTATCCCAGAATTCGATGGGAATCCAGAGAACCTCCACAGGTTCTTAAACATATGCAGCCTATTCCAAAAACAAGGTACAGCCGAATCAGATAAAGCGCTTTACCTCCACATTATAAAGGCTAAACTTATTGGCAAAGCATACGATGTCATCAAATATAATGACATTAATTCTTGGAAAGAATTGCAAGCTGCTCTCCAAGAACAATTCATGGAAACTCGCTCTAGAATGTCTATTCAGAACTAAATCCTATCATTAAATCAACCGCCTAAGGAAGACATTAAAGAATATGCTTTCCGAGCTCAAAAGGTATTAGCTATTTACAACGACGCTACTTCAAATCTGACAAATGAACAGACTTTAAAAAATCTTCTCATTGACGAAAATAAAAAAATGGTTATCAGGGCTTTTGAAGATGGTTTAAGATATGACCATATTCGTCTGCCAACCAAGGCTAAAAGTTACACCGAACTAAAAGATTCGACAAAATTCGCCATAGAGCAATCTGAAAGAAATAGTTCTTTCAACGAAAACGTTTCATCCTGCTCTAAATGTCACAAAAAGGGTCATTCTACTGATTCTTGTTTAACATCTAGAATTAAAGTGGAAAACAGGCTTATAAACACCGAATCATCACATTAGTCAATGTAGAAAAAGGTTATTTCAACAGCAATCTTTTGCTCAACCTTCCACTAGCTTCGTACAAAGAAGCCCTCAACATTTTCAATCCAGTAGGATTCCTCAACAGCAGCAACCTGCAAGAGCTCCAAATCTTCGACAAATAGATAGGCAAGGCCAATATCCACAAGGAAATAGAGCTCCCCAATTTCAACCTACTAACTAATCACTTCCTACATATTCTCGTAATATTAGATCCGCAATTAAAAGTAGGAATCCAAAAGGTAACCCTGATATGCCACAAGCTAATGCAAAAGGTAAAATTCCAAAAAACAGTCAGCGGCGAGACGAGATAGCGGAAACTCAATCTCGCCTAAATCAATTAATGATAACCGCCGATGTCCATCCGCAACCTCAAATTTAAAAGGAGAACTTTCTTTCTCCTTAATCACCGATCGCCAATCGCTAGTTGTGACGATCGAGAATTCTATTACTGCGTTTAAAACTAGCACCTTTTTGATAGATACCGGAGCAGAAAAATCGGTATTAAAAGCTACTAGGGCACTTGGGAATACAATCGTCACTACTTCAAAAAGCATAGAGCTATCTTCATTAGCAGGAACCCCCCTGCGTACACTAGGAACTGCAGAATGCAATTTCTACGTTAAAAATACTACTTTCAATCATAATATACATATGGGCGATGGTAATCTACAATTAAAATATGACGGAATATTAGGTCATGATTTTTTAGACAAATTTCTTTGCAAAATTAACTACGAAACTAAAATACTAACTCTTAAAATAAATAACCAAATAGGGAAATGCAAAATCGACCAATTCTGATTGGTTAAGGAATTGGTTCGATTTTGAATAAAAAGAACGTTGAAGCGAAGTCGAGGAAGAGAAGTTTTTTAAAGTTCAACCTGGAGAGTCCCCCTACCCAAGGTAAGGCCTCCAGTGTTATCCAGTGAGTTATCTTTTAAAGTATATTGTAAAACCTGTTACGCAAAGAGTTTTCATTTAAAGCTTTTTAAGTATATTATAAAATTTGTTCAAGTGCAAAGAGTTTTTTTCTTAAAGTGAACCTTCCCAAATCTCCATGCCATGAACCTTCCTAAATCTCCCTAAGAAATTAAGGAGGTCTTCATGGCTCGCTCGCATAGGGACCCGCGAAAACACGACCTTCGTGGGCTTTTCCCTGAGTATGCACGGCACAAGGTGTCTACCATCCACCTCGATGCCCTCAGGCATAAGCTTCGTAGCGCTGTCGAGGGTCGTGGTGTACACCTCGACCATTCCCCAACTATAATCCCCATAGAAAATAGCTGCTCACAGGAGATGACCTGGAAGATTGCCTTCAGGTATGCGGTCTGAGCACATCCTCTGATATGATCGAGCTGCATCCGTAGCTCTCGTCCTGGTATCTCCCGTTGAAGAAGCCCTGGAGACCCGGACTGGTTTTAGGTCGAGGCTTACCTGCGTCCAATGGGACTGGACGAGGAGTGATGCCCTTTCCTAAAATTTCAATTGTGGAAGCCTTCTTAATGGAACTGCCACTTACCTGTGCAAACGAGGTCCCTGCAACTACTGCTGGGGATCGTGGTGCTACTGCTTGTCCTGTTGGTGCTACTGGCTTCTTGCTCTGGCCAGTTGGCTTCGCTGAAGACAGTGGTGGCCTCATAATGACTCCGCTGGGTTTTCGCACAGAACCCAAAGCCATTTTTACGACTTCCACCAAGCTTGGACGTTGTCCTTGTCTTGAGGTTGTCGTCGGCGATTTTGATGCTGCTGTTGAAGATGCAGCTATTGCTGCTGTGGCTGCTGCTGCAGATCCTACTGCAGCTGCAGCTACTGCGGCTGTTGCTGCCGTGGTGGCCTCTTTGGGATCTGACGCTCCAACAACTACTGCCTTAATTGCAGACTTCTCCGGAGGAGTATGCAACACTGCAAGCTTTGTGGCCTCTTCAAGTGGGCCCTTACTGGCCTCTTCACATGGGCCCTTACTGGCCTTTTCTTTGGGCCCCTGGAAATTTCTTTTGGAAGAAGAAGAAGAAACATTTTTCTTGTTCTTTCTCCTTCCATTAAATTTGAGGGGATCATCAGTCCCCCAGAATCGCTGCTGCTCGTACTCCGAAATTATGTAGAAATTCAAAACTGTCAGAATTTTTACCTTTTTTCACAATTTATTTTTAAGTTTTTTAACTGTTTTTTATATTTTTACGAGCACTTATCACCGTAAAGTATACACACCCACGTTCCGCTAACCACCTTTAAGTATTTTCACGGGCTGTCTCTGCTTTTCTCCGCTTTTATTCCTTATTATTTGTGGAGCTCAAATTGACGCTTCCGGTCACTGCGGCAATAATAATAATTTTTTTTTATTTGTATATGCTCTTTATTTAGTGGCTCATTGGCTCTTTTAAAATTCCCTAAAAATAGATGGCAAAAGGCTCTAAAAAGGGTAAACAAAAGGTCGCTACCGCTAGCCAATCTAAAAGCTATAAAAGGTCAATAGGGACAATTAAACAATTAAAACAATTAGAAAAACTAATGAACAAGAAAAAAGACACACAAAAAGGAAAACAAACAAGACAAAATTCTAAAAAGAGACTAAAAAACGGGCACAAGAATTTTGAAGAGGATCTAAAAGATAGACAACAAATTTAAAAGTAACAATTTTGACAATTGGGTAAGTCACACTTCCAAGAAGTTCCAAATTTTCAAAATAAACTAATAAAAACAATTACCTAAACGAGCGAATTTCAACATAAAATTTTGTAATTTAAAACCGAGACCGAAACCGAATTAGAAAAAAGAATAATCGAACGAACGTAAAAATTTACCCGATACCGTTATAGAGTCCCGCGAGAGCAGCCTGTAGTATCATAGACTTCTCCAAACGGCCCTCATCATCCCTCCAGCTTATCATCTCTAACAGGGCGCGTATCCTTCCCACAGCACTTGCAACGATTCCTAAGCGGGGAGAAGCCCCGTGGACTAGTGTTGTAAATGCTGTGGCCTGTTATAACCAGCGAAAGACAAGAACTCCGTCCTTCACCGACGATAGTGGTTGCCATGTGCAGTTGAATGTGTCTGCATTCGTTGCCAGATATTCAAGACGTAAACGTCTCTTCAACCTGTCAACGAAGTGGCGCTTAAATGCTTGTGCGTGGTGTTGTGAGTCGGTGTTCTGATTCCCATCTTCGACTCTCATGTAGTACTAGTGAATTGTAGATTTGGCCAGTGTCAACACAAAGCTAATCAGACAATTGACTCGACTACAGACCTTTCGCCCCCATAGAAACGATGTTCTAGTAATGCTGAAATTCGGGTGGATCAACTGACACTATCGCGCACGAGTTTCACTAGATCTTGCAAAGCTGGGCAAGTGAAACAGGGTGCCTTCACCACCACAAACTATGCAAATCCTCTGAACTCGGCGGTCAATATGTGACAACTGATTAGGATGTATAAGACTGTGATGCAGCAATTTGAATGCTACATCAGCATTTTTGTAACTAGAAGGATAACTGTAGACTACTCTGCAAGTTATGCCTCCCATGACGCCCATATTCACCCCGAGGTGCGTTCACCAGCTGTTGTATCCTGTATACTCCGGAGGTCTTATTGACATAAGAAAGGCATGGAGCACACGTGTTGTATGTGTTCTGAAGGGTGTGTGTGTTTGTCTGTTCAGAACGAAAGCATTTTCCAACTTAGTGCCAGGGTTATTGGTCTCAAGTTGTTGAAATCTCTCCCGCGCAGAAACAGCCAGGTCGTGAAGTTGAGAAGTGTTAGTGTTTATTCGACAGTTTCCAGAGATATCAATAATATCTCCGAGAACTGTCAGTGTATGCGTGTCAGCTTCAAAACCCCGAGCATTACTGAACACTGAATCTATTAATTCAGGATTAAACCTGATTGGAATAGACGCGAATTGCGTGTACCTTAGAGCATTCCGCTTAAGGTGAAATGCTGGCCTGATTCTGCCCCAGGTCTGAATCGTTGATATTAGATCCTATGGCCAGTCAAGAGGATAGGGTGGTCGAGCAGAGAGTAGGTAGTAATACTCCCCTATCGCGATCCCTCCCAGTACATTCACCCAAAGTTGAGAAATCAAGCTGTCTCTCTGGCAAAACACTCTTAGGAATGCACGCACTTGGAGACACCTTGATTTCACAACCAAGTTAGTGAGACCTAATCCACCTATCTTGAGTGGCAGACAGAGCGTACTTTCAGCAACCCATCGACTTCCCCACCAAAAGGCGTCTATCGCTTTTGCTTGAAGAAGACCTACGAAGCCTTCATCAAATGTCTCAGGCTTTAACAAATTAACGATGGACGAGGTAATCAAATAGTTTATCACGACTGACCTACCCGTTAAGGATAGTGGAAACAGTCGACTACGCCATGAGTTTATAGCTCTAGAGAGTTTCTCAAGTGCGATGCGGCTATTATCTGATTTACTCTCGCGTCCGATATACACACCTAAATACTTCAGGCAAGTATTAGTCCATTGGATGTTCAGTGGAGTATCTGTACGATCTCTCCACCTTCCATACCACAAGCCTTGACTCTTACTAAGGCTGATTTTAGCGCCCGCTATACGTTCAAACTGTTCGAAAACAGCACGAGCGACCGGAAAAGCTTCATCTCCTGACACGAAAATAGACAGATCATCCGCATACGCCAACATAACATGCTTCACAGTGGTATATGGTAGATGAACCGCATACTGTCCGAGCATTCGACGAAGATGCACCAGTACCGGCTCCAACGAAAAATCATAAAGTATACCTGACAATAGACAGCCCTGCCTGATACCTCGGTGAAACGATATAGGAGCCAGAACTTGTCCTTGATGCTTAATCAAAATCGCTGAATCTCTATACAGTTTCCCGACGATATCAAGCGACCTGGGAGGAAACCCAAATGCCTCGAGAGCAGTAAAGAGATACTCGTGCGAGACGATATCAAAAACCTTTTGCTGTTCAAGTGAAATCATGGCCATTTCTGTGCCTCTCTGTTCTTGGTAGGCAACCAAATGCTTGGCTACCGCGATGTTGTCGTAGATACTACGACCAGGTACACAATAGGACTGGTCCGGGTGTATTACCGTAGCATTCACTGAGCAGAGTATCGCAGCTAATTCTTTGCAGACGATTTTGTAGTCTACATTGTATAGGGTTACTGGCCTCCAGTTCCCCATCATCTGCAAATCTCCCTTCTTTGGAATCAACAGATCTCCTCCAACTAGAAGCAAAGTCTAAATGTGTTTCAACCGCCGAATGGAAGACTTCCAAAAGGTCAGGGATTAATAAGTCCCTGAAACGTATGAAGAATTCTGGAGTCAAGCCGTCATAACCAGGTGAAGTGTGTCGCCTTAGATCCTTTGTCGCAGCAATCATATCCTCCAATGTTATTACTGTATCCAGGAGCTCCTTACTGTCTTCAGAGAAAGTGGGAAGAGTAGAGACTACTGTAGTAGTCTCGAATATATTCTGATAGCTGTTGTCCGTTGAGGACTTGTACAGATTCATTAATTATCGATTCAACATCACAAGATGCAGTACGAGGTCTAGTCGCCTGAAAGAAGTACTTGGTTTGAGAATCGCCTTCTCTCAGCCAGCGTGATTGGCCGCGCATCACAAACTCCAAGCTGTGCTTGTAAGTTTGTGTCGCCAAGCGTTCCTTTATTCTATTAAAAAAAAATCAACTCCGGCTGAGTTGGGAGAAGAGCTGCAACCCGAGAGACCTCGGACCTTGAAGCTTGGTACCCACCTCGATTGAAACTCGTCTTGACAAAAGATCGAATTTAGAGCTTTCCAACATCCCACCATTGACTAAGAAAAGGAAAGTCAACTTTCCTCTCTTGCCAATCGTGCCAGAATTCAGTGAACTCATTGATGAACTGCTCGGAATTCAACAAATAGTTGCGGAATTCAACAAATAGTTGTTGAATATCCACTATGCAGTTCTTTTTTCAACTAGAGTGCTGGTCGCCACTACAAGAAGATGATCACTAACGGAACACACTTCATGAGTGACACCAACGAAATGTTCTACTATTCCAGGTGAGACGTAAAGCCTATCAACGCTGGAGCCAGCGAGACTTCCATGGATATTTCGCGAGACCCTCGTGTATGATCTAGTCGTAGGATGCATCCAACGATAGATATCCACGAGTCTGAAAATACCGACAAAATTCCTCAACCGAGTAGCATTGACAGAGTTGAACTCAACTCCAGAGTGCCGATCCATTAAGGGATTCAGAGTGCAGATGAACTCACCTCCGAGGATAGTTTCGAGGCTAAAATTCACCAGACAGGACTGAACACTATCAAGAACTTGTGTTGTAATGTCCTCGTCATGAGGAAGGTACACGTTTACTACCTTGATATGTTTGTCTTGAACGACAAAATCCAAAGAAGAAACGAAGCCTGGGAAGATATCTGTATAGACAGGAGACGTTAGTGTAAATTTGTTGGATACATTGATTGCAACCCCTGAGCCTCGGCGAGGCGCAGGTGTGGCAAACATTGCATAGCCAGTGTGTAAATAAGCATAGCGCTCAAGCTGTGTATATGTGTCTTGAGTGAAATTCGTCTCCTGCAGAAGTGTAATGTCTATATCGAACATTTTGACATGTTCGATAGTACTGTGTAATCTTTTATGAGCACTTAAACCCCCGGTGTTGAGAGAGTCCATCTTACACATTCAAAGAGATGAAAAGCTCAAACGATGAATGTTCGACATCCACTGACGAGGAGAATCGGCAAAGTGATGTTCCTGAAGCAACTCCTCCACCTTCCTAAGGAGACGATCTAAGCGATCTACATGGTTGTACTTCCTCCTCTTCTTGGACTCTTGTTGTATTATTCGAAGCTGAGGGAGTAACAACTCTGGCGTCTCAAGCTCTTTCACAAGTATACTCCACATTTTATCTGAGTTCTTCTTGTATTGGAGCTGCCCAAGATTTTCAGAGATCTTCTCCCTAGGAAGGTTTTCCATCCGCTTCTAGACCTCGAATTGTCTACCAGTCGAAATGGTGCTACCACACGGCTCGTAGCCACTCAAGCTCGAGAGACCAGTGTCATCCAAACCGGTCATGTCGCAGTCCGAAAGCTGTTCGAGAGATGCTTCCACCTCTCTCACAACAACCTTCGGCATGCCAGCTCCACTATCGTCCTCCTCCGAGTGGAGCCGCTTTGATGCGACTGGCTTTGCTGGCTCTGGAGGAGGCAGCATCACACGGTCAACTTTCTTCCTCCTCGTGCTCTTTCTTTAAATGAATGGCTAGTCTATTCCTCGTCGGAAGTAGCCGTGTTTTTACGTGCCGATGTGGCGCCGTTTACAGCCATAATTATTTTTGCCTCTAGGACAATTTCAGGCACTTTAACCACTGGCTGCCCCGAAGCAACAGGTTGAGTGCCGGCAGAAGGCTCCCTCTCCAGATCTACTACTATAGTAGTGGCTTTCTTCGAGGGAACCCACGGTTCAGCCTTTTTCCCGCTTCACTTGGGGCAGTCAGCAAAAAAATGCCCTACCAAATGGCAAGCATGGCATTTCGCTTCGGTGCCCGCGTCTATCCAGTATCTCGAGCCGGATATGCTCAGGTAAAAGCCTGACGGAAGCGTGCACCCCTTATTTAAAGTGATGGACGCTTCCCGGCTAGTACCGAAGATACCCCTTCCGAGACCCTCGTCCCAATTTTAATGGGAATGGCGCGAAACTTCCCATGAGCCTTACCGAATCTCTCAAGGAAGCTCGTGTGGTCTTCATGTTGGGCTCGCATAGGGACCCGTGAAAACACGACCTTCGTGGGCTTCTCTTTCAGCGGGAATGGAACGAGGTGTCTACCCACAAGCATAAGCTTGGTAGCGCTTTCGAGGGTCGTGGTGTACACCTCGACCATTCCTCCAGCCCTGGAGACCCGCACTGGTCTTGGGCCGCGGCTTACCGGCGTCCAATGGGGCTGGACGAGGAGTGATGCCTTTTCTCAAAATTTCGATATTGGTGATACTTCTGGAGCTACCACTTACCTGGGCATACAAAACCACTGGAACTACAGGTTGGGGTTGCAGTGATGCTGCTGTTGTTACTGGAAGCTGTTTCTTCGTAGCATTCTTCGCTGAAGACAGCATTGGTCTCAATGGTGTAACACAATTAGGCTTTCGTGCTGAGCTTGAAGCTTTTTCGACAACTTCCTTCAACGTAGGGTGTTGTACTAGCCTCAAAGACGTCGACGGAACATCTGCTAAAGCTGCAGCCACAGATGCTGTTATAGTCGTTTGTAGCGTATACCCCCTACGCTACTTTTGTGCGGCTTCTCTACCTCTGTAGAGGCACCCCCATGATTTCCCAGAGGTACGTAGAAAGGGGATAAAACTTAGTCATTTTCGAGAAGTAGCCCTATGCTACTTCTCCATATTACAAATTCCTGAAAAGGGGTAAAAATTTAAATATTTCCGAGAAGTAGCCCTATGCTACTTCTCCACATTACAAACTCCTGAAAAAGAAAAATTTAAATATTTTCTAGAAGTAGCTGTTTGAGCCGTGAAGGATTCCTACACAGTTCAGATTTGTTTGGTTTAAGAAGGCTTCCTAATTAAACCCAGAACAACAGAACAACGCTTTCATTTAATAAAAACTTTATTCTAAAATTCTATTTACAAAGCTCGATATTTATATACAAAATTTAATATGACAAATATGCAGAATCAACAAATTCAATTTAATAAATTTAATTGACAACAAATTTCATGCGTGAAATTCGATCTCACGAAATTGTTATTTGTCTGCAGGTGTTGCTGATGCAGCAAAAGTGCATAAAATTTACCTAATTAAATTGAATTTATGCTGCATTTTTTTTTCTTCAACAAAGTTATTGACTTCTGAATTTGCTGATAGGTTTTTAATGTTTAATGCTTAAACATCCTCCCCCCTTGAGTTGGTGTCCAACACAAATTTCTGGTCCAGGCCCTTGCGTTTTCTTGGGATAGGTTGATGCTGCTCCCCTTGCGATGCTCCTGGTAGTTTAAAGATGTTGGTTTTCTTACCCCGCAAATACATTAAGTAGCTGAAGATTGCTAGAAAAGCCGTCACAGATAGATAGGTCACGGTATAGTGGTGGACATCATGGACGTTCAATTGTTCGGGAAAGGTTGAAGCTGCATTGAGGCTTTTGATTCTAGAGGTTAGTTCCTTCATTTCTCGTGCATTAGATTGCAGATGTAATTCGGATGAGGCGAGTTGCGGTGTCTTTTGTGTTAACCTCAGGTGGTCTTCTATCAAAGCACTGATGTTTATCCGTGGGATAAATGCAGAGGTAAGGTTACTTTGATACCGGCCGTGTCCGCTAATCGTCATGGAAGTCTGTTTGACTGCGCACTCTGGTCGTAGCCTTAAGATTCCACTTCCGTTAAGTGTTTTGAGTAGGACTTCAGTTCCACAGACAATATTGAGTGTAGTTTCCGCATCCAATGAAAATAGCCAGTTGTTGGGGGTGTGAAGCTTTGAGAGCTTTGTGGTTCGGAATCGACACGTTGGTGATAATGTTTGGTGATGATTTAGTAGCGCCATTTCACAGGGGCTCACACTGGATTTTAAGTTGTAGATCGGATGATTTTGCGCACATAGATATCGTTCATCGTCTAAGGTTTTGCATTTGTCCAGTTCGAATTGCATTAAGGGATAGTATCGGTCTCTCGGTAGATTAACGATGAGGTATTCCGTAGATGGCTCAATTAAGATAAAGCTGGTTTTGTGGAGTGTAGGAATTGGGAATACTTTAAAGAGTTGAAAATATTCATCTTGATGTAGTGGAATTCGTATGTCGAATAGGATATATGATTCTGTCACCCTTGCTGCGGATGTCATTAGGCTGTAAAGTAACAAACCGCCATCCTTTCCATTTCCAGGAATTGTTAACATGGAAGGAAGGTGCTCTTTAATTTGTGCGATTTGTTCTTGTAGCTGAATAGGAGAGAGCAAAAGAGGATTAATTTTTTTGTGATGAAGATCCGTTAAAACATCAAGTAATGCTCCTTGAATTCTGTGAAAATTTTGCAGGACTAGCGTGGTTAGTATGGACAATGAGATGAAAGTTTGTGCACTTTGTTGTTCGTATTGGGCATTACCTATGTATTTATGTAAAGCTTCGATGTGATTCTGGAGTTGATCTGCTGTTGAATGGATTCTTCCCTGCCTTTCATAATATTTGTAGTAGATTCCAGAACTGATGTTTGATTTTTCAGTAATTGCATGAGGTAATTTTCATTCATCCGTGTTTTTTTTAATTTCACCCGTTATATATTCAGCGTACTCGGAGTCGAGTACTCCAAAGAGTTTGCTTGCAATGTTTCCGATTATATTGAGAGGTGCTCTTTTTACCATTTTGTGGCCACCACTTCGTTTGTATAAAAGGTTACTTGCTTCCTCTAGTTCTCTAAGCTGATGCTCGAACTGATTTAATATCTCGAGGCAATGATTCTTTCTGATTGTTGTTGCATTGCAAAGGTGGTCTATTGCCGCTATACAACTCCTTATTCCTTGAAACTCGGCCCAGTAACTTGTTAGGTTATAATAAACCAGCAAGTTCCATTCACTGTTTATTATTTGAGCCTGGCCTATAGATTCGAAGAATAACCCAGGATTATCTGTGAATGGTGCTATCTCCACTGGCTCATTAAATGGTGCTCCGAATATTGGCAGCACTAAAGATGTTAGCAGGAGAAAACTGACAGCCATCGAATTACCTCTTTGTGGATTACTTAAAACTTGAGTCTGTTGCGCAATACCCTTGCTCTCTTCCGCCGTTATGCTTGGTTGTGTGGGGGTTTTGCCTGTTTTGAGAATGTTATCCAATTTGACCAGTTTGGGTTTATAGGCAAGAATCTGCCTTTCAATGGATGATTGACTTTCTTGCCAGAGCTCAGGTTTCACCTTTTGGCAGGAGGACTAGCAGTGATGTCATCTGTTGCCGCGGGCTTAGTTCTTGGTGGTCCTTGCAGTAGGAGGCATGTAGCTCCGTTTGTTATTGTTTCGGTAACTTGTTGACTGTTTGAATCTTCGTCCTGATGATTATTGTTGTACTCTTCAATTGGTAGTGGATCGCTCTTTTAAAAGTGCCAGATGCTGTTTTTACATTCACAACCCTGGTGTGATTATCTGGTCCATTAAAGGTGTCTGTAATGCGACCAAGAGCCCATTTAAGAGGGGGTAAGTTCATATCCTTTAACAGTACTAGGGTGACCTTTTTTAAGTCAGGTTGTTTGATTTTCCACTTGTATCTTAGTTGAAGCTCCTGTAGATATTCTAATGACCATCCCTTCCAAAATGATTGTTGGATATGGTGCAGTCGTCTAAATCTTGTAAGACTGTTTATGTTTAGGGCACTTACATCTGGTTCTGCAAAGGCTGTTAGTGGCCTGCCTATCAGGAAGTGTCCTGGCGACAGAGGGTTCAAGTCGTTTGGATCGGATGACATGGGCGTTAAAGGCCGTGAGTTGAGAATAGCTTCGATTTCAGTGATGACTGTATGCAATTCTTTCTGCGTCAGGCTCGCATTTCCAGTTTGCCGTACAAGATGCTTCTTCGCAGATTTTACTGCTGCTTCCCAGAGACCTCCAAAATGCGGTGAACGTGGGGGTATTGGCTTCCAGTCTATGCGATTTTGTGAGCAAAGTTCGTGTATGGACTCCTTCAATTCCTGTGATTTTAATAAGTCATCAAGCTCCTTTAATCCAGATTTAACACCAACAAAATTGGTTTCATTATCACAGAAAATTGTCGCGCAAAGTCCTCTTCGAGAAATGAATCTTTTTAGTGCACATATGAAGGCGATAGAACTTAAATTGCTGACGATTTCTAGATGACCCGCCTTTGCTGCGAAACAAACAAAGACTGCGATATATGCTTTATCTGAGATGGCTCGTCGTAGCTTGTGGTGAATGACAATCGGTCCACAAAAATCAACTCCTGTGGTGTGAAATGGTTGTGCAGGAGTTACTCTTCTGGCTAGTAGATCGGCCATGATTTGAGTGATGCTCTGTGGTTTGCATCTAAAACAGCGAATGCACCTATGCTATATCTGTCGTGCTAATGTCCTGATGTATATGATCCAGAATCTTTGTCTCGCGATTGCTGTTAAGGTCTGTTGCTTTCTGTGAATATGATTAAGCAACAACTCGCTGAGTATATGATTCTTTGGAAGTAACGTTTGATGTTTTGCCTCTGCGTTCAGTTGCGAATGTTTTAATCGACAACCAACTCTGATGACGCTAGTTGCTTCGTCCAGAAATGGGCTCAATGATTGGATGGAACTGTTGGTGTCGAGCGATTTGTTGTAGTTGAGATTTTGAAACTCTTTGCTAAACGTTATGCGTTGTACATTTCTGACTAGGCCATTTTGCGCCATGTCCAGTTCTGTTATCGTTAGAAGGCCTGTTGATCTACGCTCCTTTGGTAGTCTGCAATTTTCCCAGAAACGCATGCAGTAAGCGAAGATTCGTTGAAGCCTCGTGAAGGAATTTTTGTGGTTGACAGATGCAATTGTTATATTAGGCAGCGGATAAGCATCACCAACAGTTATTTCATTCAATCGCCTAAAGTCTATGACTATTCTCCATCTCTTTGTTCCGGTAGAATCTGCCTTTTTCGGTACAAGCAGAAGAGGAGAATTCCAAGGACTTCTACTGGGGCTAATGATACCATCAGTCAACATACCTTGGATCTGGCTATTAATCTCGTCTCTTTGAGATACTGGTAGCCTATAAGGTTTAACATAAATTGGAGGTTTGTCTACCATAGTCGGGATTTTATGTTGAGTTACCTCGGTATGAGTGAGGTGATCGCCTTCAAGATAGAAGAGATCGTTAAATTGTCGGCAAATTGAAGTCATAGCTTCTTTTTCTTCCTTATTGCAGTGGTTAAGGTTTATTGAATTCATTAATTTTTTTAATCTTTGTTCAATTTGGTTCTCGGAGTCTGTGATCAATTCGTAATCAACAGGATTCTCCCAAATAGGTACTACATTTTCCAGATCTAGAGTTACTTCGGACTCATTTATATTCAACAAAAGCACTTTGGCTTGATTATCATTGGACTGAGTTAAAACGTTACCTAGGAATACACCAGGTGCGACCTCCTTCTGAAGACATAACAAATCTTTTTTTGACATTGGAGTTGGAATTTTGATTACTACTTCCGTTCGAGGGGGTATTATAATTTTGGAATGTTTATTTAATTGACATTCCTTTTCAATTACTTTGAAATTTGTCAACAGGCTAGTATCTGTGTCTACATTAGGAATGTGATCACTAGGATACTTCGTATTCTCCTTTTGCAAACTTTGTTTTATTGATTTTTCTTTAGATTCTTTTAGATAATTTCCATTATTTATGGAACTCTTATTTTTTAGATTTAGGCCACAGTCGTAGCGTCGTGTACCTTTATCTGTATGCAGTGGATTAATCATCTCACTGTCTTTTTTATTATTCTGGTGCAGTGGATTATTTATCTCACTGTCTTTTTTATTATTTTGGTGCAGTGCATTATTTATCTCACTGTCTTTTTTATTTTTTTGGTGCAGTGGATTATTTATCTCACTGTCTTTATTATTCTCGTTAATTACGATTTCGCTTGCTTTAGCTATATAATTTTTATTATTATTTTTTTTTCTTCTTGAATCGGAGTATTTTCAACCAAACAGGTATCACTAATATCATTTACATTAATTTCCAAGTATTTCTCTTTATAATTTATGCAACATTCGTATAGTCTGAGAAAGTCATTTCCCAAGAGGCCATCATAACTCAGATTTGTATTCTTCTCTACTACGTGAAATGGATGGTCGATTTGTAGTTGACCTTCTGCTAAATCAATTCCTATTCTACCGTATACTGTGCCCACAGAGGCAATGAAATCACCGGTTAAGGTAGTGATTGTACACTTTTGATTTTCATGTACCAGACAACTATCGGTAGTGGAAACATATTTTAATAAACTTATCTCGGCACCTGTGTCGACCAAGAGAGTTGAATGTTTCCTATTGGATATTGATAAAGGAAGATTCACTGTAATAGAGTTATTTGTTATGTTTATGGGTAAACGATTGCTTAAAGACTTGGGTCTATTTAATTTGTTTGAGAGTGTATCACGGCTTCTGTTGTGATTTGGCGGGGGAGGTTGCCGTGAGCTTCCTCCCGCACAACATCGTTTTCCGCTGACGTTATAACAGGGGCCCATCGTACCTGACGTACATAATCAGGCTGTATTTGGTTACGTGGGGATCTACTACCAGTACCTTGTACTGCATTACTTTGTGGTTGTTGTCGGCGGATTTGTTCATTCCGTTGTCTTTTTCGACATTCACCTATATGGTGATTAGGTTTTTGGCAATAAGCACAATAGAAATGATTAACTTCCTTCTTAATTTGAGTTTGTGGTGTGAAGGAAGGAATAGTTCTATTCCTAAAGCAAGTTGCTCTAGTGTGACCTTTCTTATTGCAAATGTCACAAGAAGGAATATTTCTAGAAAAATTAGAAAAATTTGGTTTCTGAAAATTTTTTTGGAAATTTTGTGACTGGGGAGTAGATCTTGTTATGCGAGTTGCATGAACAGTCACGTATGCAATTAATTTTCGTAAGCTATTTTCATTCTTTCTTTTAGCTATAATTTTTAGCTGTTCGTCGCGTAATCCGTCTTCGAAAATAAGAATAGCTCCCTTCTCATTTTCTTTGATTAACAAAGCTCGTGCCTGAGTATCAGATATCTCGTTATGAATAGCTTCGTTCAGCTCTGATAATGCCTTAGATACTCTTTGTGCGAAATCTTTAATTTCTTCTTTGAAACCTTGCCTAAGTCGCATCAGCTCATTTTGGGCAGTGATGCGCGACTTTTCTTCCTGGAATTGGGACTTTATTAATTCCTTTGCAGCTTCCCATGTATCGAAGCTTTCATACTTCAATGCATCATAAGCTGCCCCAATCAATCTGCCTCTAAGGGGATTGAGGTACAAGCTCAGATCTGCAGGGGTTTTTGCAGTTGTAAATAGGGCATCGCAGCTTGTTAAAAATTTATGCAAATCTGCAGAATTCCCGTCAAATTCAGGAATTAGGCTGCGTGCGTCTGCCAAGCTAATTTTATAAACGCACTCTGCTTCTGGCGGGGGTGGCGTTGTTGGAGCCATTGTGACAAGGCTATACCGGTTATTCATGGTGTTTACTATTTTTCCTTCTTGTGTTTCACTCACCACAATAAACAAGATAGCTTTCTTTATAAAAGAAAACACAACTGAATAATTATTTAGCGAAAGATTGATTTACGCAAAAAAAAATTTATTATATGCACTGGACTATTAACACGCACTTCTAAAAAAAAATTTAAATAAGGGAAGATGAAATGTTGGCACAATAATTCGAGAAACGCCTTTGTAGTTAGTTTCTAAAGATAACACAAATTGCTATTCGAAAATGACTTCATATAATGACAACGCTAATCCAAAAGAAATATCACTAAAGTATAAGCAACGTAGATACTTTAAGGAAAACTATATTCACCTTGTAGTGATACAAAAAAAAATATATCACATGATATAAGAAAACGAATTAAATGATCATGAAAGTATTATTCAAAAAAAAATTTTCTTTTCGCACCGTTCTCTCTTTTTTTTTTTTAGCACAACAACGTGGAAGGATCTTTATTGAACCAATAAAATTAATTAAAATGTCACAAAAATAGACAACGGAGATTTATTTTAGTGAAGTTTTCCAAAAAAAAAACCATGTCTTTGCACACGTAGGAAAAGGTTTTGACCATAATCTCTCACAAAATTTCACTTCACTAATTCAAGTTACCGTAGTCGCGTGAAATATCAAGAACAAACTAGTATATAAAAGAACTGTGTTGTGTTTAAAGAGGAGATAATTTGATTGTAATTTTATATATATATATATATTTGTTGATTTTTTTTTTGATTGATTTGATTGAAATTTTGAAATTTATATAAAAAGAATTTGATATGTTTTTATACAATATAGGTAAGAAAACAATTACTTTAATTTAGCGAGCTTTTCCTTGAGCTCTAAGAAATAGCTGAAGTCCATGGTGTCGTCATCTGGTCCTGCGGGTGAGGTGAACTTGTTGATCTCCTTTTCTACTTCTTGGATCCTCTGAGTGCTGCTCCGGGTGCGTCCGTACGAGACTTTTTCATCATGTTGGGGTTCCATTAGTTAGGGTCTGCCTTCCCTTTTTTAATTATTTTTGTTCTTTTGAGAGCTGTTTTTGGCTTTTACAGACTTCTCACAGAATTCAGGCTACCTGCTGAGCACCTGGCTGCAGTTGCCTTTAAAGTTTTGTATATTTTTTTATGGGATTTATAGGCGCTTATATAGCCTTTTTTGTATCCCACCGCTGCCACCAACTTTTTGCTGTGCTATTGTTATAGCAAGGACTGGAAGTGCTTTGTTAGTAGATGATCACCAGCCCTGTTTCCAAAAAACTCTCTTTTACCATTAAAAATCACTTTTCAGCATTAACTTATATTTTTCACTTCTTTATTAGAACATTACACTTTGCTTTTTCTTATAAGTAGCTTATTATAGCTTATTAGGGAACAAGAGACCTTACCGTGGGTCGGGGGTCACTTGGTTCCTTTTTAAAAACTGATTAAAACTGACTGCCCCTGGCTAACGACGCATCGGCTTTTTATTTGGAATTTTGGTTCCAAATTTTGAATAATCAGCTAAAGGCTGAATTATTCATAGTGGGGTTAAAGTATATAGTGAGTATTAGCAATCTTAGCACTATTCTAACTATTTCCCCAGTTAAATATGTGAGGAAATTTTGAGTACGCCTACCGATATTGAATCAATATATAACGGTGAATATCGATATTGTATGGCTAAGCAATATTCTTGAACGATTTCCCTGCATATAAGAATTTTAAAGGCCGTCTATTGGCTAATAGAATATACATGACCAGAAAATTCATGTAGCGCCATTAAAGGGGTCAAAACCTCATGCATATTACACATAATGTTGTTTTTTCGTCATACTCATTACTCAAAATATTTACCATATACATATGACCAAGCTAGTGACAACAAAAAAAAAAGACGGAGAACAACAGAACACAATTTGTGGGTCAAACGCTAGGCACATTACGCGTATTTCCCAACATGTGAAAAACAATTAAAGCAAGCGCTCACTGGTTGTATGGTAGGTCAGGGACAAGCCCAGTGCCGCTACATGGCTAGAATTGGTCTCGTGCTGAGGGGTTTGTTTCATGTAAACAATGCAGCGCGTTGCCGCTATTGTATTAAAAATGGAAAAATGTTGAGTTGACAATAATTCTGATGGAATTATTGTCAATCGATATGAATTGAAAAGGTCAAGTCATTGTTACTTGAAAAAGAAAATGTTTTTAATGTTTTGTAATTTGAGTATTCTTCAGAGAGAAATAGCTAATTGCTTTGAAGAAGAAATTGTTACATAATTTTTTGTAAGTAATTTGCCGGGAATACTCGTATGACGATAGATATGTATGTACGTACATATGCTTTTGGAATATGTATGTACGTACGAAAAGATATGTTTTCAGAAATATGTAGGTACGTATGTACATTGGAATTATGGGGTCTTCGTTCATTTAATTTGATATTGATAACGCTTGATTGATTTGGGGTAGTGATGAATGCCGCTTAATGAGTGGCGTTTCATTACACAATTATGTCCGTATAATTTTCTGTCTTTAACCTTATTGCAAATGCGAATTTTCTTTCTCGAGTTTCAGGCACCTCTTGCAGTGGTTGAAATTTTTGATTAGGCCATCTTGATGCTGGTTCAAGTAAGAAGTCTGGGCCCTTGAACCATAGCTTAGATTGGTGTAGTTTAGCTGGAAGCATGCCCCGAGAGATGATATCAGCAGGATTTTGGGTACCTTCTACATGATGCCACTGATGTTCAGTCGTTAATTGTTGGATTTTTTCCACCCTATTTGCAACAAAGGTGCTCCAAGTGTAGGACGGTGCTGCAATCCATGAAAGAACGATTGTTGAATCCGTGTAGTAGTAAACCTTTGATAATATCTTCGGTAGACATTGACGTATCCGCTCCACCAATTCTGCTAAGAGCACAGCAGCGCACAGTTCTAGTCTTGCTAGCGTTGTCGATTTTAGGGGTGCTAATCTTGACTTTGAACACAACAATTGAACACGTAGTTGGCCGAAGTCATCTACCGTCCTGATATAACAGCATGCTCCATATGCAGATTCACTGCTATCAGAAAAGGCATGCAATTAAAGTTCCACTGGATCGGTGAATGATACGTGTCTTGGGATTTTGAGACAACTGAGCTCTTTCAATTGGCATTGAAAGAGTTGCCACCTTTTCTTTAACTGTATTGGAAGTTCTTCATCCCATGAAATGTTTGATTTCCATAGATCATGTACAAATAGTTTGCCAAGAACTGTCACAGGTCCAATTAGTCCAAGTGGGTCAAAAATACAAGTGATGTCTGACAGAACTGTTCGCTTTGTAGTCTTATCTGACTCATGGTGTGTTGTTTTGAATTGAAAGACATCATCCCTTGGTTGCCAAATCATTCATAGGGTTTTCACGACTTCGTCTCCTTGGAGCAGTAGTAGTTTTTCTCTTAATTCTTCAGGAATGGTACGCAATATATCTGGGTGATTTGAACAGAACTTCCTTAGTTCGAAATTTCCACTTTTTAGAAGTGCCACTAACTCCTCTCTTAGTTTGATGGTATCATCAATGGAGTCTGTTCCAGTTAGGATGTCATCAACATATGTATCAGTTCGTATGACCTTAGCTGCTCCAGGAAAGGTGTCGACTTCCAAAAGTGCTAATTGATCAAGACACCTTGTAGCGAGAAAAGGTGCTGAAGCCGTGCCATATGTCACTGTTTTGAGCTGGGATGTCTGAAGAGGCCTGTCTTTGTGATCGCTCCAGAGAATAAGTTGATATTTTCTTTGCTCGGGATCCACTTGAATTTGCCGATACATCTTGCATATATCTGCGGTCATCACATATTTGTGCATTCTAAATCTTATTAGAATGGAGAACAAGTCTGATTGTACAGTTGGTCCAATCTTGAGGATGTCGTTGAGAGATTTTCCAGTTGTAGTCTTGGCTGACGCATCGAACACTACACGGAGTTTCGTGCTTGAACTCTCAGGCTTAACAACGCAGTGATGTGGTAAGTAATAATTCTCGGGAGGAATGAGTTCCTTCTGTATTACTTGCATGTGCCCCAGGTGCTCGTATTCTCGAATGAAGGTCTGATATTGTCGTTTTAGCTCTTGATTTTTTCTAGTTTGCGTTCTAGACAATAGAATCGTTTTCTTGCCATCTCAATTGAGGATCCCAACTTGTGTGGTGGCTCGCAAAATGGTAGCTGGACAATGAGCTGACCTGATGGAGAACGTTGAAATGTCTGTTGAAAGTGCTGCTCGCATTCGTATTCTTCCTTTGTCATCCGGTTTGATGGTGCATCATGTTGGTCTAATTCCCAAAATTTGACTAATTGTTTCTCTAGAGATGCCACTGAAGGCTGAGTTACAATACTGCATTGGAAGCGACTGATGGACGACGTATTTGGTGTTCTCCCTGCTACAATCCAGCCCAAGCGGGTGTTTTGTAGGAGAGGCAGTTTGTTGGAAACTCTAATCTGGCCACCTTGTAAGAGATCATAATACAAGTCAGCTGCTATCAGCATGTCGATTGCTTGAGGTTGATAGAAATCGGGATCTGCCAACAGGATGTTGGCTGGAATTTCCCAGCTTGAGGTACACACATATGTTGCTGGCTGATAGTCGCTGATCTTCGGCAGTACAACAGCTGTAAGTGTTGTTGTAAACTCATTTGCTCTAGAGTGTAAGGCTAATTTAGTCTCGTGTTTGGCAATGGTTTCGTGTCCACCGATGCCAATAATCGGAATACTAATTTTGTGTCTCTTTAAACCCAGCAGTTGAACAAAACTGTCCCGGATAAAATGTAATTGAGACGCTGAATCAAGTAGTATTCGACATGGCACCAGAGCACCTGTTGCATTGACGATGTCCACTACAGCTGTTGCCAGTAAGACTTGTGATTTGGCTGATGCCTTAAGACTGGTGGTAGATTTGTTCGAAGTTTGCTGTATTAATTTTGAAGGAGTAATTGACTGCAGTGCTGTGTTATTCTGTCGTATTGTATGATTGAGCTTGGCGGTCTCTTGCCTGTCGCGGCATGAATTGTGAAGCAGACTGTTGTGTCGCCCCTTGCAATATGTGCAATATCCTGAAGTACATCCTTGAATCTGATGTCCAGGTTTCAGGCAGTTAGGGCATAGCTTGAATTGCTTCACCAACTGGAACTTATTGTGGAGTGATGAATTCAGAAACTTGTTGCATCTGTAAATTTTATGCTCTGCTTTACAGACGGGACACTGGGTTCTTGGCGTTGATGTCACAAATGTAACAGGCTTTTTGCGCTCGTCTTTCGTGTGCATTGCCTCCAGCATCTGAAATCTGGATTCTAAGAACTTGAAGAAGTCATCTACGTTTTGGATTTCAGGAGGACACTGGAGAGATTGTTCGTACAATTTCCGGGATTCTTTGTCTAGCTTCTGAAGTATTATATGGATCAATATGGCATTCTATTCTTTGATCTTAACCCCCATGTTCTGCAGTGATAGAAGACATTCTTTACTGACATCATGGATCCGCTTTATTCCAGTTCCAGATTCAACTGTCAACGTACTTTGTGACAGCAGTTCATTTAGAAGTGCAGTTATTATACTTCTTGAGTTATTGTACCAGTCTGTCAGTATCTTCCAAGCCACGGTGTAGTTTTGTTCCGTGGCTTGTAGATGTCTTATCAACCGGCTTGGTTCACCGGTAAGATGAGCTTTTAGGTAGTATATTTTTTCTGCTGCGCTTATAGACTGATGATGTATTAGCTGAGTGAAAAGATCCATAAATGGTTTCCATTGTGTATTCGTGCCATCGAAGTTCGGAGGAGCTATCTTAGGAAGCTTTACATTCATGCTATTACTACACGTTATGGATTGTTCATCTACTCTTTCCTGTAGTTCAATCGCCAGGTTTTGATACTTATCTTCAATGCTTCTATATTCTTCTTGTGCCTTCGTAGAGTCGAGCAATTCTGCTATTACTTCTTGATGGAGGCAAGTTATTTGAGCCCAGTAGTCATTGATCGACTTAAGTTTCTGATTATAGTAAGCCTTTGAACGAAGTGCATTAAACTCTTCTCTAATTGAGTTTATCAATCTGTCCAACGCCTTTATTGTTACGGCGTGCATCCTTAGAGTCTTAGCTGAGTCATCTTGATTAGCGTTAGTGGGTGTGGTCGCTGGAGCACTTGACTGTGATGCCTCCGCGGGACACTCCCTCAGTCTCTGGTCTATTTTACCGAGGAAGTCCTTGCAGATTTCTTGGACTTGTGTATGGTATGCAGGTATGGATGTACTTGCTGGATGCATTCTAGCTCTTGATGCCTTTTATTGAATTGAATGATGAATTCATTCAGGGATGTCTGGTACTTCAAAGTGCCTTCCTTGGTTCTCCGCTCAATCCTCTCCTTTTTAAAGTTATCGAAGAGTTGGTTGATGGCACGGCCAATCTCTGATTGAGCTGACGCGACTGCTGCAATATCTGTCATTTGGCACACAAAACAAACTTATCGTGTGAATCGTAGAATGGTGAGCTGATTGTGGTTGCTTATGGATGCAAGCGGAGTCCGGATACTGCTGGCTATTGTGTCGCCTGTTGACACAAAGTGAGCTCCTGATCTATTTCTTGAACTCTCAACTGGATGCCAAAAGAGAGTCTGGACTGTTTGTGGTGCGTGATATAGCACTACTTATGTTACACAAGTAGCTATTAAGATCACGTCGGGGTCACCAATTTTGTTTGAGCCGTGAAGGATTCTTACACAGTTCAGATTTGTTTGGTTTAAGAAGGCTTCCTAATTAAACCCAGAACAACAGAACAACGCTTTCATTTAATAAAAACTTTATTCTAAAATTCTATTTACAAAGCTCGATATTTATATACAAAATTTAATATGACAAATATGCAGAATCAACAAATTCAATTTAATAAATTTAGTTGACAACAAAATTCATGCGTGAAATTCGATCTCACGAAATTGTTATTTGTCTGCAGGTGTTGCTGATGCAGCAAAAGTGCATGAAATTTACCTAATTAAATTGAATTTGTGCTGCATTTTTTTTTTAACAAAGTTATTGACTTCTGAATTTGCTGATCAGTAGCCCTATGCTACTTCTCCACATTACAAATTCCAGAAAAAAATAAAATTTAAATATTTTCGAGAAGCAGCCCTATGCTACTTCTTCATATTACAAGAAGCCTGAAAAGAAGAAAAAACGTAAAACCTGAAGGGAAAGCAACAACAAGTAAAATATTTTAAATGAAAAAAAAAATCCAATTTGTGCAAAATGCACACAAATTATAATTTTTCTACATACAACTTACCGCAAGCCAGCCAACATTCCAGGCACGCAACTGTAATTCGCCAAGCTGTAAAGCATCACGCGATATCATCACGAAATGTATTACAGTCAGCCCGCCCGAAAGAAATTCCAAAAAAATTGTCGCCGACAGCTAGATTCGAGATTTGTGCGAAGAAAAGTGCTCGTCTGTCGGTTGGTTGAACGGGGGAACGGCTGTAATGTAGGCATACAGCGGGCAGTCGATTTTGAACAAGCGACGTGTTAAGGCAGCTGCTTGCGCGAGTTAGTTCTAAAAATTAAAAGAAATTAGTTTTTGTAAATTACCTGCGACTTAGTGCTGAAAAATTAAAAGAAATTAGTTTTCGTAAATTACCTGCGATTTGTGCTGAAAAATTAAAAGAAATTAGTTTTTTGTAAATTACCTAAGACTTAGTGCTGAAATATTAAAAGAAATCAGTTTTTGTAAATTACCTGTAACTTGATGCTGAAAAATTAAAAGAAATTAGTTTTTGTAAATTACCTGCGACTTAGTGCTGAAAAATTAAAAGAAATTAGTTTTTGTAAATTACCTGCGACTTAGTGCTGAAAAATTAAAAGAAATTAGTTTTCGTAAATTACCTGCGATTTGTGCTGAAAAATATAAAAGAAATTAGTTTTTTTTGTAAATTACCTGCGACTTAGTGCTGAAAAAAATCAAAAGAAATTAGTTTGATAAATTACCTGCTGACGTCGTAACAGCACTATTTACCTGAAAAGTGAAATATTAGTTATATTAGTGATAAAACTGAATTTCGCTAAATTACCTGCTGATTGCAGGGACATCGGGACAGCGTTAGTTACCTGAAAAGTGGAGTATTAATATATTAGCGATAGAAATTATGTTTGAGAAATTATCTGCTGACGTCGTAACAGCACTATTTAGCTGAAAAGTGCAGTGTTAGTTATATTAGTGATAAAACTGAATTTCTCTAAATTACCTGCTGATTTCAGAGACATCGGGACAGCGTTAGTTACCTGAAAAGTGGAGTATTAATATATTGTTATATATTTGGGGTACTCACTTATCACCACTATATGCCGTCAAACCTTCTCTATTTCGTGGGGTTACCTTGGTTCGAGAATATGATTTCACTGGTATCCGGATTGAATAAAAAAATCACAACTCTTCTCTGAACTGATCACCATTTATTTTTTTATGTGGAACTACAATTTTCCTTTTCTTTCTTATTATTTCTAATCCTATTTTATTCACAATTTTCCTCTTCTTTCTTTGTTTAATCTAATACACTTAACTGTGTTTTAAAACCTGGCGACCGCTCGAGAGCCTTTTTTCTAACCAAAAACCGGAACACAATCTACTCTAGACTGATCTTAAAAACCGACTGTCTCGAGACTTAGATTTTTCAATCGTAAGTCTTGTGGTTCAGGATAGGAAAGTGCTTAATTAGCATTCCTATCCTGAGAAAATTATTTTACGCTGGGCATGTTTAAACATGCCCAGAATTATCGCGACGGACGATAGATGAAATTGAAATTTGATATTTTCATAAATATCCAACCATCGTTTTGCTATCGTGCATACATTGTTGCGATCACAATGTATGCAGCTCGCGACAATTTGCTGATAAGAGCTTTTTTCGGTGAAGACTTGATCGTTTCAGTCTTCACCGACGTAAAATTTTCATGCGCCCGATATGTATGTATGTATATATGTACATACACATCGTATTTACGACAAATCTTACTGAAGGTAAGATTTATCGTGGGGCTTTTTTCATTCGAAACGACTTGGATTAAAATTTAAAACATTTATTTTTCCCAAGTCGTTTTGTGGGAAAAATATGTTTATTTTATGCGAAGGAATTTGAAGAAATTGCTGATGGCAATTTCTTCGCCTTGTTAGGAGATAAGCTAACCATGTTTTAAGCATGATTAGCTTATTTCTACCTATGAAAATTAAATATTTTTTTAATGATTTTTCCAATGATAATTATTACTTATAATTATCATTGTTAACCATTTTTAGGCATACAACAATCCTTCCCCCTGCGAAAAAGAGGATTATTCTTTGAAGAGGAATAATTCTCAGTGGAAGTTGTTGTCGGGGCTTTTTCGGTGGTTCGGCTCTCGGTCGGTTTGGCTTTTACATTTTTCTAATTAAAAAAAAAATTTTGTAATCTTATTTTTCTAAAATTGTTCTTAAATATTTATTCCTATTCTATTATATTCCTTTATTATCTTACTAATTTCTACCTTTTTTTTTGTTGTATGTTATGTATATTTTTTTTTTGTTACACTTGTGTAACAGTACATTCTATTGGTTATTTAGTTTCTATTCTAGTTTAGACTTATTGTTCTATATTTATTACCTTTATTTATAATTCTATGTGTTATTCTTTTAATTTTTATTGTTTATTATTATTATTTAATACTAACGGGGGAGGATATCTTTTACTTTGCCTTTTGGTTTATGTATATACTTACATGTATATATGTTTTTAATACACTATTTTCTCTTAAATCGAGGCTTTAGTAATTATTTATGTATGTCCTCTCCCCTTTTGTTTTTATTATTATTTTATTAGTACTAACTGATTTTTTGGGGTTTGTAAAAACCACTTACATTTATTTTTTATGTGTTCTACTTTCAGTGATAGCGCTTATGACCGTCCTTTTGAGAGGGGTAGGTTCGATTATTTCGATTTGTTCGATTTGTGCGATTGGTTCCTCCGCCTCAGGGGTTTCTTTAGATTTGCGGACACGGTAATTTTTAATGAATGGGACTAGCCATTTGGCGACCAGGTACAGTACCATACATGTGATGACAACACCAGTTAAGGATACTGATGTTGCAGCTGGGACATGTGTAGGGTGGTGACTGATATGAGGAACTATTTTTTCTAATTTTTCGTCCAGTTCTTTTAATGACTGTGTACCTTCTAGGATGATGCTATTAGTGTCATCTCCTGAGTATAGTTCTGTCTGCAGTTTTTCAGACTGTTCCTTTTCTTTGGTTTCATTGAGGTATTCTTCTACCATTTGCTCTAATGGAGCGATATTTTGGAACTAGTTGGGTTGTTTGAGACTCAATTGTTGGATATTCTCTGCCTCATAGTGTAGGATTTGGGATCCTACTTGTAATTGGCAGGGAAGGCTGATAGTGATTATTCCTTGACCTTCAATCTTTGAAGTTAAGAATTGTTGCGTACACTGGAGGTGTACAACTTTAGGTTCTATCAACGAGAATATCCACGAATTGGGTTTACTTAATTTGATGAGTAGGTCTCTACGAGGTAATTGTGCTCTGAAATGGCACTGAGGCTCTTCCTTTAATGGATTATAGAGCAGCTTCACTACCCGTTCTTTGGACAGAGTTGCCTTTGTTACGGGAATGCCTAGCATAGCGATGTAAGTGTCCTTTTTGGAATATTGAGTAATATTTTTGAAGATTTTAAGATCTAGTTTTTTAAATAATAATATGTCCTGTGTCTGTACCTGGTGCGCTACGTGCGAGTACAGTATATCGGGTACCAATGATTGGTTTTTGTTAATATGTATGGGAAAACTGTGTACTCTATACAACTTCATTTGTGGTAGATTGAAAATCGGAAGTTGTATTCTAATAACTAATTTGTCTTGAACTAGACGAGCCTTTGTTTTCGCTGTCTGGTATAGCAGTGAGAGACAATTTTGTTCATCTGGGCAAGGAGCGTCCTACTTGTGGTATATCTCTAATAGACTTTTGGGAGACACCAGTAGCGGATGCAACTGGTGATTTTTACTGGAGATTATTATGTCGAGTAAGGCTTGCTGCCTGTACTCAATCTCGACAATTTGTAAGGTCAGGCTTGAAATTGTTTCCTGCCTTAATTGTCTCATTAGTAAATCATCAGTGATATTTTGCATTCTATTCACCTGGAGATTTATTTGACGTTGTCTTTCCTGCAGAGATGTCAATGGCTCTTGGATTTGCTGTAGTGTAGTTTTGACTACACTGATCTGCTGTCTTTCCAGGTCGGCTAGTGCTTTTGTATTTGTTTCGAGCTCCTCGAGTAGACTGTATACTTCCTGTCCATTAGTGCTGTCCATGGTCCCCGAATAGGTAGTGCATTGCATTCCCTATTCCATCGAAGATAGATCTTGTTCATCCTGATTTTGGGACCACTTCTCGAATGACACTTGTTCTTCTCTGGATGTTTTCTAAGAGAGACTGAACGTGTTTTTGTTGAACCAGGCATAGCTCATCGGTTTGAGAGCGATTTAAACACAGTCGGTGAACTAAGTGTTCCGCCTGTTCTGGCATAAGCGTTTGGTTGTCCAGTTCCATTAGATTTATCTCCGTTAGTATGTTCCATGTACTGTGGTATACTTGTAATTTTCCTAAGTTCTCATACAGTATTCCTGTATTGTTCAGGGGACTTATTGTGTAGAGTTCCATTTGTATTTGTCCCATTGCCAGATGGAAACAGCATATTAACACCAATATGTTCTTCATGTTCTCTAAAAAATGAAGGATAGGCTTCGTTAGTCAATTAGTCATGCTAGATGATCTTATGTGTATAACTAGAAGATCTTAATTTAATTGTTGAATTTAGCATGGACTTAACTTATTTACTAAAGGTATATGTACCAGTATCCTACTCATAATAGGGCTTCAAACGGTTGTTGTGTACGCCAACCTGCCGCTTGCCTATTTTTATGCTAGTGTTTATTGGACTGGGTACATTGATTACCAGATATGGGCCACCCCAGATTTGAGACAGTTTGTGTTTTCGGCTTTCACTTTTGAGGAGGACTTTGTCTCCTAGGTGGAAAGTGAGAGGCCTGCCTGTTTCGTAAAATGCCTTTGAGCGTTGTTTGCTAGCCAAGTGATTTTTACGAGCCGTGGCATATGATTTTTGTAGTCTGTACTTGAGCATATGGTAATAACTTTCATGGTTATAAACGGGTTCTAGATCCTGTTTTAAATTAGTTGAGACATCCGCTGTGAAGCCGTAAAGGCAATCCATTGGGGTTAATTTAGTACTCACTTGTACACTGTTATTGTAAGCGAATGCAGCGGTTCGCAGGAATGGATTCCATGTTTTGGGATTTTCGTCTAGGATTGTACGCAGATATTCGATTAATGGTCTATGGGCACGCTCTAGTGCTCCATTAGACTGTGGATGGTATGCTGAAGTTTGTAACTTCTTTACCTTTAGCAGTTTGCAAACCTTCTTGAATAGCTCACTCAGGAAATTAGTTCCCTTATCGGTGACTATTCTCTTTGGAATGCTATAATGCGTGACAATCTCTTCGAAGAAGATTTGCGCTACGGTTACTGCTTCTCCATTTGGTAAGGTTATCTTGAAAAGTTAAGATATATTTATTACTTGATATGGTCTCTTCTAATGGACCTACTATATCGAGGTAAACCTTGTCGAAAGGTTGTTCCGCGATGTCCGTTATTACCGTTGGCATCTTGAATTGTGGAGATGCTTTCATTGTTTGGCACTTACGGCATTTTTTTATGTATTTCTTTATATCGCTAAGCATGTGTCTCCACCAATACTTGCGTCTAATTCTTTTATAAGTCTTAATGACAGCCTGATGGCCGCCGAAAGAAGAGTCGTGATAATCCTTTAGGATTGTTTGAACTTCCTTGGGGCTCGTGATTATTTCAGGTGCCTTGACTGGACTTATATCTTTTTCAAGCGTAGCAGAGGGTTGTATTTCCGCCTCTGGAGGTTCATTTTCTTTATCTTCCGGTGCCGGGGGCTATGTTTCAGCGCTGGAGCTAGTATTGGCCTCTGGGGCTCTCTGTTTTTGAGCTCTAGTCACGGCGAAGCAATGAGCGGGTTTCTTGGTTTTCTTTTTATTTGGGGGATTATTTTCCTCCACATCAGACTCCATAGTGTGGTGGACTTGGGCTTGTACCGTTAAGGTGTTGCCTGTATAGTCTTCGTTTAATACTTGTGGAATGCGGCTTAATGCATCCGCATTGGTATTATACTTCCCTGGTTTTTATTCGATGGTATAATCGAATTCTGATAATTTGTGGTGAAATCTCACCAAACAGGAAGTCGGGTCTTTAACATTAAAGACACCTTTGAGAGGCTTGTGTTCGGTGTAGACCGTGAATTTTCTGCCTTGAAGGTACTATCGGAAATTCCTAGTGGCCCAGACTATAGCCAATAACACCTTTTCAATTGTGGAGTGATTTCTCTAGGCTTTGTTTAGCGTTCGGCTTGCATAGGCGATAGGCTGGTTTTTCCCACTTCTCCTTGGGAAAGCACAGAGCCTAATGCTTCGGTGTTGGCGTCCCTTGTAAGATTGAAAGGTTTAGGTGCGGAAATAAGAGCATTTTTAATGCTTTGAAATGCTTCTTGGCATTTCTCGGTCCAAGTGAATTTTACATCCTTGCGGAGTAAATTCGTAATTGGACGAACTATTTTTGAGAAGTCCGGAATGAACTTTCTGTAGTAATTGGCTAGTCCTAAAAAGGACTGAACTTGCCGTACTGTTATAGGAACAGGGAATGTTTGGACGCAGGCCGTTTTGCTGGGGTCTGGTAATGCACCTTGGCTAGAGCATTTGTGCCATAGGTAAACAACTTCTCATCTCAAGAACTGGCACTTCTCCGGGTGCAGTTTGAGGTTGTTTTCTCTCAACTTGTCCAAGACTTTGCGAAGTTTATCGCTGTGGTTATTTAGGGTTTTCCCGTAAATGACGATGTCTGCAAGATAAACGAAACATTCGAGGCCTTGTAGGCCTGTCAGAACGAAGTTCATGAGGCGTTGGAATGTAGCGGGAGCTCCTTTGAGTCCGAATGGCATACGCTTAAATTCGTAGTGCCCGTAATTAGTGCTAAAAGCGGTCTTATGTCGATCTTTTCTGTCGATTAAGACTTGGTGATAGCCGTTGTCCAAATCGACAATGGTAAAGTACCTGCCATGACCTAGTTGTTCAAGAATATCCCCGATTCGCGTAGCGAAAATGCATCGTCAATTGTCTTTTCGTTCAATTTGCGAAAATCGACAACCACCTTTTTTCACCATTGGGTCCCGCCTTTTTGGGGACTACTAATAAGGGTGAATTCCAAGGGCTTTTGCCAGTTTGGACTATCCCGTTGTCTAGCATTTCTCTTAATTGCTCGTTGATTACCTGTCTCTGGGTTTCTGGTAATCTGTAAGCCTTTTGATTTATGGGCGCTTGATCTTGTACTAAAGGGATATTGTAGGTGATAGCATTTGTATATGTTAGCTTGTCTCCTTTTAGGTAAAAGTATAATTGTACTCATAACCGAGTTCGGATATCGAAGCTTTTTCTTCCGCATTTAGATTTGGGTCTAGGCTGAGCTCTTGGTCTAACTTGTTGACTCGCGGGGTATGTTTGGGATCTTCATGATCCGGAAATACTTATCTTACGTGTTGTAAGATAGCTGTGTTTTCCGAAAAGCTTGTGTTTCTTTCCTCATTTTGTGTAGTTGTGTATTTCCTATCTGTTTTACTTACATTACTAGATGGCAGGGAATGGGCTTCCTTCAGTTTTAATGGTGGAGTACCATGTTTTATGGGTACTTTTGATTGGTCCGAGTACTCGCACGCATTCGTATTTTGGCTTATGGGCCTTGAAAAATTGCTTTTCTTAATACTATTTGACGGTGGAGCCAACTTTGCCTTCAATGAGGTCTTACGGATCTAACACGCGTCTTTTACAGGGCTCGATGGCCACTTTTTATTCTTAATACTAATTTTATTAAGTGGTGGAGTCGACTTGGCCTTTAAATAGGTCTTACTGAGCTCGCACGCACTGTTGATGGGGCTCTTGGGCCAAGGTGGTTTCTTAACACTAATGTTACTAAGTGGTGTAGTCAACTTTGCCTTTAAATAGGTCTTACTGAGCATGCACGCACTGTTGATGGGGCTCTTGGGCCACTGTTGTTCCTTAACACTAACTTTGCTGGGTGGCGGAGTCGTCTTTGCCTGAGAATAGGTCTTACTGAGCTCACACGCACCTGTTGTTTCGCTCCTTATCCTTGTGGTTATCTTAAATCTAGGTATATTGGATGGAGGAGTCATCTCTGATTTGGCTATGGGGCCATGTAAAATTTTATAACTTATTTTCGTGGACGGTGGAGTCATTGTTGCCTCTACTCGGGTCTTACTGAGCTCGCACGCGTCTGGTATAGGGCTCTTGGGCCTCGTTAGTAACTTATATCTAGGTATTCTTGAGAAAGAAGTCTTACTTGACTTCTGTTCCGCCTTGGGAAGCTCACTGGTGTTTGTGTTGCTCGCTTGCGATTTATTCGGCTTGAGAACGTGTTGTGTATCAGTGGCTTCTCCTATTGGGATGACGGCGTAGTCATGTTTATGGAGCAGTTGTAATAATAACCTGTTGATGACTACTTGGAAATTGTTAATGTTGAGTATGGCAACGAGCACTGTTTCTTTCCCAGTAGGGAGTAAACTGTTGGCCAGGAAGACTCCATCGCCTATCTGTTTTGATAGACAGAGCATTTCTTCCTTCACTCGCAACGGGACTGTGATGATCATTTGTGACTTAGCAGATATGCATATTGATTCTTGTAAGGTAACCAGATGCTGCCTCATTTCACTGGTCTCTTGATCACTCAGACGGCTCTTTTCGCATTCCAGTGGTTCTTTTTGAACCTGGCAACCAGCATTACTCTTTTGAGATGCCTTGGAGACACTGCATGTAGATAGCTTAACCTGTTTAGGCTCCAACTTTTCAGCCAGTGATCTCACTTCGACTGCTTTTCTGGAGTACAGCTTGTCCATTTTGTATGACAAGGGCACAGTAAACTCTTCGGAGTTGGTTTCCGTACAAGGAAACTTAAGTGCTTTATTTGGTCCTTCAACATTACAATTGTTTGATAGGAAATCGTTTCCTAATAGGCCGTCATCGGAAAGACCTGGCATGTTTCGTACCACCTGAAACTTGCAGGGAATTTTATTTTTAAAATTGAAGTTGCTCTTGCAATTTCCCAATGTCTTTCCGGTTCCAAAAGGGGCAAAAGTGCATGCCTCATTGGAGTTAATTATTTTGAGGTCTCTAATTGCTCTTTTCTTAATAATACTAACCTCAGTGCCAGTGTCCACTACTAGTTTTGTATGGCCGTTAAGGCTTATGTCCAGTGGAAGTTTCACTGTAGAGACACCGGATTCGGGCGCTTGAGGTGACCCTTTTGATTTGCATTGTGGGTTTATAGTCGAGCCGGGGAGTTTCGGGTCGACTGCATATCGCTTCGCTGACTCCGGGCTTCCCATTTTTCTTTTGGCGGCAATCTTCGTCTGCGTGTCCTCGGCGACCAAAAAAGGTGAAGTTGAGGCTTATGTGGACGACTTGAGGACTTTTTGTGTTGTGTTGATCCTGTGTAGATCTATTAGAGAGGCGTGGAGGAACAGTCTGTTGTGTTTATTGTGTTTTTCTGCAATCACGGACGTCATGTCCATAGATTTTGCAGTTTGAGCAGAAAGGGGTGCTCTTGCACTTAAGGCAATCTGTGTATGTGTGACCCTTTCGTTGGTACAAATTGCACGTGATGTTACGGACCAGTACATCTGTGTCCAATTTTCTGGAATCAGTGTTTGTAAATGGCCTTTGTCGTGACTGTGATGAACCTGGATTATTCACATGGCGTGAAAACTGATTTGGGTTTGGAGCTCGAGGTCTACTCGAGCCAATGGAGGAGCTTCTACCAGAGGAGTCTGGACGAATGTAGCACTTTGTTGTAATTTCTCCATGTCCAGGGTTTTTTGAATTAGTGCTTCCAAATCACCTTCTCCCTGCGTGAGCAAATATGGACACAGGTGTGGGTTAGTTACTCCACTGTTATATAAATACCTTTAGCGGGACGCTGGCAGCGGAGTTATCCAAAACACCCTTTTTGTTTTGTATAAACTTTGTTTATTTTATTTCTTTTTTAAGCACTTTATTAACTGGAAACTTTTTGATAACTGCACAAGTTTTCCTTATACAGAAACTTTTGTAGTTTTACTCTGATTTTCTTTATGAACGCGACCAAGACCGATCCACCCGATTCTTTTCAAAGAAATTTTAAAACACCAACTCTAATTTTAGATAAAATTCGACTACGACCTTTCCAAAGAGATTTTAAAAAACCAACTCTAATTTTAGTTAAAATTCGACTGCGACCTTTCCAAAGAGATTTTAAAAAACCAACTCTAATTTTAGTTAAAATTCGACTGCGACCTTTCCAAAGAGATTTTAAAAAACCAACTCAGCTCTTGTTCACTTTTGTTGCCATCAAGAGCCCTCGTTCAGGGTAGAAAATACATAGTTGCATTTTTACCCTGAGAAAATTTTTCATTTATTCTGGACTTGTTTAAACAAGTCCAGAATATTTTTCGTTGGACGGAGGTTTGAAATTTGATGCTTTTATAAACATCAGCCACCGTTATGACGATTGAAGTTGCGGCGCGCGTATACATATAATGTATTTTCACGGCGCGCATTTCTGAGCGTGAAAGCTTTTTTTTTATATGTATGTGCGTTCGTACATACATATTGTAATTTTTTACGACAAATCGTACTGAAGGTGTACGATTTGCCTTTTGTTTTATACTTTTTTTTTCAATTGAATATTGCTGAAGGCAAAATTCGCCATGGGAGTAATTTTATTTTAATTCATGGGATGTGAAGAAAATTGCTTACGCAATTGCTGACGCAATTTTCTTCACTTATTAAATAGATAAGCTAACCATGTTTTATGGCATGATTAGATTATGTGAAAATTTTGTAAATTAAATATTTTTACTTATTGCCTTTTTCAGATTTCCTTTTTCAGGCCTATTTTATATATATAACAATCCTTCCCCCTGAGAAAAAGAGAATTATTCTTTGAAGAGGAATAATTCTCAAGGGAAGTTGTTGTGGGTGTTATTTTGGCGTTCTTATCTGAGGTATCTGATTATTTTTGCTGGTCGGTGAGTTTTTTGTTTTTATAAGTGTGAGGGCTTGCTTGGAAGATTTTTGTGGATGGATCACTTATGTTTCAGTTCTCGCGAGTGACTGTGGTCATTTACATACTTCCACTTGTTTATTGGTCACCCATCTTCAAGAACTCCGTTTCGTGTTGTATCCAGAAGAATTAAGGTGTGCAACTAACCCTGGCGATGCCCGGTGGGCCTTAGTACTGTGGCCAGCACTATTTTCGTGGCCTACGTGATCGCCGGGTGGCGGGGACCAATCCGCCTGGTGCTCCTGAGGCAGGGCGAGCGCCCCTTTACCATGTGGGGGAGGATGCTGTTGCCGGCCGCACCTATTGGGTGGATTTGCCTTTGTATCCCTGCCAAGGACAGGCCTGGGTTGTGCGAGGTGGAACTCTTAACATAACACGCAGGCATGGGCTTTGCGCCTGTTGTCGCCCTGTTTTTGAGACAGCCGTCACACACATTCTCCGCACACTGATGGCCACCCCCCTCCCTCGTGGTTGAAGAGGAGTCCGACGAGGACTGGGAGTACTAAAAGCATCCTGTTTTCTTTTTTATTTGCTTTTTTCTTTTCTGTCTTTCTTCTCTTTTCATTTGGCGCTTTGTAAAACAATAAAAACAAATAACTAATTATTCAAAAAAAAACTCACACAAAAAAAAATTAACTTTCACTTCTCCTCCCTTTTAGGTTTTCTGGCGCTCCAGTTTTGGCTGGTTTACGGTTTTTCTACTTTTGTCTCTCTTTTCTTTGTTTTTTATTGGACTCTTTCTGACTTAGTTCTCACAATTCTTTGGATTGGGCAAGCATTTTCAAAACTTCATCATCATTCTCATCAGGAAAGACCTGGGGCGGACAGTGATAAGAAAAATATTGCTCTAGCAACCTACGGTGACGATTTAGCTGTTTCAATAAATAAATGATGATACTGAATATTCGTAATCTACCGTGTCATTTTGGCAGTATTGCCCTTCGTATGAATTCTAGGTGGCCCCGGATCTGTTTCTATGAATTCTTGACTTTTGGAACTACTACTCTGAGAGAACATTGATTTGCCTGAATATGAAAGTATTTACACGATAATGAATTAAATTTTTCTGGCTTATTTTTTTTTTTGTGTTATGCTTGGCTAGGTTGACTTGGTCGGGCGGTATCGGTCCGGTTTACAAAATTATTTCTTTTAATTTTTCCCTAGTTTAGAACTATCGTATTCTTTATCCTAGTGTTAGTGTCGTTTTTATTTCATTTTATTGGCTAGGTTAGATTTAGTTACCCTAATTTTAGTTATTATTTATTTTTTTATTGTCTAAATTTAAGTATTCTAAAAAAAAATATTTTTTGTGTTACCGTAAGTAGCCCGGTAATCCTTTTGTTGTTGTTTCTTCTACTGTTCAAGTAGTTACAATGTTTTATGTTTGATTTATTTCTTTTGTTATATCTCGGTTGCGCCAATTTTATATTTATTTTGTATGACTTATAATTTTATTTCTATTCTATTCCTGTTTACCTTTTTTTTTAACTAATTGTCTTATGTAATTTTAATACACATTTTTTTTGCTTCGACCCTTCAGGTCTTTATTTACCCTTAGTTCTACTACAATTTGGTTTGTTATTTATTTGTTATTTAGTTTTAATTTAATTTTGTGTTATTTTTGTTTTCTCTATTTATTTGTTGATTTATGTTTAACTAACTCCTTTTAAAGCTATTAGTTTACCGACTATTTAATAATTGAATCTAATGCCCTTTTAATGTACCTAAGTTTATATTTTTTATATATATATATATATATATATTTATATATATTTTATATATACGTAGCATTAATTCTAACAAAACAATTTTTTTTTGTATTACTAATCTAGTTATATTTAATTCTATATACTTCTTGTATATAGTGTACCAGGGCTACTCCTTTTGTTTCAATTTTACATTGATTTGGCGATCCATGTTGACAGTATCAGTGTCGCATTTTTTAAATTATTTGAACCGATTTGGTTTTAGCGAGTCTTCTAGTTCGCCTTAAACTGGGTTGGAGAGCGTGAGATCGCTCTTCTAAAGGAATTCCCTCGGATGAAATTTCGGGGTTACCTTGTGGTTGATTTCTCTGTCGTTTCATCTTGATGAAAACAGGGTGTAGATATTTTACTGCCACAACAATCATTATGGCCAGAACTAGTAGGCTCGTGAATGATAGAGAAGTTGTGGACAGGATATGGGAGTTTTTACTCGATACCTTTTCCTGGTATTTAATAATTTTGCCTCTAATTTCCTCTAGTGAATGCGTGTCCTCGTAGACTGATTTGTGAATATCGTCTACAGTTAAAATTTCCATTGAAACTTGCGTTTGGTTTTAAGATTCTGGTCGGCCAGACTCAAATTCAATAAGGAATGATTACATTGTGGAAATTGTTTGGGTTGAATTATTTTCAGCGGGCGTTTACTTTGACCTTCATATTTAAGCACTTTGTCACTTCTTTACACTTGAAACGGTTGCGTTATCTCAAGTATCCCTTGTCCTTCCATTTTCGAGATCCCAAAGTGATCTGGACACGTAATATGTAACACCGTTAAGGTAATAAATGAAAATAGCCTCGTATTGGGCTTGCTTAGTTTGATCGGCATGTCTTTTTGGGGGATTTGGACTCTGGACCTGCATTTGGGCACTTAAAGGGTTGTATAGTAATTTAATGGCACATTCGTTGAATGTTGTCGCTTTGATTATAGGCGTGGTCTGTCGGCCTACATACGTGTTTTCCTCCAAATAACTTGTCATTTTCTTGAAAATTTTCATGTCCTCGCCTTTTAATAAGAGAAATTCCTGAGTTTTTTCGCTATTGGCTATGTATGAATAACCAGGGTCAGGAATTAATGAATAATTTGCTGTATGTTGTAGCCTGATTTTTGGCAGATTAAAAATTGGGAGAGTAATTCTCTCTGATATAGAACAGATAGACAATTTTGGTCATTTGGGCAATTCGAGGCCGTCTTGCGGTATATCGATTTTTGGGAGACATTAGGAGCGGATGAATATGATTGGTTCTACCAGCCATTATTATATCCAGGAGGGCTTGTTGTCGATATTCGACTTCGATGATTTGGAGCAATAAGCTTGATATAATCTCTTGCCTTAGTTGCCTCCTAGTTAATTCATAGGCCACATGGTGGATATCGTTCCAAATCTATCTCGGTGAGGACATTCCAGGTGTCATGATATACCATCAGATTTCCCAGGTCCTCGAAAAGTTTACCCGAGTCATTTAGCTGAGTCATTTCATAAGGTTTGTCAGCTATTGCTCCAGTTGTGTACTGGATGAAGAGGGCAACTATGATGAATTTTAACGCCATTTCTGTGGACAATTCAGAAGAAGAAAACAATCCTTTAAGCATATTTGAACTTGCATTGTGCCGTTTTAAACTGGGCAGTGGAGTGACTCCACCGCAAATGTTTATGGGGAGGTATTGAAATGAGGTTTGATGGACACTGTAGTAGGAATTTCAAGTCAACGTGGTTCATTTTTGTTCGATATATTTTTATTCGAAATATGGTTTCAACCGGTTATTATGTACCGTTACTGTTCGCTTACCAATTTTGATTGTGGTATTTACATCGCTTGGTATTGCGATTACCTTATAAGTTCCTACCCAGATTTGAGAAAGCTTATGTTTTCTGCTTTCATTCTTGATGAGGACCTTGTCTCCTACATGGAAAGTTAGGAGCCGTACTGTCTTATCGTAGTACCCCTTTGAGCGCTGTTTACTTGCCAATAGGTTCTTTCGTGCCGTGGCATATGATTTTTGGAGCTTATACTTCAATATGTGATAGTAGCTCTCATGATTGTAAACGGGTTCGGGATCCCGTTTTAAATTTGATGGGACATCCGCTGTGAAGCCGTATAGGCAGTCCATTGGGGTAAGTTTAGTACCCTCGTGAACACTGTTGGTGTACACGAATGCAGCGGTTCGTAGGTATTGGTCCCATGTTTTGGGATTTTCATCTACGATTGTTCGCAAGTATTCTATTAGGGGTCTATGTGCACGCTCTAGTGCTCCATTAGACTGTGGGTGGTATGCTGAAGTTTGTAGTTTCTTTACCTTTAGAAGCTTACATACTCTTTTGAATAATTCACTCAGGAAATTTGTTCCCTGATCGGTGAGTATTCTTTTGGGTATGCGATAGCGCGTAACGATCTCATCAAAGAAAACCTGCGCTACTGTGACTGCTTCTGCATTAGATATTGCATACCAGTCGACAAATTTTGTTAAATTTTCTTGGAAGGTCAAGATATATTTGTTACCTGATGTGGTCTCTTCTAATGGACCTACAATATCGAGGTAAACTTTGTCGAACGGTTGTTCTGCGATGTCCGTGATAACCATTGGCATTTTATATTGTGGAGATGCTTTCATCGTTTGGCATTTTGGGCATTTTTTAATATATTTCTTGATGTCGCTAAGTATGTGTCTCCACCAATACTTGCGCCTTATACGTTTGTAAGTTTTTATGACACCTTGATGGCCACCGAATGGAGAATCGTGGTAATCTTTTAAGATTGTTCGGACCTCCGTGGGGCTCGTGATAACTTCGGGTGTCTTGCTTACTTTTTGATCAAGCGATGCTGGGTTTAGTGTTTCCGCCTGCGTGAGTTGAACTTCGTTTTGGTCCGCTTTCGTGTGCTCTTCTGTCTCCACACTGGACCTATTTAATGTCTCTTGAGCCTTTTGCTTCTGAGCTCGAGTCACGACGAAGCAATGAGCGGATTTTTTCTTTCTCTTATTATTTGTGGAATTGTCTTCCTCCACATCTGAGTCCATCGTGTGGTGGACTAGGGCTTTTACCGTTAAGGTATTGCCTAAACTGTCTTCCTTTTATGCTTGAGGGATGCGACTTAGTGCATCGGCATTAGTGTTCCCGGGCTTGTATTCGATGTTGTAATCGAATTCAGATAATTTGTGGTGAAATCTCACCAAACGGGAAGTAGGGTCTTTCACATTGTAGACACCTTTGAGGGGTTTATGGTCAGTAGAGACCGTGAATTTCCGGCCATGAAGATAGCACGTGAAATTCTTGGTAGCCCAGACAATAGCCAAGAACTCTTTCTCTATAGTAGAGTAATTTCTTTCGGCTTTGTTTAATGTGCGGCTTGCATAGGCAATGGGCTGGTCCTTTCCGACTTCTCCTTGAGAAAGAACAGCTCCTAGAGCCTCGTTACTTGCGTCCGTAGTAAGATTAAAAGATTTTGTGAAATCGGGGTGAATCAAAAGTGGTGGGGAAATTAAAGCATTCTTTATGCTCTGAAATGCTTCTTGGCATTTCTCTGTCCAAGTGAATTTTACATCCTTTCGGAGTAAATTTGTGATTGGTCGTACAATTTTGGAGAAGTCTGGAATGAATTTCCTGTAGTAATTGGCAAGTCCTAAAAACGACTGAACTTGCCTTACTGTTCTTACTCGGGCTCCTTTGAGCCCGAATGGCATACGCTTGAGCTCGTAGTACCCATAACTTGTGCTGAAAGCAGTTTTATGTCGATCTCCTTTGTCGACAAGAACTTGGTGATAGCCGTTGGCCAAATCGAGTGTGGTGAAATACCTTGCGTGACCTAGTTGGTCGAGAATATCCTCGATTCGGGGTAGCGGGAATGCGTCTCCAATTGTCTTTTCGTTTAATTTACGAAAGTCGACAACAACGCGCCACCTTTTTTCACCGTCAGGTCCCGCTTTCTTGGAGAAAACTAGTAGAGGTGAATTCCAAGGGCTTTTACTAGACTGGACTATCCCGCTGTCTAGCATTTCATTTAACTGCTCGTTAATTACTTTCTGCTGATTCAGGTAAGCGGTACATATTTGATTGATTGGTGTTTGATCTTGTACCAATGGAATATTATGCATTATCGCATTTTTATAGGTGAGTTTGTCACCTTTGAGGAAGAATATATCGTTATACTCTTCGCAGAGTTCTGATATCGAAATTTTTTCTTCCGCGGTCAAATTACGGTCCAGGCTGAGTTCGTGCTCTAGCCTAGAAATACGCAGGTATTGCTTTATGTCGTCCGGAATCTCATAATCTGGGTATAGATATCGTATATGTTGTAATATTGTCGTTTTGTCGGCTGAACCTTGGTTTGACTTACTCTTCCTTTTAAATTTTTGACCTGGAAATAGATGAGGCCTTTGAGATTCCTTTTGCGGCTTTATTTCGTTGTTCTTAGCATGTTTCAGGGTATTTGTTTCCTGCTTTGTTGACGGCTGAGTTTGATACACCGGTGTGGTCTTTGGCTTAGGTTGTGTGATATACTCATGCGCGTCAATGCTATTGCTTTTTGACCATGTAGCATTCTGTGTGCTGTGTGATGGTGGAGTAATATGCACCCTTAATATAGGCTTGAGCTAGTCGCTGCCGTTCTTGTATGGCCGTTGTTTGTTCAATAGTGAGTTATGCCTCGGAATTTTGGACGAAAGAGTTATATGCATCTTTTTGGCAGGCTTTAGACACTCAGTTCCGTCTCTTGTGTTGTTTTATATTGCCTCTATATTTGGTAGTGGAATGTGTGTTCTTTTGTGTTAATGGGACTATGGTGTAGTCGCTTATTGGATATAGCTGTAACTTTAAGCTATGCATGACCACTTGATGACTGTTAGCGTTGAGAATACTAACCAGCACAAATACTTCTCCAGATGACAGTAAACTGTTTGCCAAGAAGACTCCATCGCTTATCTCTTGTGATAAACAGAGCATTTCTTCTTGAGTTTGTAACGGGACTGGAGCGCGCAGGTATGCATGTAAGGGTAGCCAATTGCTGCCTGTCTTCGTCGGTCTCTTGTTCGCCCAGACAGCTTTCTTCACATTCATTTTTGGAGCTTGGCAGCCAGCTTTTCTCGTTTGAGAAGCCCTGAAGACACGGCAGGTGGATAGTTCTGCCTGTTTAAACTCTATCTCTTCTGCAAGTGTTCTTACTTCGACTGCTTTTTCAGAATGTACCTTGTCCGTTTCAAATATCAATGGAAAAGCAAATTCACCGGGATTAGTCTCCGTGCGAGGAAACCTTTGTGCCTTATTAGGACCCTGAACGTTACAATTTTTTGCTAGGAAATCATTTCCTAGAAGTCCATCATCGGAAAGACCAGGCAAGTTCGTTACGACTTGAAGCTTGCAGGGAATTTTGTTTTTGAAAACGAGGTTTCCTTAGGAATTTCCCAGCGTCTTTCCGGTGGGGTCTGAAGTGTGCATGCCTGATTGTGCTTAATTTCTTTGAGATATTTTAATGACCTTTTCTTTATTATACTTACCTCAGCGCCTGTGTCTACTACTAGTTTAGTTTGGCCATTCAGACCTATGTCTAAGGGAAGTTTTACTGTAGCGACACTGGAATCGGGCTGCTGAGGAGACCCTATTTTGTTAGATGGGCGTTTTATAGTCGAGCCGGGGAGTTTTGGGTCGACTGTACGTCTTTTCCCTGACTCCGGGTCTCCCATTTACGTTTTTGTTGACATACGCTTAATATATGTCCAGTAAGGCCACAGAACTCACACTTTTTACGCACATTATAGACTCTGGAGTTGTTGGGACCTTGTGGGTCTCTTGGACGTTGGTTTGGTGTTTCTCTGTTTTGGGGTCTTTGAAAACTATTGTTGTTCCTCCTACGGTCACGCACGTTATGATTATACATTTTGCAGTTCACACAGTACGGCGTATTTTTACGTTTTAGACAATCGGCGTATGTATGGCCTATTAAATTACAAAAACTACAACTGATTTTATTTAAATAATTATTTTTATTTTGTACGTTATAATTTTTATTAGGAGATCTTGGCTCCTGTTTGATGTATGGTGATGTGTTTGCAGGTGTGAACTGCGGCTGCTGAATGTGACTATTTGTGCTTGTCAGGGGCTGAGGAACTTGAGCGAATGGCATTATGTCGGGATTAAATACGCTGTGATTAGCTGATGAATTAAGTTGGCTGAATTGTGCGTTATTTGGTGTTGTTGCACTTCTTGAATGGGGTATTGTATTCTGTGTCACATTTTGCTGAAATTGCCCTGAAGGTTGCAGGAATAGAGCACTTTGCTGGAGACGTTCCATGTCAAGTGCTCTTTCTACGAGGTCATCCACCGTGCCGTCTGTCATGATCTGAAGGTATTGGCACATATATGGGTTATTTACGCCTGTCTTTAATGCATTATTTGCGAAATCTTCCAGCTGCGTTTTAACAGCTGGTGCTGCTGTGGCTCCGTATTTGGATTCTGCTGCTTCATTGCAGAGTGCCAGCATTTGTTTCACTCGTGCAGTGAAGGCTGTGAGGTTTTCCAAAGGATACCGCCTTGTGGTGACTAATTTATTTACCAGTTCCTGGTAAGTTTCTCTAGGCAGGTGCGTGCGATTTAGCCGTTCTTCTACTTCTTTGAAAGTAGTGGGCATATTTGAGGCAAAAAGCTGGTAAGCTTCGCCTCGAAGTCTGGTGGGAAAGATTTGTAAAAATGCTGATAGTTCCCACCGAAATGCACTGTATTTACCTGCCTGCAGCATCCTAGGAATGTTTGGAGCTCAAGGCTCAATTTTGGGTGCTGTTCTACTGAGAATAGGGGGAACCATCTGAGCAGTCAGCTTGGCGATTTTCGCGTAATCTGCCATGTTTATATTGGGGATTTTTGACTTCGATCTTGGTACTGTTGGGGAACAATTTCTTCTAAGCTGGTTTCCAGAAGGGAGTCGCCCAGCCAATTTAAAAGGATTTCACTCGCGGTGAAATCACTGACACTGTCTTCAATGGAACCTTCTCTTAATTCTACACTATTATTTTTAATTTCTGTTTCGAGAGAGTGCGAGAGTTCCCCAAATTGCTTTAAGCTTTCTTTAAATTTTTCCGTACTTTCCTTGAATTGCGCGATTTGCTCAAGCCGCCGTTTTCACGGGACTTTATAAGCTGTTTATCAATAGAATCGCACTGTATAACAGAAAGTTCGGAGGAGTCTCGCACTTTCCCCTCTAGATAATTTAAATAATTTTCCAAATTTAAATTAGAAGATCTTACTTGTTGGGGACCTGTAAGGATTGCCCACTCCTCAGTGTTAGCCCTTCTGCTGTTGAGATTGTTGGGGGTGTTTGTACTCCACCCTCTGGTGCGGATGTTGCTCCCTCGTTGCCTCCATCGTTCCGGGACGGAACTTCCTGTGCGTCGCCCGGTGAGGAGGATTGTTGTGGAGTTGGTAGAGATGGTAATATTTCCTGCGGCGTCTCTTGGTGGGAGCTTTCCTCGGTCATGGACCACCATGTGTAAAATTTGCAGCTAAGGGGGCTTCTGCCGTCTTAATTCCCTTGGTTCAAATTGAGAGGGGGGTTTGTTGCCTTCTTCGAGGTCCCTCTGAATTCAGGATCACTGGTTTTTTCGGTTGAAATTCTTTTGCTGCCTTCTTAAATTCCCCTGGATAAAAGCTGAAGGAGGGGGGGGGCGCGTTGCCTACTTCGAAGTCCCTTTCAGCTCCGGATCGCAGATTGGAGTGTATCTGATCTTCCTTCAGGTTTTCGCGTTGGAATTTTTCTTTTAATGTGGACGTCTATTTTTCCTGGGCTGAGATGAAGCCCGCTATTGTCCCACGTTGGCGCTTTGTGTTTTCATGAGAGGGTGGCTGCGTGTTTTACAAACAAAGGCAGTTAAAGCTGTCCGACCCCGAGCGTTGGGAGCCGACGAGATCGAAATACTCCTGAAGCCAGACTCAACTTCAGGCGGAGGGTTGGGTGTCTTGCCCAGTATTCGATCTCGTCCTAAACTCCCTTTTGATTCGTAGGATAGAGGGTTTTCGAGCGCTTATACTTTGTTTGTTTAAAGTAGGCTTCCTCTATCCTACCGGCTGCGCCAATTTGTTATATAAATACCTTTAGCAGGACTCTGGCAGCGGAGTTATCCAAAACACCCATTTTTTTTTTGTATAAACTTTGTTTATTTTATTTCTTTTGTAGGCACTTTATTAACTGGAAACTTTTTGATAACTGCACAACTTTTCCTTATATAGAAACTTTTCCTATATAGAAACTTTTCCTTATATAGAAACTTTTGTAGTTTTACTCTGATTTTCTTTATGAACGCGACCGAGACCAAGACCGATCCACCCGATTCTTTTCAAAGAAATTTTACAACAACCACTCTAATTTTAGTTAAATTTCGACTGCGACCTTTGCAAAGAGATTTAAAAAACCAACTCTAATTTAAGTTAAAATTCGACTGCGACCTTTCCAAAGAGATTTTAAAAAACCAACTCAGCTCTTGATCACTTTTGTTGCCATCAAGAGCCCTCGTTTAGGGTAGAAAATGCATAGTTGCATTTTTACCCTGAGAAAATTTTTCATTTATTCTGGACTTGTTTAAACAAGTCCAGAATATTTTTCGTTGGACGGAGGCTTGAAATTTGATGCTTTTATAAACATCAGCCACCGTTACGACAGTTGAAGTTGCGGCGCGCGTATACATATAATGTATTTTTTCTGAGCGTGAAAGCTTTTTTTTATATGTATGTACGTTCGTACATACATACACTAATTTTTTACGACAAATCGTACTGTAGGTACGATTTGCCTTTTGTTTTATAATTTTTTTTTCAATTGAATATTTATACTGGCAAATTTTGCTGAAGGCAATTTTCTTCACTGATTAAATAGATAAGCTAACCATGTTTTATGGCATGATTAGCTTATGTGAAAATTTTGTAAATTAAATATTTTTACTTATTGCCTTTTTCAGATTTCCTTTTTCAGGCCTATTTTATATATATAACACCACTTTTCAAAGCGTTTTTGGCAAAATCCATCAGCTGTGTTTTCACAGCAGGGACTGCCTCAGCTCCATACTTCTGTGTAGCTGCCTCGTTGCAAAACTTCAACAATTGTTTCAACCTTGTAACGAAAACAGTGAGAGATTCAAAGGTTTTGTCTGGTGGAAATTAATTTGTTCACCAGCTCCTGATATCTCTCACGCGAAAGGTATGTTCAATTTAGACGTTCCTCTACTTCTCTAAAGAAGCAGGGACGTCTGAAGCGAATAATTGGTATGTGTTCAGTGAACCTGAAAAAGAAAGACAAAACTCAATAAAGATTTAAAAACAAATACATAAAAACAATTACATCTACCTGGAGTTTTCACAGGTAGAAAAATGTTCCCACGAATATCTGAAATGAAATAAAGAAAATGAATTAGATGAAATCAATCATGTTTCTATTGTTTAATTATAACTAAGAAAAAGGTCATAGGTACACAAAGTCAAATCATGACCGTGTATACATATGCCTATCACAACAACAACATCCATGCAAAGTGGAAATTGACGATATTCCACATGAATTTATGTTTTATGCTAGAAATAGTATATAAAACATTAAATCACGTACCAAATCACACAATCAACACAATTATTGCTAATGTTTGTGGACAAATAGAGTACAAAATGCACTGAAAAGATTTACATGACGCTTGTCTACATACATGTAGAATTTATAAATTACACACGTAATTCACGAAATGATTGATAAATATTCTTACCTGATATAAAAGGAATATCCATAGTGATGAAAGTACCTGCAAAAGCACTGAAAAGCACTTAAAATACCTTAAAAAGCACAACATGACACTCGCGCGCGACAGTGTCAAAACAACGTAAACTTCACAATTTCGCGACGTTTGACATATCGAAATCACGTAGAATTGAACCGTGATTTCGATGGCCGCGTTCGTTTCGCGATATTCTACGCGAGAAACGTGATATTCGCGATTTTTTATTAATCATTTCCCACAATGAGTATGAAAGAGACTCACAGTGGGAAGAAGACAGCAAATATTACGAAATGACATAAAAATCTACTGCATTGAAATGAAACGTAGCGAATCGAGATTTTTATAGCAAATGTTCCAAAATTTAAAAAAATTGATTAAAAACATCGAATTTACAATCAATTTTCAAGAGAAAATTATCAAAATATAGAGTATTTAATTTGCTATTTTTTGACAGTGAGAAAATTCCAGTCTTTTGTCATTTTCAGTGAAAATTTTGAATATTTCACTTTATAAATGTCGAAAATGGAACAAATTTCTCTATAAAAAGGGGGTAATTTCGTCAATCATTCTTCTTTTTCATCGAATTGTCAAAAGAGATACAGCTGCCAAAAGGTCACAGAATTTCAGATTTGCAATAAAGTTTCAAGTTCTCAGTGAATAAAAATAGTTCATTTTCGTTTCAAAATAAAGTTCATTTTTTCAACATTAATAATTAATTTTCATTTTTTTTGTGCATAATAATTTTTCTGTTTTAATTCTCTTTTTCAATTCGCTTTAATTTTCTTTCATTTCCTTTGCTTCAATTAGTTCAATTTTTCTCAACACATTCTACAAATTAGTTTTTTTTTTGGTAAATTTTTCAACACGCGTATTTCGCATTTATTACAACAAATTTCAAGGTAATTAGTCTCAGCTAGATAAATCATTAGAAAAGGTGATTGTCCGCAAAGTGTGAACGCATGCTATTTTGAATGTTGGTTACACTAAATAGGAGTCACAAAACAATTTAGATTTATCTAAGAATAAGACATTTGTTTATACAGAAAGTAGTCAATTTAATTAATCTATACACAGTGTCAAAATCTGCCTTTTCTAAGGTCAGCTTCACACTACGTGTTAGTTTAATTCATAAGTGTCATCTTAATTAATATTTTCTCTTTCAGCAATAGTTTGTAGGATTAAATAACAAGGAAGATAAAGAATTAAAGCACAAGTTGAATTATTTATTAGCAGTAAGAAATTTGAGCAGAATTCATAATCATTAACTTAGATATAAATTTAAATGAATTAAAGAATTGCAGTTTTGTTGTTAGATTAGCTTGAAATAATTTATTTAGTAATTAATTTTTTATAGAGCAAAAAATCGTTTAGAGAATAAAAGTCAGTGATAAATGAGCAACCAAACGATATCTTTTTAATACCGCTACACTACCGCCACCTACATGTGATTGTGCTTAAACGTTGTTTGAATTTTTAGTTTCTACGTTGATTGACAGCGGGCAGCAAACATCAGTGTCGTGATAACATATTGAAGATTCATATTTTGTGCCCACACGTGGCAGTTTTTCAGTTTCTTTCAGTTGATTATTTGCAAGAGAGAAGTTTACACTAGTAGTAGCTTATAGGAAGTTGCACTAGTGCTCAAACTGAAAAATACCAACTCGTTGTTTTACAGGTGATAAATAAGGATTTCGCAGCACGGAGTTACTTTATGAATGCGCACAATTTCTGTTCTACAAGAGGAACGAGGAAATTGGGCAGTTCAGACATTTTGTTTGTGATTAACTCAGTTGTCAGTCAAGTTGGCAGTAGCACAAGTTTTTTGTACGATTTAACATTTGGTGGTTCCATCCAGGATTCGTTTGATTCATTTATTGTAGGCTATATTCATTGCTGTAGGAAGTAAAATTAGACTGCAATTCATTCAATTGAGACAATTTCTAATTTAAAATTTAGTTAGTTTTTTGACATTTAAATTTATACTACTATTCGCTGCTCAAGTTTCTTAACTAATTTAAAATGACAGAATAGAAAAGTTTGTTAAATAAGGAACAAGCTTTAAGGACTCGCCTGAAGAAAGCAATTGCTAATGGACAAAAGATACTAACTGAAAAGCATTTAAAGGGTTTGTACGAAGCCAAACTTTCTGAAATCAGGCGAACATGGGCTCAATATGAACAGATTGATCAACTCATCAATGAGCTGATGATTGAGACACCGCCCAAAAATGAACCAAAGTATATCACTGATGACACATATTGTATTATGGAAAATATATATTCATATACAGGGTGATTCTAAACAAGATACCTTCCGGTATACCACGCGATTCCTTGAGGTAAGCTGATCAAAAAATTGTTCCACATACCCCCCCCCCCCCCCTAGAAACCTTCCTTTAGGAGTGGTGGCCAGTTGAAGATATTCGTGAACCCTGATGGGAATAAATGAGTTTAACTTTTGAACCACGATATAGATTTTGGTTATTGTTGGCTTATTACATAGCCAAGAATAGTAGCTGTCGAAAAGTGTATTACTATGTATTTTTTAATTAAGCATCTTTAAATTATTCTCAAATATTTCATCACCACTGATTTTATTTAAATAATTATTTTTATTTTGTACGTTATAATTTTTATTAGGAGATTTTGGCTCCTGTTTGATGTATGGTGATGTGTTTGCAGGTGTGAACTGCGGCTGCTGAATGTGACTATTTGTGCTTGTCAGGGGCTGAGGAACTTGAGCGAATGGCATTATGTCGGGATTAAATACGCTGTGATTAGCTGATGAATTAAGTTGGCTGAATTGTGCGTTATTTGGTGTTGTTGCACTTCTTGAATGGGGTATTGTATTCTGTGTCACATTTTGCTGAAATTGCCCTGAAGGTTGCAGGAATAGAGCACTTTGCTGGAGACGTTCCATGTCAAGTGCTCTTTGTACGAGGTCATCCACCGTGCCGTCTGTCATGGTCAGAAGGTATTGGCACATATATGGGTTATTTACGCCTGTCTTTAATGCATTATTTGCGAAATCTTCCAGCTGCGTTTTAACAGCTGGTGCTGCTGTGGCTCCGTATTTGGATTCTGCTGCTTCATTGCAGAGTGCCAGCATTTGTTTCACTCGTGCAGTGAAGGCTGTGAGGTTTTCCAAAGGATACCGCCTTGTGGTGACTAATTTATTTACCAGTTCCTGGTAAGTTTCTCTAGGCAGGTGCGTGCGATTTAGCCGTTCTTCTACTTCTTTGAAAGTAGTGGGCATATTTGAGGCAAAAAGCTGGTAAGCTTCGCCTCGAAGTCTGGTGGGAAAAATTTGTAAAAATGCTGATAGTTCTTCCACCGAAATGCACTGTATTACCTGCCTGCAGCATCCTAGGAATGTTTGGAGCTCAAGGCTCAATTTTGGGTGCTGTTCTACTGAGAATAGGGGAACCATCTGAGCAGTCAGCTTGGCGATTTTCGCGTAATCTGCCATGTTTATATTGGGGATTTTTGACTTCGATCTTGGTACTATTGGGGAACAATTTCTTCTAAGCTGGTTTCCAGAAGGGAGTCGCCCAGCCAATTTAAAAGGATTTCACTCGCGGTGAAATCACTGACACTGTCTTCAATGGAACCTTCTCTTAATTCTACACTATTATTTTTAATTTCTGTTTCGAGAGAGTGCGAGAGTTCCCCAAATTGCTTTAAGCTTTCTTTAAATTTTTCCGTACTTTCCTTGAATTGCGCGATTTGCTCAAGCCGCCGTTTTCACGGGACTTTATAAGCTGTTTATCAATAGAATCGCACTATATAACAGAAAGTTCGGAGGAGTCTCGCACTTTCCCCTCTAGATAATTTAAATAATTTTCCAAATTTAAATTAGAAGATCTTACTTGTTGGGGACCTGTAAGGATTGCCCACTCCTCAGTGTTAGCCCTTCTGCTGTTGAGATTGTTGGGGGTGTTTGTACTCCACCCTCTGGTGCGGATGTTGCTCCCTCGTTGCCTCCATCGTTCCGGGGCGGAACTTCCTGTGCGTCGCCCGGTGAGGAGGATTGTTGTGGAGTTGGTAGAGATGGTAATATTTCCTGCGGCGTCTCTTGGTGGGAGCTTTCCTCGGTCATGGACCACCATGTGTAAAATTTGCAGCTAAGGGGGCTTCTGCCGTCTTAATTCCCTTGGTTCAAATTGAGAGGGGGGTTTGTTGCCTTCTTCGAGGTCCCTCTGAATTCAGGATCACTGGTTTTTTCGGTTGAAATTCTTTTGCTGCCTTCTTAAATTCCCCTGGATAAAAGCTGAAGGAGGGGGGGGCGCGTTGCCTACTTCGAAGTCCCTTTCAGCTCCGGATCGCAGATTGGAGTGTATCTGATCTTCCTTCAGGTTTTCGCGTTGGATTTTTTCTTTTAATGTGGACGTCTATTTTTCCTGGGCTGAGATGAAGCCCGCTATTGTCCCACGTTGGCGCTTTGTGTTTTCATGAGAGGGTGGCTGCGTGTTTTACAAACAAAGGCAGTTAAAGCTGTCCGACCCCGAGCGTTGGGAGCCGACGAGATCGAAATACTCCTGAAGCCAGACTCAACTTCAGGCGGAGGGTTGGGTGTCTTGCCCAGTATTCGATCTCGTCCTAAACTCCCTTTTGATTCGTAGGATAGAGGGTTTTCGAGCGCTTATACTTTGTTTGTTTAAAGTAGGCTTATTTAAACAAGTCCAGAATATTTTTCGTTGGACGGAGGCTTGAAATTTGATGCTTTTATAAACATCAGCCACCGTTACGACGATTGAAGTTGCGGCGCGCGTATACATATAATGTATTTTTTCTGAGCGTGAACGTTTTTTTTATATGTATGTACGTTCGTACATACATACACTAATTTTTTACGACAAATCGTACTGTAGGTACGATTTGCCTTTTGTTTTATAATTTTTTTTTCAATTGAATATTTATACTGGCAAATTTTGCTGAAGGCAATTTTCTTCACTGATTAAATAGATAAGCTAACCATGTTTTATGGCATGATTAGCTTATGTGAAAATTTTGTAAATTAAATATTTTTACTTATTGCCTTTTTCAGATTTCCTTTTTCAGGCCTATTTTATATATATAACACCACTTTTCAAAGCGTTTTTGGCAAAATCCATCAGCTGTGTTTTCACAGCAGGGACTGCCTCAGCTCCATACTTCTGTGTAGCTGCCTCGTTGCAAAACGTCAACAATTGTTTCAACCTTGTAACGAAAACAGTGAGAGATTCAAAGGTTTTGTCTTATGAAAATTAATTTGTTCACCAGCTCCTGATATCTCTCACGCGAAAGGTATGTTCAATTTAGACGTTCCTCTACTTCTCTAAACGAAGCAGGGACGTCTGAAGCGAATAATTGGTATGTGTTCAGTGAACCTGAAAAAGAAAGACAAAACTCAATAAAGATTTAAAAACAAATACATAAAAACAATTACATCTACCTGGAGTTTTCACAGGTAGAAAAATGTTCCCACGAATATCTGAAATGAAATAAAGAAAATGAATTAGATGAAATCAATCATGTTTCTATTGTTTAATTATAACTAAGAAAAAGGTCATAGGTACACAAAGTCAAATCATGACCGTGTATACATATGCCTATCACAACAACAACATCCATGCAAAGTGGAAATTGACGATATTGCACATGAATTTATGTTTTATGCTAGAAATAGTATATAAAACATTAAATCACGTACCAAATCACACAATCAACACAATTATTGCTAATGTTTGTGGACAAATAGAGTACAAAATGCACTGAAAAGATTTACATGACGCTTGTCTACAAACATGTAGAATTTATAAATTACACACGTAATTCACGAAATGATTGATAAATATTCTTACCTGATATAAAAGGAATATCCATAGTGATGAAAGTACCTGAAAAAGCACTGAAAAGCACTTAAAATACCTTAAAAAACACAACATGACACTCGCGCGCGACAGTGTCAAAACAACGTAAACTTCACAATTTCGCGACGTTTGACATATCGAAATCACGTAGAATTGAACCGTGATTTCGATGGCCGCGTTCGTTTCGCGATATTCTACGCGAGAAACGTGATATTCGCGATTTTTTATTAATCATTTCCCACAATGAGTATGATAGAGACTCACAGTGGGAAGAAGACAGCAAATATTACGAAATGACATAAAAATCTACTGCATTGAAATGAAACGTAGCGAATCGAGATTTTTATAGCAAATGTTCCAAAATTTAAAAAAATTGATTAAAAACATCGAATTTACAATCAATTTTCAAGAGAAAATTATCAAAATATAGAGTATTCAATTTGCTATTTTTTGACAGTGAGAAAATTCCAGTCTTTTGTCATTTTCAGTGAAAATTTTGAATATTTCACTTTATAAATGTCGAAAATGGAACAAATTTCTCTATAAAAAGGGGGTAATTTCGTCAATCATTCTTCTTTTTCATCGAATTGTCAAAAGAGATACAGCTGCCAAAAGGTCACAGAATTTCAGATTTGCAATAAAGTTTCAAGTTCTCAGTGAATAAAAACAGTTCATTTTCGTTTCAAAATAAAGTTCATTTTTTCAACATTAATAATTAATTTTCATTTTTTTTGTGCATAATAATTTTTCTGTTTTAAATCTCTTTTTCAATTCGCTTTAATTTTCTTTCATTTCCTTTGCTTCAATTAGTTCAATTTTTCTCAACACATTCTACAAATTAGTTTTTTTTTTGGTAAATTTTTCAACACGCGTATTTCGCATTTATTACAACAAATTTCAAGGTAATTAGTCTCAGCTAGATAAATCATTAGAAAAGGTGATTGTCCGCAAAGTGTGAACGCATGCTATTTTGAATGTTGGTTACACTAAATAGGAGTCACAAATCAATTTAGATTTATCTAAGAATAAGACATTTGTTTATACAGAAAGTAGTCAATTTAATTAATCTATACACAGTGTCAAAATCTGCCTTTTCTAAGGTCAGCTTCACACTACGTGTTAGTTTAATTCATAAGTGTCATCTTAATTAATATTTTCTCTTTCAGCAATAGTTTGTAGGATTAAATAACATGGAAGATAAAGAATTAAAGCACAAGTTGAATTATTTATTAGCAGTAAGAAATTTGAGCAGAATTCATAATCATTAACTTAGATATAAATTTAAATGAATTAAAGAATTGCAGTTTTGTTGTTAGATTAGCTTGAAATAATTTATTTAGTAATTAATTTTTTATAGAGCAAAAAATCGTTTAGAGAATAAAAGTCAGTGATAAATGAGCAACCAAACGATATCTTTTTAATACCGCTACACTACCGCCACCTACATGTGATTGTGCTTAAACGTTGTTTGAATTTTTAGTTTCTACGTTGATTGACAGCGGGCAGCAAACATCAGTGTCGTGATAACATATTGAAGATTCATATTTTGTGCCCACACGTGGCAGTTTTTCAGTTTCTTTCAGTTGATTATTTGCAAGAGAGAAGTTTACACTAGTAGTAGCTTATAGGAAGTTGCACTAGTGCTCAAACTGAAAAATACCAACTCGTTGTTTTACAGGTGATAAATAAGGATTTCGCATCACGGAGTTACTTTATGAATGCGCACAATTTCTGTTCTACAAGAGGAACGAGGAAATTGGGCAGTTCAGACATTTTGTTTGTGATTAACTCAGTTGTCAGTCAAGTTGGCAGTAGCACAAGTTTTTTGTACGATTTAACATTTGGTGGTTCCATCCAGGATTCGTTTGATTCATTTATTGTAGGCTATATTCATTGCTGTAGGAAGTAAAATTAGACTGCAATTCATTCAATTGAGACAATTTCTAATTTAAAATTTAGTTAGTTTTTTGACATTTAAATTTATACTACTATTCGCTGCTCAAGTTTCTTAACTAATTTAAAATGACAGAATAGAAAAGTTTGTTAAATAAGGAACAAGCTTTAAGGACTCGCCTGAAGAAAGCAATTGCTAATGGACAAAAGATACTAACTGAAAAGCATTTAAAGGGTTTGTACGAAGCCAAACTTTCTGAAATTAGGCGAACATGGGCTCAATATGAACAGATTGATCAACTCATCAATGAGCTGATGATTGAGACACCGCCCAAAAATGAACCAAAGTATATCACTGATGACACATATTGTATTATGGAAAATATATATTCATATACAGGGTGATTCTAAACAAGATACCTTCCGGTATACCACACGATTCCTTGAGGTAAGCTGATCAAAAAATTGTTCCACATACCCCCCCCCCCCCCCCTAGAAACCTTCCTTTAGGAGTGGTGGCCAGTTGAAGATATTCGTGAACCCTGATGGGAATAAATGAGTTTAACTTTTGAACCACGATATAGATTTTGGTTATTGTTGGCTTATTACATAGCCAAGAATAGTAGCTGTCGAAAAGTGTATTACTATGTATTTTTTAATTAAGCATCTTTAAATTATTCTCAAATATTTCATCACCACTGATTTTATTTAAATAATTATTTTTATTTTGTACGTTATAATTTTTATTAGGAGATCTTGGCTCCTGTTTGATGTATGGTGATGTGTTTGCAGGTGTGAACTGCGGCTGCTGAATGTGACTATTTGTGCTTGTCAGGGGCTGAGGAACTTGAGCGAATGGCATTATGTCGGGATTAGATACGCTGTGATTAGCTGATGAATTAAGTTGGCTGAATTGTGCGTTATTTGGTGTTGTTGCACTTCTTGAATGGGGTATTGTATTCTGTGTCACATTTTGCTGAAATTGCCCTGAAGGTTGCAGGAATAGAGCACTTTGCTGGAGACGTTCCATGTCAAGTGCTCTTTGTACGAGGTCATCCACCGTGCCGTCTGTCATGGTCAGAAGGTATTGGCACATATATGGGTTATTTACGCCTGTCTTTAATGCATTATTTGCGAAATCTTCCAGCTGCGTTTTAACAGCTGGTGCTGCTGTGGCTCCGTATTTGGATTCTGCTGCTTCATTGCAGAGTGCCAGCATTTGTTTCACTCGTGCAGTGAAGGCTGTGAGGTTTTCCAAAGGATACCGCCTTGTGGTGACTAATTTATTTACCAGTTCCTGGTAAGTTTCTCTAGGCAGGTGCGTGCGATTTAGCCGTTCTTCTACTTCTTTGAAAGTAGTGGGCATATTTGAGGCAAAAAGCTGGTAAGCTTCGCCTCGAAGTCTGGTGGGAAAGATTTGTAAAAATGCTGATAGTTCTTCCACAGAAATGCACTGTATTACCTGCCTGCAGCATCCTAGGAATGTTTGGAGCTCAAGGCTCAATTTTGGGTGCTGTTCTACTGAGAATAGGGGAACCATCTGAGCAGTCAGCTTGGCGATTTTCGCGTAATCTGCCATGTTTATATTGCGGATTTTTGACTTCGATCTTGGTACTATTGGGGAACAATTTCTTCTAAGCTGGTTTCCAGAAGGGAGTCGCCCAGCCAATTTAAAAGGATTTCACTCGCGGTGAAATCACTGACACTGTCTTCAATGGAACCTTCTCTTAATTCTACACTATTATTTTTAATTTCTGTTTCGAGAGAGTGCGAGAGTTCCCCAAATTGCTTTAAGCTTTCTTTAAATTTTTCCGTACTTTCCTTGAATTGCGGCGATTTGCTCAAGCCGCCGTTTTCACGGGACTTTATAAGCTGTTTATCAATAGAATCGCACTGTATAACAGAAAGTTCGGAGGAGTCTCGCACTTTCCCCTCTAGATAATTTAAATAATTTTCCAAATTTAAATTAGAAGATCTTACTTGTTGGGGACCTGTAAGGATTGCCCACTCCTCAGTGTTAGCCCTTCTGCTGTTGAGATTGTTGGGGGTGTTTGTACTCCACCCTCTGGTGCGGATGTTGCTCCCTCGTTGCCTCCATCGTTCCGGGGCGGAACTTCCTGTGCGTCGCCCGGTGAGGAGGATTGTTGTGGAGTTGGTAGAGATGGTAATATTTCCTGCGGCGTCTCTTGGTGGGTGCTTTCCTCGGTCATGGACCACCATGTGTAAAATTTGCAGCTAAGGGGGCTTCTGCCGTCTTAATTCACTTGGTTCAAATTGAGAGGGGGGTTTGTTGCCTTCTTCGAGGTCCCTCTGAATTCAGGATCACTGGTTTTTTCGGTTGAAATTCTTTTGCTGCCTTCTTAAATTCCCCTGGATAAAAGCTGAAGGAGGGGGGGCGCGTTGCCTACTTCGAAGTCCCTTTCAGCTCCGGATCGCAGATTGGAGTGTATCTGATCTTCCTTCAGGTTTTCGCGTTGGATTTTTTCTTTTAATGTGGACGTCTATTTTTCCTGGGCTGAGATGAAGCCCGCTATTGTCCCACGTTGGCGCTTTGTGTTTTCATGAGAGGGTGGCTGCGTGTTTTACAAACAAAGGCAGTTAAAGCTGTCCGACCCCGAGCGTTGGGAGCCGACGAGATCGAAATACTCCTGAAGCCAGACTCAACTTCAGGCGGAGGGTTGGGTGTCTTGCCCAGTATTCGATCTCGTCCTAAACTCCCTTTTGATTCGTAGGATAGAGGGTTTTCGAGCGCTTATACTTTGTTTGTTTAAAGTAGGCTTATTTAAACAAGTCCAGAATATTTTTCGTTGGACGGAGGCTTGAAATTTGATGCTTTTATAAACATCAGCCACCGTTACGACGATTGAAGTTGCGGCGCGCGTATACATATAATGTATTTTTTCTGAGCGTGAAAGCTTTTTTTATATGTATGTACGTTCGTACATACATACACAAATTTTTTACGACAAATCGTACTGTAGGTACGATTTGCCTTTTGTTTTATAATTTTTTTTTCAATTGAATATTTATACTGGCAAATTTTGCTGAAGGCAATTTTCTTCACTGATTAAATAGATAAGCTAACCATGTTTTATGGCATGATTAGCTTATGTGAAAATTTTGTAAATTAAATATTTTTACTTATTGCCTTTTTCAGATTTCCTTTTTCAGGCCTATTTTATATATATAACACCACTTTTCAAAGCGTTTTTGGCAAAATCCATCAGCTGTGTTTTCACAGCAGGGACTGCCTCAGCTCCATATTTCTGTGTAGCTGCCTCGTTGCAAAACGTCAACAATTGTTTCAACCTTGTAACGAAAACAGTGAGAGATTCAAAGGTTTTGTCTGGTGGAAATTAATTTGTTCACCAGCTCCTGATATCTCTCACGCGAAAGGTATGTTCAATTTAGACGTTCCTCTACTTCTCTAAACGAAGCAGGGACGTCTGAAGCGAATAATTGGTATGTGTTCAGTGAACCTGAAAAAGAAAGACAAAACTCAATAAAGATTTAAAAACAAATACATAAAAACAATTACATCTACCTGGAGTTTTCACAGGTAGAAAAATGTTCCCACGAATATCTGAAATGAAATAAAGAAAATGAATTAGATGAAATCAATCATGTTTCTATTGTTTAATTATAACTAAGAAAAAGGTCATAGGTACACAAAGTCAAATCATGACCGTGTATACATATGCCTATCACAACAACAACATCCATGCAAAGTGGAAATTGAAGATATTGCACATGAATTTATGTTTTATGCTAGAAATAGTATATAAAACATTGAATCACGTACCAAATCACACAATCAACACAATTATTGCTAATGTTTGTGGACAAATAGAGTACAAAATGCACTGAAAAGATTTACATGACGCTTGTCTACAAACATGTAGAATTTATAAATTACACACGTAATTCACGAAATGATTGATAAATATTCTTACCTGATATAAAAGGAATATCCATAGTGATGAAAGTACCTGAAAAAGCACTGAAAAGCACTTAAAATACCTTAAAAAACACAACATGACACTCGCGCGCGACAGTGTCAAAACAACGTAAACTTCACAATTTCGCGACGTTTGACATATCGAAATCACGTAGAATTGAACCGTGATTTCGATGGCCGCGTTCGTTGCGCGATATTCTACGCGAGAAAGTGATATTCGCGATTTTTTATTAATCATTTCCCACAATGAGTATGAAAGAGACTCACAGTGGGAAGAAGACAGCAAATATTACGAAATGACATAAAAATCTACTGCATTGAAATGAAACGTAGCGAATCGAGATTTTTATAGCAAAGGTTCCAAAATTTAAAAAAATTGATTAAAAACATCGAATTTACAATCAATTTTCAAGAGAAAATTATCAAAATATAGAGTATTTAATTTGCTATTTTTTGACAGTGAGAAAATTCCAGTCTTTTGTCATTTTCAGTGAAAATTTTGAATATTTCACTTTATAAATGTCGAAAATGGAACAAATTTCTCTATAAAAAGGGGGTAATTTCGTCAATCATTCTTCTTTTTCATCGAATTGTCAAAAGAGATACAGCTGCCAAAAGGTCACAGAATTTCAGATTTGCAATAAAGTTTCAAGTTCTCAGTGAATAAAAATAGTTCATTTTCGTTTCAAAATAAAGTTCATTTTTTCAACATTAATAATTAATTTTCATTTTATTTGTGCATAATAATTTTTCTGTTTTAATTCTCTTTTTCAATTCGCTTTAATTTTCTTTCATTTCCTTTGCTTCAATTAGTTCAATTTTTCTCAACACATTCTACAAATTAGTTTTTTTTTGGTAAATTTTTCAACACGCGTATTTCGCATTTATTACAACAAATTTCAAGGTAATTAGTCTCAGCTAGATAAATCATTAGAAAAGGTGATTGTCCGCAAAGTGTGAACGCATGCTATTTTGAATGTTGGTTACACTAAATAGGAGTCACAAAACAATTTAGATTTATCTAAGAATAAGACATTTGTTTATACAGAAAGTAGTCAATTTAATTAATCTATACACAGTGTCAAAATCTGCCTTTTCTAAGGTCAGCTTCACACTACGTGTTAGTTTAATTCATAAGTGTCATCTTAATTAATATTTTCTCTTTCAGCAATAGTTTGTAGGATTAAATAACAAGGAAGATGAAGAATTAAAGCACAAGTTGAATTATTTATTAGCAGTAAGAAATTTGAGCAGAATTCATAATCATTAACTTAGATATAAATTTAAATGAATTAAAGAATTGCAGTTTTGTTGTTAGATTAGCTTGAAATAATTTATTTAGTAATTAATTTTTTATAGAGCAAAAAATCGTTTAGAGAATAAAAGTCAGTGATAAATGAGCAACCAAACGATATCTTTTTAATACCGCTACACTACCGCCACCTACATGTGATTGTGCTTAAACGTTGTTTGAATTTTTAGTTTCTACGTTGATTGACAGCGGGCAGCAAACATCAGTGTCGTGATAACATATTGAAGATTCATATTTTGTGCCCACACGTGACAGTTTTTCAGTTTCTTTCAGTTGATTTTTTGCAAGAGAGAAGTTTACACTAGTAGTAGCTTATAGGAAGTTGCACTAGTGCTCAAACTGAAAAATACCAACTCGTTGTTTTACAGGTGATAAATAAGGATTTCGCAGCACGGAGTTACTTTATGAATGCGCACAATATCTGTTCTACAAGAGGAACGAGGAAATTGGGCAGTTCAGACATTTTGTTTGTGATTAACTCAGTTGTCAGTCAAGTTGGCAGTAGCACAAGTTTTTTGTACGATTTAACATTTGGTGGTTCCATCCAGGATTCGTTTGATTCATTTATTGTAGGCTATATTCATTGCTGTAGGAAGTAAAATTAGACTGCAATTCATTCAATTGAGACAATTTCTAATTTAAAATTTAGTTAGTTTTTTGACATTTAAATTTATACTACTATTCGCTGCTCAAGTTTCTTAACTAATTTAAAATGACAGAATAGAAAAGTTTGTTAAATAAGGAACAAGCTTTAAGGACTCGCCTGAAGAAAGCAATTGCTAATGGACAAAAGATACTAACTGAAAAGCATTTAAAGGGTTTGTACGAAGCCAAACTTTCTGAAATCAGGCGAACATGGGCTCAATATGAACAGATTGATCAACTCATCAATGAGCTGATGATTGAGACACCGCCCAAAAATGAACCAAAGTATATCACTGATGACACATATTGTATTATGGAAAATATATATTCATATACAGGGTGATTCTAAACAAGATACCTTCCGGTATACCACACGATTCCTTGAGGTAAGCTGATCAAAAAATTGTTCCACATACCCCCCCCCCCCCCCCCCCCCCCTAGAAACCTTCCTTTAGGAGTGGTGGCCAGTTGAAGATATTCGTGAACCCTGATGGGAATAAATGAGTTTAACTTTTGAACCACGATATAGATTTTGGTTATTGTTGGCTTATTACATAGCCAAGAATAGTAGCTGTCGAAAAGTGTATTACTATGTATTTTTTAATTAAGCATCTTTAAATTATTCTCAAATATTTCATCACCACTGATTTTATTTAAATAATTATTTTTATTTTGTACGTTATAATTTTTATTAGGAGATCTTGGCTCCTGTTTGATGTATGGTGATGTGTTTGCAGGTGTGAACTGCGGCTGCTGAATGTGACTATTTGTGCTTGTCAGGGGCTGAGGAACTTGAGCGAATGGCATTATGTCGGGATTAAATACGCTGTGATTAGCTGATGAATTAAGTTGGCTGAATTGTGCGTTATTTGGTGTTGTTGCACTTCTTGAATGGGGTATTGTATTCTGTGTCACATTTTGCTGAAATTGCCCTGAAGGTTGCAGGAATAGAGCACTTTGCTGGAGACGTTCCATGTCAAGTGCTCTTTGTACGAGGTCATCCACCGTGCCGTCTGTCATGGTCAGAAGGTATTGGCACATATATGGGTTATTTACGCCTGTCTTTAATGCATTATTTGCGAAATCTTCCAGCTGCGTTTTAACAGCTGGTGCTGCTGTGGCTCCGTATTTGGATTCTGCTGCTTCATTGCAGAGTGCCAGCATTTGTTTCACTCGTGCAGTGAAGGCTGTGAGGTTTTCCAAAGGATACCGCCTTGTGGTGACTAATTTATTTACCAGTTCCTGGTAAGTTTCTCTAGGCAGGTGCGTGCGATTTAGCCGTTCTTCTACTTCTTTGAAAGTAGTGGGCATATTTGAGGCAAAAAGCTGGTAAGCTTCGCCTCGAAGTCTGGTGGGAAAGATTTGTAAAAATGCTGATAGTTCTTCCACTGAAATGCACTGTATTACCTGCCTGCAGCATCCTAGGAATGTTTGGAGCTCAAGGCTCAATTTTGGGTGCTGTTCTACTGAGAATAGGGGAACCATCTGAGCAGTCAGCTTGGCGATTTTCGCGTAATCTGCCATGTTTATATTGGGGATTTTTGACTTCGATCTTGGTACTATTGGGGAACAATTTCTTCTAAGCTGGTTTCCAGAAGGGAGTCGCCCAGCCAATTTAAAAGGATTTCACTCGCGGTGAAATCACTGACACTGTCTTCAATGGAACCTTCTCTTAATTCTACACTATTATTTTTAATTTCTGTTTCGAGAGAGTGCGAGAGTTCCCCAAATTGCTTTAAGCTTTCTTTAAATTTTTCCGTACTTTCCTTGAATTGCGCGATTTGCTCAAGCCGCCGTTTTCACGGGACTTTATAAGCTGTTTATCAATAGAATCGCACTGTATAACAGAAAGTTCGGAGGAGTCTCGCACTTTCCCCTCTAGATAATTTAAATAATTTTCCAAATTTAAATTAGAAGATCTTACTTGTTGGGGACCTGTAAGGATTGCCCACTCCTCAGTGTTAGCCCTTCTGCTGTTGAGATTGTTGGGGGTGTTTGTACTCCACCCTCTGGTGCGGATGTTGCTCCCTCGTTGCCTCCATCGTTCCGGGACAGAACTTCCTGTGCGTCGCCCGGTGAGGAGGATTGTTGTGGAGTTGGTAGAGATGGTAATATTTCCTGCGGCGTCTCTTGGTGGGAGCTTTCCTCGGTCATGGACCACCATGTGTAAAATTTGCAGCTAAGGGGGCTTCTGCCGTCTTAATTCCCTTGGTTCAAATTGAGAGGGGGGTTTGTTGCCTTCTTCGAGGTCCCTCTGAATTCAGGATCACTGGTTTTTTCGGTTGAAATTCTTTTGCTGCCTTCTTAAATTCCCCTGGATAAAAGCTGAAGGAGGGGGGGGCGCGTTGCCTACTTCGAAGTCCCTTTCAGCTCCGGATCGCAGATTGGAGTGTATCTGATCTTCCTTCAGGTTTTCGCGTTGGATTTTTTCTTTTAATGTGGACGTCTATTTTTCCTGGACTGAGATGAAGCCCGCTATTGTCCCACGTTGGCGCTTTGTGTTTTCATGAGAGGGTGGCTGCGTGTTTTACAAACAAAGGCAGTTAAAGCTGTCCGACCCCGAGCGTTGGGAGCCGACGAGATCGAAATACTCCTGAAGCCAGACTCAACTTCAGGCGGAGGGTTGGGTGTCTTGCCCAGTATTCGATCTCGTCCTAAACTCCCTTTTGATTCGTAGGATAGAGGGTTTTCGAGCGCTTATACTTTGTTTGTTTAAAGTAGGCTTATTTAAACAAGTCCAGAATATTTTTCGTTGGACGGAGGCTTGAAATTTGATGCTTTTATAAACATCAGCCACCGTTACGACGATTGAAGTTGCGGCGCGCGTATACATATAATGTATTTTTTCTGAGCGTGAAAGCTTTTTTTTATATGTATGTACGTTCGTACATACATACACTAATTTTTTACGACAAATCGTACTGTAGGTACGATTTGCCTTTTGTTTTATAATTTTTTTTTCAATTGAATATTTATACTGGCAAATTTTGCTGAAGGCAATTTTCTTCCCTGATTAAATAGATAAGCTAACCATGTTTTATGGCATGATTAGCTTATGTGAAAATTTTGTAAATTAAATATTTTTACTTATTGCCTTTTTCAGATTTCCTTTTTCAGGCCTATTTTATATATATATAACACCACTTTTCAAAGCGTTTTTGGCAAAATCCTTCAGCTGTGTTTTCACAGCAGGGACTGCCTCAGCTCCATACTTCTGTGTAGCTGCCTCGTTGCAAAACTTCAACAATTGTTTCAACCTAGTAACGAAAACAGTGAGAGATTCAAAGGTTTTGTCTGGTGGAAATTAATTTGTTCACCAGCTCCTGATATCTCTCACGCGAAAGGTATGTTCAATTTAGACGTTCCTCTACTTCTCTAAACGAAGCAGGGACGTCTGAAGCGAATAATTGGTATGTGTTCAGTGAACCTGAAAAAGAAAGACAAAACTCAATAAAGATTTAACAACAAATTCATAAAAACAATTACATCTACCTGGAGTTTTCACAGGTAGAAAAATGTTCCCACGAATATCTGAAATGAAATAAAGAAAATGAATTAGATGAAATCAATCATGTTTCTATTGTTTAATTATAACTAAGAAAAAGGTCATAGGTACACAAAGTCAAATCATGACCGTGTATACATATGCCTATCACAACAACAACATCCATGCAAAGTGGAAATTGACGATATTGCACATGAATTTATGTTTTATGCTAGAAATAGTATATAAAACATTAAATCACGTACCAAATCACACAATCAACACAATTATTGCTAATGTTTGTGGACAAATAGAGTACAAAATGCACTGAAAAGATTTACATGACGCTTGTCTACAAACATGTAGAATTTATAAATTACACACGTAATTCACGAAATGATTGATAAATATTCTTACCTGATATAAAAGGAATATCCATAGTGATGAAAGTACCTGAAAAAGCACTGAAAAGCACTTAAAATACCTTAAAAAACACAACATGACACTCGCGCGCGACAGTGTCAAAACAACGTAAACTTCACAATTTCGCGACGTTTGACATATCGAAATCACGTAGAATTGAACCGTGATTTCGATGGCCGCGTTCGTTTCGCGATATTCTACGCGAGAAACGTGATATTCGCGATTTTTTATTAATCATTTCCCACAATGAGTATGAAAGAGACTCACAGTGGGAAGAAGACAGCAAATATTACGAAATGACATAAAAATCTACTGCATTGAAATGAAACGTAGCGAATCGAGATTTTTATAGCAAATGTTCCAAAATTTAAAAAAATTGATTAAAAACATCGAATTTACAATCAATTTTCAAGAGAAAATTATCAAAATATAGAGTATTTAATTTGCTATTTTTTGACAGTGAGAAAATTCCAGTCTTTTGTCATTTTCAGTGAAAATTTTGAATATTTCACTTTATAAATGTCGAAAATGGAACAAATTTCTCTATAAAAAGGGGGTAATTTCGTCAATCATTCTTCTTTTTCATCGAATTGTCAAAAGAGATACAGCTGCCAAAAAAGGTCACAGAATTTCAGATTTGCAATAAAGTTTCAAGTTCTCAGTGAATAAAAATAGTTCATTTTCGTTTCAAAATAAAGTTCATTTTTTCAACATTAATAATTAATTTTCATTTTTTTTGTGCATAATAATTTTTCTGTTTTAATTCTCTTTTTCAATTCGCTTTAATTTTCTTTCATTTCCTTTGCTTCAATTAGTTCAATTTTTCTCAACACATTCTACAAATTAGTTTTTTTTTTGGTAAATTTTTCAACACGCGTATTTCGCATTTATTACAACAAATTTCAAGGTAATTAGTCTCAGCTAGATAAATCATTAGAAAAGGTGATTGTCCGCAAAGTGTGAACGCATGCTATTTTGAATGTTGGTTACACTAAATAGGAGTCACAAATCAATTTAGATTTATCTAAGAATAAGACATTTGTTTATACAGAAAGTAGTCAATTTAATTAATCTATACACAGTGTCAAAATCTGCCTTTTCTAAGGTCAGCTTCACACTACGTGTTAGTTTAATTCATAAGTGTCATCTTAATTAATATTTTCTCTTTCAGCAATAGTTTGTAGGATTAAATAACAAGGAAGATAAAGAATTAAAGCACAAGTTGAATTATTTATTAGCAGTAAGAAATTTGAGCAGAATTCATAATCATTAACTTAGATATAAATTTAAATGAATTAAAGAATTGCAGTTTTGTTGTTAGATTAGCTTGAAATAATTTATTTAGTAATTAATTTTTTATAGAGCAAAAAATCGTTTAGAGAATAAAAGTCAGTGATAAATGAGCAACCAAACGATATCTTTTTAATACCGCTACACTACCGCCACCTACATGTGATTGTGCTTAAACGTTGTTTGAATTTTTAGTTTCTACGTTGATTGACAGCGGGCAGCAAACATCAGTGTCGTGATAACATATTGAAGATTCATATTTTGTGCCCACACGTGGCAGTTTTTCAGTTTCTTTCAGTTGATTATTTGCAAGAGAGAAGTTTACACTAGTAGTAGCTTATAGGAAGTTGCACTAGTGCTCAAACTGAAAAATACCAACTCGTTGTTTTACAGGTGATAAATAAGGATTTCGCAGCACGGAGTTACTTTATGAATGCGCACAATTTCTGTTCTACAAGAGGAACGAGGAAATTGGGCAGTTCAGACATTTTGTTTGTGATTAACTCAGTTGTCAGTCAAGTTGGCAGTAGCACAAGTTTTTTGTACGATTTAACATTTGGTGGTTCCATCCAGGATTCGTTTGATTCATTTATTGTAGGCTATATTCATTGCTGTAGGAAGTAAAATTAGACTGCAATTCATTCAATTGAGACAATTTCTAATTTAAAATTTAGTTAGTTTTTTGACATTTAAATTTATACTACTATTCGCTGCTCAAGTTTCTTAACTAATTTAAAATGACAGAATAGAAAAGTTTGTTAAATAAGGAACAAGCTTTAAGGACTCGCCTGAAGAAAGCAATTGCTAATGGACAAAAGATACTAACTGAAAAGCATTTAAAGGGTTTGTACGAAGCCAAACTTTCTGAAATCAGGCGAACATGGGCTCAATATGAACAGATTGATCAACTCATCAATGAGCTGATGATTGAGACACCGCCCAAAAATGAACCAAAGTATATCACTGATGACACATATTGTATTATGGAAAATATATATTCATATACAGGGTGATTCTAAACAAGATACCTTCCGGTATACCACGCGATTCCTTGAGGTAAGCTGATCAAAAAATTGTTCCACATACCCCCCCCCCCCCCCCTAGAAACCTTCCTTTAGGAGTGGTGGCCAGTTGAAGATATTCGTGAACCCTGATGGGAATAAATGAGTTTAACTTTTGAACCACGATATAGATTTTGGTTATTGTTGGTTTATTACATAGCCAAGAATAGTAGCTGTCGAAAAGTGTATTACTATGTATTTTTTAATTAAGCATCTTTAAATTATTCTCAAATATTTCATCATCACTGATTTTATTTAAATAATTATTTTTATTTTGTACGTTATAATTTTTATTAGGAGATCTTGGCTCCTGTTTGATGTATGGTGATGTGTTTGCAGGTGTGAACTGCGGCTGCTGAATGTGACTATTTGTGCTTGTCAGGGGCTGAGGAACTTGAGCGAATGGCATTATGTCGGGATTAAATACGCTGTGATTAGCTGATGAATTAAGTTGGCTGAATTGTGCGTTATTTGGTGTTGTTGCACTTCTTGAATGGGGTATTGTATTCTGTGTCACATTTTGCTGAAATTGCCCTGAAGGTTGCAGGAATAGAGCACTTTGCTGGAGACGTTCCATGTCAAGTGCTCTTTGTACGAGGTCATCCACCGTGCCGTCTGTCATGGTCAGAAGGTATTGGCACATATATGGGTTATTTACGCCTGTCTTTAATGCATTATTTGCGAAATCTTCCAGCTGCGTTTTAACAGCTGGTGCTGCTGTGGCTCCGTATTTGGATTCTGCTGCTTCATTGCAGAGTGCCAGCATTTGTTTCACTCGTGCAGTGAAGGCTGTGAGGTTTTCCAAAGGATACCGCCTTGTGGTGACTAATTTATTTACCAGTTCCTGGTAAGTTTCTCTAGGCAGGTGCGTGCGATTTAGCCGTTCTTCTACTTCTTTGAAAGTAGTGGGCATATTTGAGGCAAAAAGCTGGTAAGCTTCGCCTCGAAGTCTGGTGGGAAAGATTTGTAAAAATGCTGATAGTTCTTCCACCGAAATGCACTGTATTACCTCCCTGCAGCATCCTAGGAATGTTTGGAGCTCAAGGCTCAATTTTGGGTGCTGTTCTACTGAGAATAGGGGAACCATCTGAGCAGTCAGCTTGGCGATTTTCGCGTAATCTGCCATGTTTATATTGGGGATTTTTGACTTCGATCTTGGTACTATTGGGGAACAATTTCTTCTAAGCTGGTTTCCAGAAGGGAGTCGCCCAGCCAATTTAAAAGGATTTCACTCGCGGTGAAATCACTGACACTGTCTTCAATGGAACCTTCTCTTAATTCTACACTATTATTTTTAATTTCTGTTTCGAGAGAGTGCGAGAGTTCCCCAAATTGCTTTAAGCTTTCTTTAAATTTTTCCGTACTTTCCTTGAATTGCGCGATTTGCTCAAGCCGCCGTTTTCACGGGACTTTATAAGCTGTTTATCAATAGAATCGCACTGTATAACAGAAAGTTCGGAGGAGTCTCGCACTTTCCCCTCTAGATAATTTAAATAATTTTCCAAATTTAAATTAGAAGATCTTACTTGTTGGGGACCTGTAAGGATTGCCCACTCCTCAGTGTTAGCCCTTCTGCTGTTGAGATTGTTGGGGGTGTTTGTACTCCACCCTCTGGTGCGGATGTTGCTCCCTCGTTGCCTCCATCGTTCCGGGGCGGAACTTCCTGTGCGTCGCCCGGTGAGGAGGATTGTTGTGGAGTTGGTAGAGATGGTAATATTTCCTGCGGCGTCTCTTGGTGGGAGCTTTCCTCGGTCATGGACCACCATGTGTAAAATTTGCAGCTAAGGGGGCTTCTGCCGTCTTAATTCACTTGGTTCAAATTGAGAGGGGGGTTTGTTGCCTTCTTCGAGGTCCCTCTGAATTCAGGATCACTGGTTTTTTCGGTTGAAATTCTTTTGCTGCCTTCTTAAATTCCCCTGGATAAAAGCTGAAGGAGGGGGGGCGCGTTGCCTACTTCGAAGTCCCTTTCAGCTCCGGATCGCAGATTGGAGTGTATCTGATCTTCCTTCAGGTTTTCGCGTTGGATTTTTTCTTTTAATGTGGACGTCTATTTTTCCTGGGCTGAGATGAAGCCCGCTATTGTCCCACGTTGGCGCTTTGTGTTTTCATGAGAGGGTGGCTGCGTGTTTTACAAACAAAGGCAGTTAAAGCTGTCCGACCCCGAGCGTTGGGAGCCGACGAGATCGAAATACTCCTGAAGCCAGACTCAACTTCAGGCGGAGGGTTGGGTGTCTTGCCCAGTATTCGATCTCGTCCTAAACTCCCTTTTGATTCGTAGGATAGAGGGTTTTCGAGCGCTTATACTTTGTTTGTTTAAAGTAGGCTTATTTAAACAAGTCCAGAATATTTTTCGTTGGACGGAGGCTTGAAATTTGATGCTTTTATAAACATCAGCCACCGTTACGACGATTGAAGTTGCGGCGCGCGTATACATATAATGTATTTTTTCTGAGCGTGAAAGCTTTTTTTTATATGTATGTACGTTCGTACATACATACACTAATTTTTTACGACAAATCGTACTGTAGGTACGATTTGCCTTTTGTTTTATAATTTTTTTTTCAATTGAATATTTATACTGGCAAATTTTGCTGAAGGCAATTTTCTTCACTGATTAAATAGATAAGCTAACCATGTTTTATGGCATGATTAGCTTATGTGAAAATTTTGTAAATTAAATATTTTTACTTATTGCCTTTTTCAGATTTCCTTTTTCAGGCCTATTTTATATATATAACACCACTTTTCAAAGCGTTTTTGGCAAAATCCTTCAGCTGTGTTTTCACAGCAGGGACTGCCTCAGCTCCATACTTCTGTGTAGCTGCCTCGTTGCAAAACTTCAACAATTGTTTCAACCTTGTAACGAAAACAGTGAGAGATTCAAAGGTTTTGTCTGGTGGAAATTAATTTGTTCACCAGCTCCTGATATCTCTCACGCGAAAGGTATGTTCAATTTAGACGTTCCTCTACTTCTCTAAACGAAGCAGGGACGTCTGAAGCGAATAATTGGTATGTGTTCAGTGAACCTGAAAAAGAAAGACAAAACTCAATAAAGATTTAACAACAAATTCATAAAAACAATTACATCTACCTGGAGTTTTCACAGGTAGAAAAATGTTCCCACGAATATCTGAAATGAAATAAAGAAAATGAATTAGATGAAATCAATCATGTTTCTATTGTTTAATTATAACTAAGAAAAAGGTCATAGGTACACAAAGTCAAATCATGACCGTGTATACATATGCCTATCACAACAACAACATCCATGCAAAGTGGAAATTGACGATATTGCACATGAATTTATGTTTTATGCTAGAAATAGTATATAAAACATTAAATCACGTACCAAATCACACAATCAACACAATTATTGCTAATGTTTGTGGACAAATAGAGTACAAAATGCACTGAAAAGATTTACATGACGCTTGTCTACAAACATGTAGAATTTATAAATTACACACGTAATTCACGAAATGATTGATAAATATTCTTACCTGATATAAAAGGAATATCCATAGTGATGAAAGTACCTGAAAAAGCACTGAAAAGCACTTAAAATACCTTAAAAAACACAACATGACACTCGCGCGCGACAGTGTCAAAACAACGTAAACTTCACAATTTCGCGACGTTTGACATATCGAAATCACGTAGAATTGAACCGTGATTTCGATGGCCGCGTTCGTTTCGCGATATTCTACGCGAGAAACGTGATATTCGCGATTTTTTATTAATCATTTCCCACAATGAGTATGAAAGAGACTCACAGTGGGAAGAAGACAGCAAATATTACGAAATGACATAAAAATCTACTGCATTGAAATGAAACGTAGCGAATCGAGATTTTTATAGCAAATGTTCCAAAATTTAAAAAAATTGATTAAAAACATCGAATTTACAATCAATTTTCAAGAGAAAATTATCAAAATATAGAGTATTTAATTTGCTATTTTTTGACAGTGAGAAAATTCCAGTCTTTTGTCATTTTCAGTGAAAATTTTGAATATTTCACTTTATAAATGTCGAAAATGGAACAAATTTCTCTATAAAAAGGGGGTAATTTCGTCAATCGTTCTTCTTTTTCATCGAATTGTCAAAAGAGATACAGCTGCCAAAAGGTCACAGAATTTCAGATTTGCAATAAAGTTTCAAGTTCTCAGTGAATAAAAATAGTTCATTTTCGTTTCAAAATAAAGTTCATTTTTTCAACATTAATAATTAATTTTCATTTTTTTTGTGCATAATAATTTTTCTGTTTTAATTCTCTTTTTCAATTCGCTTTAATTTTCTTTCATTTCCTTTGCTTCAATTAGTTCAATTTTTCTCAACACATTCTACAAATTAGTTTTTTTTTTGGTAAATTTTTCAACACGCGTATTTCGCATTTATTACAACAAATTTCAAGGTAATTAGTCTCAGCTAGATAAATCATTAGAAAAGGTGATTGTCCGCAAAGTGTGAACGCATGCTATTTTGAATGTTGGTTACACTAAATAGGAGTCACAAAACAATTTAGATTTATCTAAGAATAAGACATTTGTTTATACAGAAAGTAGTCAATTTAATTAATCTATACACAGTGTCAAAGTCTGCCTTTTCTAAGGTCAGCTTCACACTACGTGTTAGTTTAATTCATAAGTGTCATCTTAATTAATATTTTCTCTTTCAGCAATAGTTTGTAGGATTAAATAACAAGGAAGATAAAGAATTAAAGCACAAGTTGAATTATTTATTAGCAGTAAGAAATTTGAGCAGAATTCATAATCATTAACTTAGATATAAATTTAAATGAATTAAAGAATTGCAGTTTTGTTGTTAGATTAGCTTGAAATAATTTATTTAGTAATTAATTTTTTATAGAGCAAAAAATCGTTTAGAGAATAAAAGTCAGTGATAAATGAGCAACCAAACGATATCTTTTTAATACCGCTACACTACCGCCACCTACATGTGATTGTGCTTAAACGTTGTTTGAATTTTTAGTTTCTACGTTGATTGACAGCGGGCAGCAAACATCAGTGTCGTGATAACATATTGAAGATTCATATTTTGTGCCACACGTGGCAGTTTTTCAGTTTCTTTCAGTTGATTATTTGGCAAGAGGAGAAGTTACACTAGTAGTAGCTTATAGGAAGTTGCACTAGTGCTCAAACTGAAAAATACCAACTCGTTGTTTTACAGGTGATAAATAAGGATTTCGCAGCACGGAGTTACTTTATGAATGCGCACAATTTCTGTTCTACAAGAGGAACGAGGAAATTGGGCAGTTCAGACATTTTGTTTGTGATTAACTCAGTTGTCAGTCAAGTTGGCAGTAGCACAAGTTTTTTGTACGATTTAACATTTGGTGGTTCCATCCAGGATTCGTTTGATTCATTTATTGTAGGCTATATTCATTGCTGTAGGAAGTAAAATTAGACTGCAATTCATTCAATTGAGACAATTTCTAATTTAAAATTTAGTTAGTTTTTTGACATTTAAATTTATACTACTATTCGCTGCTCAAGTTTCTCAACTAATTTAAAATGACAGAATAGAAAAGTTTGTTAAATAAGGAACAAGCTTTAAGGACTCGCCTGAAGAAAGCAATTGCTAATGGACAAAAGATACTAACTGAGAAGCATTTAAAGGGTTTGTACGAAGCCAAACTTTCTGAAATCAGGCGAACATGGGCTCAATATGAACAGATTGATCAACTCATCAATGAGCTGATGATTGAGACACCGCCCAAAAATGAACCAAAGTATATCACTGATGACACATATTGTATTATGGAAAATATATATTCATATACAGGGTGATTCTAAACAAGATACCTTCCGGTATACCACGCGATTCCTTGAGGTAAGCTGATCAAAAAATTGTTCCACATACCCCCCCCCCCCCCTAGAAACCTTCCTTTAGGAGTGGTGGCCAGTTGAAGATATTCGTGAACCCTGATGGGAATAAATGAGTTTAACTTTTGAACCACGATATAGATTTTGGTTATTGTTGGCTTATTACATAGCCAAGAATAGTAGCTGTCGAAAAGTGTATTACTATGTATTTTTTAATTAAGCATCTTTAAATTATTCTCAAATATTTCATCACCACTGATTTTATTTAAATAATTATTTTTATTTTGTACGTTATAATTTTTATTAGGAGATCTTGGCTCCTGTTTGATGTATGGTGATGTGTTTGCAGGTGTGAACTGCGGCTGCTGAATGTGACTATTTGTGCTTGTCAGGGGCTGAGGAACTTGAGCGAATGGCATTATGTCGGGATTAAATACGCTGTGATTAGCTGATGAATTAAGTTGGCTGAATTGTGCGTTATTTGGTGTTATTGCACTTCTTGAATGGGGTATTGTATTCTGTGTCACATTTTGCTGAAATTGCCCTGAAGGTTGCAGGAATAGAGCACTTTGCTGGAGACGTTCCATGTCAAGTGCTCTTTGTACGAGGTCATCCACCGTGCCGTCTGTCATGGTCAGAAGGTATTGGCACATATATGGGTTATTTACGCCTGTCTTTAATGCATTATTTGCGAAATCTTCCAGCTGCGTTTTAACAGCTGGTGCTGCTGTGGCTCCGTATTTGGATTCTGCTGCTTCATTGCAGAGTGCCAGCATTTGTTTCACTCGTGCAGTGAAGGCTGTGAGGTTTTCCAAAGGATACCGCCTTGTGGTGACTAATTTATTTACCAGTTCCTGGTAAGTTTCTCTAGGCAGGTGCGTGCGATTTAGCCGTTCTTCTACTTCTTTGAAAGTAGTGGGCATATTTGAGGCAAAAAGCTGGTAAGCTTCGCCTCGAAGTCTGGTGGGAAAGATTTGTAAAAATGCTGATAGTTCTTCCACCGAAATGCACTGTATTACCTGCCTGCAGCATCCTAGGAATGTTTGGAGCTCAAGGCTCAATTTTGGGTGCTGTTCTACTGAGAATAGGGGAACCATCTGAGCAGTCAGCTTGGCGATTTTCGCGTAATCTGCCATGTTTATATTGGAGATTTTTGACTTCGATCTTGGTACTATTGGGGAACAATTTCTTCTAAGCTGGTTTCCAGAAGGGAGTCGCCCAGCCAATTTAAAAGGATTTCACTCGCGGTGAAATCACTGACACTGTCTTCAATGGAACCTTCTCTTAATTCTACACTATTATTTTTAATTTCTGTTTCGAGAGAGTGCGAGAGTTCCCCAAATTGCTTTAAGCTTTCTTTAAATTTTTCCGTACTTTCCTTGAATTGCGCGATTTGCTCAAGCCGCCGTTTTCACGGGACTTTATAAGCTGTTTATCAATAGAATCGCACTGTATAACAGAAAGTTCGGAGGAGTCTCGCACTTTCCCCTCTAGATAATTTAAATAATTTTCCAAATTTAAATTAGAAGATCTTACTTGTTGGGGACCTGTAAGGATTGCCCACTCCTCAGTGTTAGCCCTTCTGCTGTTGAGATTGTTGGGGGTGTTTGTACTCCACCCTCTGGTGCGGATGTTGCTCCCTCGTTGCCTCCATCGTTCCGGGGCGGAACTTCCTGTGCGTCGCCCGGTGAGGAGGATTGTTGTGGAGTTGGTAGAGATGGTAATATTTCCTGCGGCGTCTCTTGGTGGGAGCTTTCCTCGGTCATGGACCACCATGTGTAAAATTTGCAGCTAAGGGGGCTTCTGCCGTCTTAATTCCCTTGGTTCAAATTGAGAGGGGGGTTTGTTGCCTTCTTCGAGGTCCCTCTGAATTCAGGATCACTGGTTTTTTCGGTTGAAATTCTTTTGCTGCCTTCTTAAATTCCCCTGGATAAAAGCTGAAGGAGGGGGGGGGGGGGGTGCGCGTTGCCTACTTCGAAGTCCCTTTCAGCTCCGGATCGCAGATTGGAGTGTATCTGATCTTCCTTCAGGTTTTCGCGTTGGATTTTTTCTTTTAATGTGGACGTCTATTTTTCCTGGGCTGAGATGAAGCCCGCTATTGTCCCACGTTGGCGCTTTGTGTTTTCATGAGAGGGTGGCTGCGTGTTTTACAAACAAAGGCAGTTAAAGCTGTCCGACCCCGAGCGTTGGGAGCCGACGAGATCGAAATACTCCTGAAGCCAGACTCAACTTCAGGCGGAGGGTTGGGTGTCTTGCCCAGTATTCGATCTCGTCCTAAACTCCCTTTTGATTCGTAGGATAGAGGGTTTTCGAGCGCTTATACTTTGTTTGTTTAAAGTAGGCTTATTTAAACAAGTCCAGAATATTTTTCGTTGGACGGAGGCTTGAAATTTGATGCTTTTATAAACATCAGCCACCGTTACGACGATTGAAGTTGCGGCGCGCGTATACATATAATGTATTTTTTCTGAGCGTGAAAGCTTTTTTTTATATGTATGTACGTTCGTACATACATACACTAATTTTTTACGACAAATCGTACCGTAGGTACGATTTGCCTTTTGTTTTATAATTTTTTTTTCAATTGAATATTTATACTGGCAAATTTTGCTGAAGGCAATTTTCTTCACTGATTAAATAGATAAGCTAACCATGTTTTATGGCATGATTAGCTTATGTGAAAATTTTGTAAATTAAATATTTTTACTTATTGCCTTTTTCAGATTTCCTTTTTCAGGCCTATTTTATATATATAACACCACTTTTCAAAGCGTTTTTGGCAAAATCCTTCAGCTGTGTTTTCACAGCAGGGACTGCCGCTCCATACTTCTGTGTAGCTGCCTCGTTGCAAAACTTCAACAATTGTTTCAACCTTGTAACGAAAACAGTGAGAGATTCAAAGGTTTTGTCTGGTGGAAATTAATTTGTTCACCAGCTCCTGATATCTCTCACGCGAAAGGTATGTTCAATTTAGACGTTCCTCTACTTCTCTAAACGAAGCAGGGACGTCTGAAGCGAATAATTGGTATGTGTTCAGTGAACCTGAAAAAGAAAGACAAAACTCAATAAAGATTTAAAAACAAATACATAAAAACAATTACATCTACCTGGAGTTTTCACAGGTAGAAAAATGTTCCCACGAATATCTGAAATGAAATTAAGAAAATGAATTAGATGAAATCAATCATGTTTCTATTGTTTAATTATAACTAAGAAAAAGGTCATAGGTACACAAAGTCAAATCATGACCGTGTATACATATGCCTATCACAACAACAACATCCATGCAAAGTGGAAATTGACGATATTGCACATGAATTTATGTTTTATGCTAGAAATAGTATATAAAACATTAAATCACGTACCAAATCACACAATCAACACAATTATTGCTAATTTTTGTGGACAAATAGAGTACAAATTGCACTGAAAAGATTTACATGACGCTTGTCTACAAACATGTAGAATTTATAAATTACACACGTAATTCACGAAATGATTGATAAATATTCTTACCTGATATAAAAGGAATATCCATAGTGATGAAAGTACCTGAAAAAGCACTGAAAAGCACTTAAAATACCTTAAAAAACACAACATGACACTCGCGCGCGACAGTGTCAAAACAACGTAAACTTCACAATTTCGCGACGTTTGACATATCGAAATCACGTAGAATTGAACCGTGATTTCGATGGCCGCGTTCGTTTCGCGATATTCTACGCGAGAAACGTGATATTCGCGATTTTTTATTAATCATTTCCCACAATGAGTATGAAAGAGACTCACAGTGGGAAGAAGACAGCAAATATTACGAAATGACATAAAAATCTACTGCATTGAAATGAAACGTAGCGAATCGAGATTTTTATAGCAAATGTTCCAAAATTTAAAAAAATTGATTAAAAACATCGAATTTACAATCAATTTTCAAGAGAAAATTATCAAAATATAGAGTATTTAATTTGCTATTTTTTGACAGTGAGAAAATTCCAGTCTTTTGTCATTTTCAGTGAAAATTTTGAATATTTCACTTTATAAATGTCGAAAATGGAACAAATTTCTCTATAAAAAGGGGGTAATTTCGTCAATCATTCTTCTTTTTCATCGAATTGTCAAAAGAGATACAGCTGCCAAAAGGTCACAGAATTTCAGATTTGCAATAAAGTTTCAAGTTCTCAGTGAATAAAAATAGTTCATTTTCGTTTCAAAATAAAGTTCATTTTTTCAACATTAATAATTAATTTTAATTTTTTTTGTGCACAATAATTTTTCTGTTTTAATTCTCTTTTTCAATTCGCTTTAATTTTCTTTCATTTCCTTTGCTTCAATTAGTTCAATTTTTCTCAACACATTCTACAAATTAGTTTTTTTTTTTGTAAAATTTTCAACACGCGTATTTCGCATTTATTACAACAAATTTCAAGGTAATTAGTCTCAGCTAGATAAATCATTAGAAAAGGTGATTGTCCGCAAAGTGTGAACGCATGCTATTTTGAATGTTGGTTACACTAAATAGGAGTCACAAAACAATTTAGATTTATCTAAGAATAAGACATTTGTTTATACAGAAAGTAGTCAATTTAATTAATCTATACACAGTGTCAAAATCTGCCTTTTCTAAGGTCAGCTTCACACTACGTGTTAGTTTAATTCATAAGTGTCATCTTAATTAATATTTTCTCTTTCAGCAATAGTTTGTAGGATTAAATAACAAGGAAGATAAAGAATTAAAGCACAAGTTGAATTATTTATTAGCAGTAAGAAATTTGAGCAGAATTCATAATCATTAACTTAGATATAAATTTAAATGAATTAAAGAATTGCAGTTTTGTTGTTAGATTAGCTTGAAATAATTTATTTAGTAATTAATTTTTTATAGAGCAAAAAATCGTTTAGAGAATAAAAGTCAGTGATAAATAAGCAACCAAACGATATCTTTTTAATACCGCTACACTACCGCCACCTACATGTGATTGTGCTTAAACGTTGTTTGAATTTTTAGTTTCTACGTTGATTGACAGCGGGCAGCAAACATCAGTGTCGTGATAACATATTGAAGATTCATATTTTGTGCCCACACGTGGCAGTTTTTCAGTTTCTTTCAGTTGATTATTTGCAAGAGAGAAGTTTACACTAGTAGTAGCTTATAGGAAGTTGCACTAGTGCTCAAACTGAAAAATACCAACTCGTTGTTTTACAGGTGATAAATAAGGATTTCGCAGCACGGAGTTACTTTATGAATGTGCACAATTTCTGTTCTACAAGAGGAACGAGGAAATTGGGCAGTTCAGACATTTTGTTTGTGATTAACTCAGTTGTCAGTCAAGTTGGCAGTAGCACAAGTTTTTGTACGATTTAACATTTGGTGGTTCCATCCAGGATTCGTTTGATTCATTTATTGTAGGCTATATTCATTGCTGTAGGAAGTAAAATTAGACTGCAATTCATTCAATTGAGACAATTTCTAATTTAAAATTTAGTTAGTTTTTTGACATTTAAATTTATACTACTATTCGCTGCTCAAGTTTCTTAACTAATTTAAAATGACAGAATAGAAAAGTTTGTTAAATAAGGAACAAGCTTTAAGGACTCGCCTGAAGAAAGCAATTGCTAATGGACAAAAGATACTAACTGAAAAGCATTTAAAGGGTTTGTACGAAGCCAAACTTTCTGAAATCAGGCGAACATGGGCTCAATATGAACAGATTGATCAACTCATCAATGAGCTGATGATTGAGACACCGCCCAAAAATGAACCAAAGTATATCACTGATGACACATATTGTATTATGGAAAATATATATTCATATACAGGGTGATTCTAAACAAGATACCTTCCGGTATACCACGCGATTCCTTGAGGTAAGCTGATCAAAAAATTGTTCCACATACCCCCCCCCCCCCCCCTAGAAACCTTCCTTTAGGAGTGGTGGCCAGTTGAAGATATTCGTGAACCCTGATGGGAATAAATGAGTTTAACTTTTGAACCACGATATAGATTTTGGTTATTGTTGGCTTATTACATAGCCAAGAATAGTAGCTGTCGAAAAGTGTATTACTATGTATTTTTTAATTAAGCATCTTTAAATTATTCTCAAATATTTCATCACCACTGATTTTATTTAAATAATTATTTTTATTTTGTACGTTATAATTTTTATTAGGAGATCTTGGCTCCTGTTTGATGTATGGTGATGTGTTTGCAGGTGTGAACTGCGGCTGCTGAATGTGACTATTTGTGCTTGTCAGGGGCTGAGGAACTTGAGCGAATGGCATTATGTCGGGATTAAATACGCTGTGATTAGCTGATGAATTAAGTTGGCTGAATTGTGCGTTATTTGGTGTTATTGCACTTCTTGAATGGGGTATTGTATTCTGTGTCACATTTTGCTGAAATTGCCCTGAAGGTTGCAGGAATAGAGCACTTTGCTGGAGACGTTCCATGTCAAGTGCTCTTTGTACGAGGTCATCCACCGTGCCGTCTGTCATGGTCAGAAGGTATTGGCACATATATGGGTTATTTACGCCTGTCTTTAATGCATTATTTGCGAAATCTTCCAGCTGCGTTTTAACAGCTGGTGCTGCTGTGGCTCCGTATTTGGATTCTGCTGCTTCATTGCAGAGTGCCAGCATTTGTTTCACTCGTGCAGTGAAGGCTGTGAGGTTTTCCAAAGGATACCGCCTTGTGGTGACTAATTTATTTACCAGTTCCTGGTAAGTTTCTCTAGGCAGGTGCGTGCGATTTAGCCGTTCTTCTACTTCTTTGAAAGTAGTGGGCATATTTGAGGCAAAAAGCTGGTAAGCTTCGCCTCGAAGTCTGGTGGGAAAGATTTGTAAAAATGCTGATAGTTCTTCCACCGAAATGCACTGTATTACCTGCCTGCAGCATCCTAGGAATGTTTGGAGCTCAAGGCTCAATTTTGGGTGCTGTTCTACTGAGAATAGGGGAACCATCTGAGCAGTCAGCTTGGCGATTTTCGCGTAATCTGCCATGTTTATATTGGGGATTTTTGACTTCGATCTTGGTACTATTGGGGAACAATTTCTTCTAAGCTGGTTTCCAGAAGGGAGTCGCCCAGCCAATTTAAAAGGATTTCACTCGCGGTGAAATCACTGACACTGTCTTCAATGGAACCTTCTCTTAATTCTACACTATTATTTTTAATTTCTGTTTCGAGAGAGTGCGAGAGTTCCCCAAATTGCTTTAAGCTTTCTTTAAATTTTTCCGTACTTTCCTTGAATTGCGCGATTTGCTCAAGCCGCCGTTTTCACGGGACTTTATAAGCTGTTTATCAATAGAATCGCACTGTATAACAGAAAGTTCGGAGGAGTCTCGCACTTTCCCCTCTAGATAATTTAAATAATTTTCCAAATTTAAATTAGAAGATCTTACTTGTTGGGGACCTGTAAGGATTGCCCACTCCTCAGTGTTAGCCCTTCTGCTGTTGAGATTGTTGGGGGTGTTTGTACTCCACCCTCTGGTGCGGATGTTGCTCCCTCGTTGCCTCCATCGTTCCGGGGCGGAGCTTCCTGTGCGTCGCCCGGTGAGGAGGATTGTTGTGGAGTTGGTAGAGATGGTAATATTTCCTGCGGGGTCTCTTGGTGGGAGCTTTCCTCGGTCATGGACCACCATGTGTAAAATTTGCAGCTAAGGGGGCTTCTGCCGTCTTAATTCCCTTGGTTCAAATTGAGAGGGGGGTTTGTTGCCTTCTTCGAGGTCCCTCTGAATTCAGGATCACTGGTTTTTTCGGTTGAAATTCTTTTGCTGCCTTCTTAAATTCCCCTGGATAAAAGCTGAAGGAGGGGGGGCGCGTTGCCTACTTCGAAGTCCCTTTCAGCTCCGGATCGCAGATTGGAGTGTATCTGATCTTCCTTCAGGTTTTCGCGTTGGATTTTTTCTTTTAATGTGGACGTCTATTTTTCCTGGGCTGAGATGAAGCCCGCTATTGTCCCACGTTGGCGCTTTGTGTTTTCATGAGAGGGTGGCTGCGTGTTTTACAAACAAAGGCAGTTAAAGCTGTCCGACCCCGAGCGTTGGGAGCCGACGAGATCGAAATACTCCTGAAGCCAGACTCAACTTCAGGCGGAGGGTTGGGTGTCTTGCCCAGTATTCGATCTCGTCCTAAACTCCCTTTTGATTCGTAGGATAGAGGGTTTTCGAGCGCTTATACTTTGTTTGTTTAAAGTAGGCTTATTTAAACAAGTCCAGAATATTTTTCGTTGGACGGAGGCTTGAAATTTGATGCTTTTATAAACATCAGCCACCGTTACGACGATTGAAGTTGCGGCGCGCGTATACATATAATGTATTTTTTCTGAGCGTGAAAGCTTTTTTTTATATGTATGTACGTTCGTACATACATACACTAATTTTTTACGACAAATCGTACTGTAGGTACGATTTGCCTTTTGTTTTATAATTTTTTTTTCAATTGAATATTTATACTGGCAAATTTTGCTGAAGGCAATTTTCTTCACTGATTAAATAGATAAGCTAACCATGTTTTATGGCATGATTAGCTTATGTGAAAATTTTGTAAATTAAATATTTTTACTTATTGCCTTTTTCAGATTTCCTTTTTCAGGCCTATTTTATATATATAACACCACTTTTCAAAGCGTTTTTGGCAAAATCCTTCAGCTGTGTTTTCACAGCAGGGACTGCCTCAGCTCCATACTTCTGTGTAGCTGCCTCGTTGCAAAACTTCAACAATTGTTTCAACCTTGTAACGAAAACAGTGAGAGATTCAAAGGTTTTGTCTGGTGGAAATTAATTTGTTCACCAGCTCCTGATATCTCTCACGCGAAAGGTATGTTCAATTTAGACGTTCCTCTACTTCTCTAAACGAAGCAGGGACATCTGAAGCGAATAATTGGTATGTGTTCAGTGAACCTGAAAAAGAAAGACAAAACTCAATAAAGATTTAACAACAAATTCATAAAAACAATTACATCTACCTGGAGTTTTCACAGGTAGAAAAATGTTCCCACGAATATCTGAAATGAAATAAAGAAAATGAATTAGATGAAATCAATCATGTTTCTATTGTTTAATTATAACTAAGAAAAAGGTCATAGGTACACAAAGTCAAATCATGACCATGTATACATATGCCTATCACAACAACAACATCCATGCAAAGTGGAAATTGACGATATTGCACATGAATTTATGTTTTATGCTAGAAATAGTATATAAAACATTAAATCACGTACCAAATCACACAATCAACACAATTATTGCTAATGTTTGTGGACAAATAGAGTACAAAATGCACTGAAAAGATTTACATGACGCTTGTCTACAAACATGTAGAATTTATAAATTACACACGTAATTCACGAAATGATTGATAAATATTCTTACCTGATATAAAAGGAATATCCATAGTGATGAAAGTACCTGAAAAAGCACTGAAAAGCACTTAAAATACCTTAAAAAACACAACATGACACTCGCGCGCGACAGTGTCAAAACAACGTAAACTTCACAATTTCGCGACGTTTGACATATCGAAATCACGTAGAATTGAACCGTGATTTCGATGGCCGCGTTCGTTTCGCGATATTCTACGCGAGAAACGTGATATTCGCGATTTTTTATTAATCATTTCCCACAATGAGTATGAAAGAGACTCACAGTGGGAAGAAGACAGCAAATATTACGAAATGACATAAAAATCTACTGCATTGAAATGAAACGTAGCGAATCGAGATTTTTATAGCAAATGTTCCAAAATTTAAAAAAATTGATTAAAAACATCGAATTTACAATCAATTTTCAAGAGAAAATTATCAAAATATAGAGTATTTAATTTGCTATTTTTTGACAGTGAGAAAATTCCAGTCTTTTGTCATTTTCAGTGAAAATTTTGAATATTTCACTTTATAAATGTCGAAAATGGAACAAATTTCTCTATAAAAAGGGGGTAATTTCGTCAATCATTCTTCTTTTTCATCGAATTGTCAAAAGAGATACAGCTGCCAAAAGGTCACAGAATTTCAGATTTGCAATAAAGTTTCAAGTTCTCAGTGAATAAAAATAGTTCATTTTCGTTTCAAAATAAAGTTCATTTTTTCAACATTAATAATTAATTTTCATTTTTTTTGTGCATAATAATTTTTCTGTTTTAATTCTCTTTTTCAATTCGCTTTAATTTTCTTTCATTTCCTTTGCTTCAATTAGTTCAATTTTTCTCAACACATGCTACAAATTAGTTTTTTTTTTGGTAAATTTTTCAACACGCGTATTTCGCATTTATTACAACAAATTTCAAGGTAATTAGTCTCAGCTAGATAAATCATTAGAAAAGGTGATTGTCCGCAAAGTGTGAACGCATGCTATTTTGAATGTTGGTTACACTAAATAGGAGTCACAAAACAATTTAGATTTATCTAAGAATAAGACATTTGTTTATACAGAAAGTAGTCAATTTAATTAATCTATACACAGTGTCAAAATCTGCCTTTTCTAAGGTCAGCTTCACACTACGTGTTAGTTTAATTCATAAGTGTCATCTTAATTAATATTTTCTCTTTCAGCAATAGTTTGTAGGATTAAATAACAAGGAAGATAAAGAATTAAAGCACAAGTTGAATTATTTATTAGCAGTAAGAAATTTGAGCAGAATTCATAATCATTAACTTAGATATAAATTTAAATGAATTAAAGAATTGCAGTTTTGTTGTTAGATTAGCTTGAAATAATTTATTTAGTAATTAATTTTTTATAGAACAAAAAATCGTTTAGAGAATAAAAGTCAGTGATAAATGAGCAACCAAACGATATCTTTTTAATACCGCTACACTACCGCCACCTACATGTGATTGTGCTTAAACGTTGTTTGAATTTTTAGTTTCTACCTTGATTGACAGCGGGCAGCAAACATCAGTGTCGTGATAACATATTGAAGATTCATATTTTGTGCCCACACGTGGCAGTTTTTCAGTTTCTTTCAGTTGATTATTTGCAAGAGAGAAGTTTACACTAGTAGTAGCTTATAGGAAGTTGCACTAGTGCTCAAACTGAAAAATACCAACTCGTTGTTTTACAGGTGATAAATAAGGATTTCGCAGCACGGAGTTACTTTATGAATGCGCACAATTTCTGTTCTACAAGAGGAACGAGGAAATTGGGCAGTTCAGACATTTTGTTTGTGATTAACTCAGTTGTCAGTCAAGTTGGCAGTAGCACAAGTTTTTTGTACGATTTAACATTTGGTGGTTCCATCCAGGATTCGTTTGATTCATTTATTGTAGGCTATATTCATTGCTGTAGGAAGTAAAATTAGACTGCAATTCATTCAATTGAGACAATTTCTAATTTAAAATTTAGTTAGTTTTTTGACATTTAAATTTATACTACTATTCGCTGCTCAAGTTTCTTAACTAATTTAAAATGACAGAATAGAAAAGTTTGTTAAATAAGGAACAAGCTTTAAGGACTCGCCTGAAGAAAGCAATTGCTAATGGACAAAAGATACTAACTGAAAAGCATTTAAAGGGTTTGTACGAAGCCAAACTTTCTGAAATCAGGCGAACATGGGCTCAATATGAACAGATTGATCAACTCATCAATGAGCTGATGATTGAGACACCGCCCAAAAATGAACCAAAGTATATCACTGATGACACATATTGTATTATGGAAAATATATATTCATATACAGGGTGATTCTAAACAAGATACCTTCCGGTATACCACGCGATTCCTTGAGGTAAGCTGATCAAAAAATTGTTCCACATACCCCCCCCCCCCCTAGAAACCTTCCTTTAGGAGTGGTGGCCAGTTGAAGATATTCGTGAACCCTGATGGGAATAAATGAGTTTAACTTTTGAACCACGATATAGATTTTGGTTATTGTTGGCTTATTACATAGCCAAGAATAGTAGCTGTCGAAAAGTGTATTACTATGTATTTTTTAATTAAGCATCTTTAAATTATTCTCAAATATTTCATCACCACTGATTTTATTTAAATAATTATTTTTATTTTGTACGTTATAATTTTTATTAGGAGATCTTGGCTCCTGTTTGATGTATGGTGATGTGTTTGCAGGTGTGAACTGCGGCTGCTGAATGTGACTATTTGTGCTTGTCAGGGGCTGAGGAACTTGAGCGAATGGCATTATGTCGGGATTAAATACGCTGTGATTAGCTGATGAATTAAGTTGGCTGAATTGTGCGTTATTTGGTGTTGTTGCACTTCTTGAATGGGGTATTGTATTCTGTGTCACATTTTGCTGAAATTGCCCTGAAGGTTGCAGGAATAGAGCACTTTGCTGGAGACGTTCCATGTCAAGTGCTCTTTGTACGAGGTCATCCACTGTGCCGTCTGTCATGGTCAGAAGGTATTGGCACATATATGGGTTATTTACGCCTGTCTTTAATGCATTATTTGCGAAATCTTCCAGCTGCGTTTTAACAGCTGGTGCTGCTGTGGCTCCGTATTTGGATTCTGCTGCTTCATTGCAGAGTGCCAGCATTTGTTTCACTCGTGCAGTGAAGGCTGTGAGGTTTTCCAAAGGATACCGCCTTGTGGTGACTAATTTATTTACCAGTTCCTGGTAAGTTTCTCTAGGCAGGTGCGTGCGATTTAGCCGTTCTTCTACTTCTTTGAAAGTAGTGGGCATATTTGAGGCAAAAAGCTGGTAAGCTTCGCCTCGAAGTCTGGTGGGAAAGATTTGTAAAAATGCTGATAGTTCTTCCACAGAAATGCACTGTATTACCTGCCTGCAGCATCCTAGGAATGTTTGGAGCTCAAGGCTCAATTTTGGGTGCTGTTCTACTGAGAATAGGGGAACCATCTGAGCAGTCAGCTTGGCGATTTTCGCGTAATCTGCCATGTTTATATTGGGGATTTTTGACTTCGATCTTGGTACTATTGGGGAACAATTTCTTCTAAGCTGGTTTCCAGAAGGGAGTCGCCCAGCCAATTTAAAAGGATTTCACTCGCGGTGAAATCACTGACACTGTCTTCAATGGAACCTTCTCTTAATTCTACACTATTATTTTTAATTTCTGTTTCGAGAGAGTGCGAGAGTTCCCCAAATTGCTTTAAGCTTTCTTTAAATTTTTCCGTACTTTCCTTGAATTGCGGCGATTTGCTCAAGCCGCCGTTTTCACGGGACTTTATAAGCTGTTTATCAATAGAATCGCACTGTATAACAGAAAGTTCGGAGGAGTCTCGCACTTTCCCCTCTAGATAATTTAAATAATTTTCCAAATTTAAATTAGAAGATCTTACTTGTTGGGGACCTGTAAGGATTGCCCACTCCTCAGTGTTAGCCCTTCTGCTGTTGAGATTGTTGGGGGTGTTTGTACTCCACCCTCTGGTGCGGATGTTGCTCCCTCGTTGCCTCCATCGTTCCGGGGCGGAACTTCCTGTGCGTCGCCCGGTGAGGAGGATTGTTGTGCAGTTGGTAGAGATGGTAATATTTCCTGCGGCGTCTCTTGGTGGGAGCTTTCCTCGGTCATGGACCACCATGTGTAAAATTTGCAGCTAAGGGGGCTTCTGCCGTCTTAATTCCCTTGGTTCAAATTGAGAGGGGGGTTTGTTGCCTTCTTCGAGGTCCCTCTGAATTCAGGATCACTGGTTTTTTCGGTTGAAATTCTTTTGCTGCCTTCTTAAATTCCCCTGGATAAAAGCTGAAGGAGGGGGGGGGGCGCGTTGCCTACTTCGAAGTCCCTTTCAGCTCCGGATCGCAGATTGGAGTGTATCTGATCTTCCTTCAGGTTTTCGCGTTGGATTTTTTCTTTTAATGTGGACGTCTATTTTTCCTGGGCTGAGATGAAGCCCGCTATTGTCCCACGTTGGCGCTTTGTGTTTTCATGAGAGGGTGGCTGCGTGTTTTACAAACAAAGGCAGTTAAAGCTGTCCGACCCCGAGCGTTGGGAGCCGACGAGATCGAAATACTCCTGAAGCCAGACTCAACTTCAGGCGGAGGGTTGGGTGTCTTGCCCAGTATTCGATCTCGTCCTAAACTCCCTTTTGATTCGTAGGATAGAGGGTTTTCGAGCGCTTATACTTTGTTTGTTTAAAGTAGGCTTATTTAAACAAGTCCAGAATATTTTTCGTTGGACGGAGGCTTGAAATTTGATGCTTTTATAAACATCAGCCACCGTTACGACGATTGAAGTTGCGGCGCGCGTATACATATAATGTATTTTTTCTGAGCGTGAAAGCTTTTTTTTATATGTATGTACGTTCGTACATACATACACTAATTTTTTACGACAAATCGTACTGTAGGTACGATTTGCCTTTTGTTTTATAATTTTTTTTTCAATTGAATATTTATACTGGCAAATTTTGCTGAAGGCAATTTTCTTCACTGATTAAATAGATAAGCTAACCATGTTTTATGGCATAATTAGCTTATGTGAAAATTTTGTAAATTAAATATTTTTACTTATTGCCTTTTTCAGATTTCCTTTTTCAGGCCTATTTTATATATATAACACCACTTTTCAAAGCGTTTTTGGCAAAATCCATCAGCTGTGTTTTCACAGCAGGGACTGCCTCAGCTCCATACTTCTGTGTAGCTGCCTCGTTGCAAAACGTCAACAATTGTTTCAACCTTGTAACGAAAACAGTGAGAGATTCAAAGGTTTTGTCTTATGGAAATTAATTTGTTCACCAGCTCCTGATATCTCTCACGCGAAAGGTATGTTCAATTTAGACGTTCCTCTACTTCTCTAAACGAAGCAGGGACGTCTGAAGCGAATAATTGGTATGTGTTCAGTGAACCTGAAAAAGAAAGACAAAACTCAATAAAGATTTAACAACAAATTCATAAAAACAATTACATCTACCTGGAGTTTTCACAGGTAGAAAAATGTTCCCACGAATATCTGAAATGAAATAAAGAAAATGAATTAGATGAAATCAATCATGTTTCTATTGTTTAATTATAACTAAGAAAAAGGTCATAGGTACACAAAGTCAAATCATGACCGTGTATACATATGCCTATCACAACAACAACATCCATGCAAAGTGGAAATTGACGATATTGCACATGAATTTATGTTTTATGCTAGAAATAGTATATAAAACATTGAATCACGTACCAAATCACACAATCAACACAATTATTGCTAATGTTTGTGGACAAATAGAGTACAAAATGCACTGAAAAGATTTACATGACGCTTGTCTACAAACATGTAGAATTTATAAATTACACACGTAATTCACGAAATGATTGATAAATATTCTTACCTGATATAAAAGGAATATCCATAGTGATGAAAGTACCTGAAAAAGCACTGAAAAGCACTTAAAATACCTTAAAAAACACAACATGACACTCGCGCGCGACAGTGTCAAAACAACGTAAACTTCACAATTTCGCGACGTTTGACATATCGAAATCACGTAGAATTGAACCGTGATTTCGATGGCCGCGTTCGTTGCGCGATATTCTACGCGAGAAACGTGATATTCGCGATTTTTTATTAATCATTTCCCACAATGAGTATGAAAGAGACTCACAGTGGGAAGAAGACAGCAAATATTACGAAATGACATAAAAATCTACTGCATTGAAATGAAACGTAGCGAATCGAGATTTTTATAGCAAATGTTCCAAAATTTAAAAAAATTGATTAAAAACATCGAATTTACAATCAATTTTCAAGAGAAAATTATCAAAATATAGAGTATTTAATTTGCTATTTTTTGACAGTGAGAAAATTCCAGTCTTTTGTCATTTTCAGTGAAAATTTTGAATATTTCACTTTATAAATGTCGAAAATGGAACAAATTTCTCTATAAAAAGGGGGTAATTTCGTCAATCATTCTTCTTTTTCATCGAATTGTCAAAAGAGATACAGCTGCCAAAAGGTCACAGAATTTCAGATTTGCAATAAAGTTTCAAGTTCTCAGTGAATAAAAATAGTTCATTTTCGTTTCAAAATAAAGTTCATTTTTTCAACATTAATAATTAATTTTCATTTTTTTTGTGCATAATAATTTTTCTGTTTTAATTCTCTTTTTCAATTCGCTTTAATTTTCTTTCATTTCCTTTCCTTCAATTAGTTCAATTTTTCTCAACACATTCTACAAATTAGTTTTTTTTTTGGTAAATTTTTCAACACGCGTATTTCGCATTTATTACAACAAATTTCAAGGTAATTAGTCTCAGCTAGATAAATCATTAGAAAAGGTGATTGTCCGCAAAGTGTGAACGCATGCTATTTTGAATGTTGGTTACACTAAATAGGAGTCACAAAACAATTTAGATTTATCTAAGAATAAGACATTTGTTTATACAGAAAGTAGTCAATTTAATTAATCTATACACAGTGTCAAAATCTGCCTTTTCTAAGGTCAGCTTCACACTACGTGTTAGTTTAATTCATAAGTGTCATCTTAATTAATATTTTCTCTTTCAGCAATAGTTTGTAGGATTAAATAACAAGGAAGATAAAGAATTAAAGCACAAGTTGAATTATTTATTAGCAGTAAGAAATTTGAGCAGAATTCATAATCATTAACTTAGATATAAATTTAAATGAATTAAAGAATTGCAGTTTTGTTGTTAGATTAGCTTGAAATAATTTATTTAGTAATTAATTTTTTATAGAGCAAAAAATCGTTTAGAGAATAAAAGTCAGTGATAAATGAGCAACCAAACGATATCTTTTTAATACCGCTACACTACCGCCACCTACATGTGATTGTGCTTAAACGTTGTTTGAATTTTTAGTTTCTACGTTGATTGACAGCGGGCAGCAAACATCAGTGTCGTGATAACATATTGAAGATTCATATTTTGTGCCCACACGTGGCAGTTTTTCAGTTTCTTTCAGTTGATTATTTGCAAGAGAGAAGTTTACACTAGTAGTAGCTTATAGGAAGTTGCACTAGTGCTCAAACTGAAAAATACCAACTCGTTGTTTTACAGGTGATAAATAAGGATTTCGCAGCACGGAGTTACTTTATGAATGCGCAAAATTTCTGTTCTACAAGAGGAACGAGGAAATTGGGCAGTTCAGACATTTTGTTTGTGATTAACTCAGTTGTCAGTCAAGTTGGCAGTAGCACAAGTTTTTTGTACGATTTAACATTTGGTGGTTCCATCCAGGATTCGTTTGATTCATTTATTGTAGGCTATATTCATTGCTGTAGGAAGTAAAATTAGACTGCAATTCATTCAATTGAGACAATTTCTAATTTAAAATTTAGTTAGTTTTTTGACATTTAAATTTATACTACTATTCGCTGCTCAAGTTTCTTAACTAATTTAAAATGACAGAATAGAAAAGTTTGTTAAATAAGGAACAAGCTTTAAGGACTCGCCTGAAGAAAGCAATTGCTAATGGACAAAAGATACTAACTGAAAAGCATTTAAAGGGTTTGTACGAAGCCAAACTTTCTGAAATCAGGCGAACATGGGCTCAATATGAACAGATTGATCAACTCATCAATGAGCTGATGATTGAGACACCGCCCAAAAATGAACCAAAGTATATCACTGATGACACATATTGTATTATGGAAAATATATATTCATATACAGGGTGATTCTAAACAAGATACCTTCCGGTATACCACGCGATTCCTTGAGGTAAGCTGATCAAAAAATTGTTCCACATACCCCCCCCCCCCCTAGAAACCTTCCTTTAGGAGTGGTGGCCAGTTGAAGATATTCGTGAACCCTGATGGGAATAAATGAGTTTAACTTTTGAACCACGATATAGATTTTGGTTATTGTTGGCTTATTACATAGCCAAGAATAGTAGCTGTCGAAAAGTGTATTACTATGTATTTTTTAATTAAGCATCTTTAAATTATTCTCAAATATTTCATCACCACTGATTTTATTTAAATAATTATTTTTATTTTGTACGTTATAATTTTTATTAGGAGATCTTGGCTCCTGTTTGATGTATGGTGATGTGTTTGCAGGTGTGAACTGCGGCTGCTGAATGTGACTATTTGTGCTTGTCAGGGGCTGAGGAACTTGAGCGAATGGCATTATGTCGGGATTAAATACGCTGTGATTAGCTGATGAATTAAGTTGGCTGAATTGTGCGTTATTTGGTGTTATTGCACTTCTTGAATGGGGTATTGTATTCTGTGTCACATTTTGCTGAAATTGCCCTGAAGGTTGCAGGAATAGAGCACTTTGCTGGAGACGTTCCATGTCAAGTGCTCTTTGTACGAGGTCATCCACCGTGCCGTCTGTCATGGTCAGAAGGTATTGGCACATATATGGGTTATTTACGCCTGTCTTTAATGCATTATTTGCGAAATCTTCCAGCTGCGTTTTAACAGCTGGTGCTGCTGTGGCTCCGTATTTGGATTCTGCTGCTTCATTGCAGAGTGCCAGCATTTGTTTCACTCGTGCAGTGAAGGCTGTGAGGTTTTCCAAAGGATACCGCCTTGTGGTGACTAATTTATTTACCAGTTCCTGTCTCTAGGCAGGTGCGTGCGATTTAGCCGTTCTTCTACTTCTTTGAAAGTAGTGGGCATATTTGAGGCAAAAAGCTGGTAAGCTTCGCCTCGAAGTCTGGTGGGAAAGATTTGTAAAAATGCTGATAGTTCTTCCACCGAAATGCACTGTATTACCTGCCTGCAGCATCCTAGGAATGTTTGGAGCTCAAGGCTCAATTTTGGGTGCTGTTCTACTGAGAATAGGGGAACCATCTGAGCAGTCAGCTTGGCGATTTTCGCGTAATCTGCCATGTTTATATTGGGGATTTTTGACTTCGATCTTGGTACTATTGGGGAACAATTTCTTCTAAGCTGGTTTCCAGAAGGGAGTCGCCCAGCCAATTTAAAAGGATTTCACTCGCGGTGAAATCACTGACACTGTCTTCAATGGAACCTTCTCTTAATTCTACACTATTATTTTTAATTTCTGTTTCGAGAGAGTGCGAGAGTTCCCCAAATTGCTTTAAGCTTTCTTTAAATTTTTCCGTACTTTCCTTGAATTGCGCGATTTGCTCAAGCCGCCGTTTTCACGGGACTTTATAAGCTGTTTATCAATAGAATCGCACTGTATAACAGAAAGTTCGGAGGAGTCTCGCACTTTCCCCTCTAGATAATTTAAATAATTTTCCAAATTTAAATTAGAAGATCTTACTTGTTGGGGACCTGTAAGGATTGCCCACTCCTCAGTGTTAGCCCTTCTGCTGTTGAGATTGTTGGGGGTGTTTGTACTCCACCCTCTGGTGCGGATGTTGCTCCCTCGTTGCCTCCATCGTTCCGGGGCGGAACTTCCTGTGCGTCGCCCGGTGAGGAGGATTGTTGTGGAGTTGGTAGAGATGGTAATATTTCCTGCGGCGTCTCTTGGTGGGAGCTTTCCTCGGTCATGGACCACCATGTGTAAAATTTGCAGCTAAGGGGGCTTCTGCCGTCTTAATTCCCTTGGTTCAAATTGAGAGGGGGGTTTGTTGCCTTCTTCGAGGTCCCTCTGAACTCAGCATCACTGGTTTTTTCGGTTGAAATTCTTTTGCTGCCTTCTTAAATTCCCCTGGATAAAAGCTGAAGGAGGGGGGGGGGCGCGTTGCCTACTTCGAAGTCCCTTTCAGCTCCGGATCGCAGATTGGAGTGTATCTGATCTTCCTTCAGGTTTTCGCGTTGGATTTTTTCTTTTAATGTGGACGTCTATTTTTCCTGGGCTGAGATGAAGCCCGCTATTGTCCCACGTTGGCGCTTTGTGTTTTCATGAGAGGGTGGCTGCGTGTTTTACAAACAAAAGCAGTTAAAGCTGTCCGACCCCGAGCGTTGGGAGCCGACGAGATCGAAATACTCCTGAAGCCAGACTCAACTTCAGGCGGAGGGTTGGGTGTCTTGCCCAGTATTCGATCTCGTCCTAAACTCCCTTTTGATTCGTAGGATAGAGGGTTTTCGAGCGCTTATACTTTGTTTGTTTAAAGTAGGCTTATTTAAACAAGTCCAGAATATTTTTCGTTGGACGGAGGCTTGAAATTTGATGCTTTTATAAACATCAGCCACCGTTACGACGATTGAAGTTGCGGCGCGCGTATACATATAATGTATTTTTTCTGAGCGTGAAAGCTTTTTTTTATATGTATGTACGTTCGTACATACATACACTAATTTTTTACGACAAATCGTACTGTAGGTACGATTTGCCTTTTGTTTTATAATTTTTTTTTCAATTGAATATTTATACTGGCAAATTTTGCTGAAGGCAATTTTCTTCACTGATTAAATAGATAAGCTAACCATGTTTTATGGCATGATTAGCTTATGTGAAAATTTTGTAAATTAAATATTTTTACTTATTGCCTTTTTCAGATTTCCTTTTTCAGGCCTATTTTATATATATAACACCACTTTTCAAAGCGTTTTTGGCAAAATCCTTCAGCTGTGTTTTCACAGCAGGGACTGCCTCAGCTCCATACTTCTGTGTAGCTGCCTCGTTGCAAAACTTCAACAATTGTTTCAACCTTGTAACGAAAACAGTGAGAGATTCAAAGGTTTTGTCTGGTGGAAATTAATTTTGTTCACCAGCTCCTGATATCTCTCACGCGAAAGGTATGTTCAATTTAGACGTTCCTCTACTTCTCTAAACGAAGCAGGGACGTCTGAAGCGAATAATTGGTATGTGTTCAGTGAACCTTGAAAAAGAAAGGACAAAACTCAATAAAGATTTAACAACAAATTCATAAAACAATTACATCTACCTGGAGTTTTCACAGGTAGAAAAATGTTCCCACGAATATCTGAAATGAAATAAAGAAAATCAATTAGATGAAATCAATCATGTTTCTATTGTTTAATTATAACTAAGAAAAAGGTCATAGGTACACAAAGTCAAATCATGACCGTGTATACATATGCCTATCACAACAACAACATCCATGCAAAGTGGAAATTGACGATATTGCACATGAATTTATGTTTTATGCTAGAAATAGTATATAAAACATTAAATCACGTACCAAATCACACAATCAACACAATTATTGCTAATGTTTGTGGACAAATAGAGTACAAAATGCACTGAAAAGATTTACATGACGCTTGTCTACAAACATGTAGAATTTATAAATTACACACGTAATTCACGAAATGATTGATAAATATTCTTACCTGATATAAAAGGAATATCCATAGTGATGAAAGTACCTGAAAAAGCACTGAAAAGCACTTAAAATACCTTAAAAAACACAACATGACACTCGCGCGCGACAGTGTCAAAACAACGTAAACTTCACAATTTCGCGACGTTTGACATATCGAAATCACGTAGAATTGAACCGTGATTTCGATGGCCGCGTTCGTTTCGCGATATTCTACGCGAGAAACGTGATATTCGCGATTTTTTATTAATCATTTCCCACAATGAGTATGAAAGAGACTCACAGTGGGAAGAAGACAGCAAATATTACGAAATGACATAAAAATCTACTGCATTGAAATGAAACGTAGCGAATCGAGATTTTTATAGCAAATGTTCCAAAATTTAAAAAAATTGGTTAAAAAACATCGAATTTACAATCAATTTTCAAGAGAAAATTATCAAAATATAGAGTATTTAATTTGCTATTTTTTGACAGTGAGAAAATTCCAGTCTTTTGTCATTTTCAGTGAAAATTTTGAATATTTCACTTTATAAATGTCGAAAATGGAACAAATTTCTCTATAAAAAAGGGGGTAATTTCGTCAATCATTCTTCTTTTCATCGAATTGTCAAAAGAGATACAGCTGCCAAAAGGTCACAGAATTTCAGATTTGCAATAAAGTTTCAAGTTCTCAGTGAATAAAAATAGTTCATTTTCGTTTCAAAATAAAGTTCATTTTTTCAACATTAATAATTAATTTTCATTTTTTTTGTGCATAATAATTTTTCTGTTTTAATTCTCTTTTTCAATTCGCTTTAATTTTCTTTCATTTCCTTTGCTTCAATTAGTTCAATTTTTCTCAACACATTCTACAAATTAGTTTTTTTTTTTGGTAAATTTTTCAACACGCGTATGTCGCATTTATTACAACAAATTTCAAGGTAATTAGTCTCAGCTAGATAAATCATTAGAAAAGGTGATTGTCCGCAAAGTGTGAACGCATGCTATTTTGAATGTTGGTTACACTAAATAGGAGTCACAAAACAATTTAGATTTATCTAAGAATAAGACATTTGTTTATACAGAAAGTAGTCAATTTAATTAATCTATACACAGTGTCAAAATCTGCCTTTTCTAAGGTCAGCTTCACACTACGTGTTAGTTTAATTCATAAGTGTCATCTTAATTAATATTTTCTCTTTCAGCAATAGTTTGTAGGATTAAATAACAAGGAAGATAAAAGAATTAAAGCACAAGTTGAATTATTTATTAGCAGTAAGAAAATTTGAGCAGAATTCATAATCATTAACTTAGATATAAATTTAAATGAATTAAAGAATTGCAGTTTTGTTGTTAGATTAGCTTGAAATAATTTATTTAGTAATTAATTTTTTATAGAGCAAAAAATCGTTTAGAGAATAAAAGTCAGTGATAAATGAGCAACCAAACGATATCTTTTTTAATACCGCTACACTACCGGCCACCTACATGTGATTGTGCTTAAACGTTGTTTGAATTTTTAGTTTCTACGTTGATTGACAGCGGGCAGCAAACATCAGTGTCGTGATAACATATTGAAGATTCATATTTTGTGCCCACACGTGGCAGTTTTTCAGTTTCTTTTCAGTTGATTTTTTGCAAGAGAGAAGTTTACACTAGTAGTAGCTTATAGGAAGTTGCACTAGTGCTCAAACTGAAAAATACCAACTCGTTGTTTTACAGGTGATAAATAAGGATTTCGCAGCACGGAGTTACTTTATGAATGCGCACAAATTTCTGTTCTACAAGAGGAACGAGGAAATTGGGCAGTTCAGACATTTTGTTTGTGATTAACTCAGTTGTCAGTCAAGTTGGCAGTAGCACAAGTTTTTTTGTACGATTTAACATTTGGTGGTTCCATCCAGGATTCGTTTGATTCATTTATTGTAGGCTATATTTATTGCTGTAGGAAGTAAAATTAGACTGCAATTCATTCAATTGAGACAATTTCTAATTTAAAATTTAGTTAGTTTTTTGACATTTAAATTTATACTACTATTCGCTGCTCAAGTTTCTTAACTAATTTAAAATGACAGAATAGAAAAGTTTGTTAAATAAGGAACAAGCTTTAAGGACTCGCCTGAAGAAAGCAATTGCTAATGATACTTGCTAAAGATACTAACTGAAAAGCATTTAAAGGGTTTGTACGAAGCCAAACTTTCTGAAATCAGGCGAACATGGGCTCAATATGAACAGATTGATCAACTCATCAATGAGCTGATGATTGAGACACCGCCCAAAAATGAACCAAAGTATATCACTGATGACACATATTGTATTATGGAAAATATATATTCATATACAGGGTGATTCTAAACAAGATACCTTCCGGTATACCACGCGATTCCTTGAGGTAAGCTGATCAAAAAATTGTTCCACATACCCCCCCCCCCCCCCCCCCCCCTAGAAACCTTCCTTTAGGAGTGGTGGCCAGTTGAAGATATTCGTGAACCCTGATGGGAATAAATGAGTTTAACTTTTGAACCACGATATAGATTTTGGTTATTGTTGGCTTATTACATAGCCAAGAATAGTAGCTGTCGAAAAGTGTATTACTATGTATTTTTTAATTAAGCATCTTTAAATTATTCTCAAATATTTCATCACCACTGATTTTATTTAAATAATTATTTTTATTTTGTACGTTATAATTTTTATTAGGAGATCTTGGCTCCTGTTTGATGTATGGTGATGTGTTTGCAGGTGTGAACTGCGGCTGCTGAATGTGACTATTTGTGCTTGTCAGGGGCTGAGGAACTTGAGCGAATGGCATTATGTCGGGATTAAATACGCTGTGATTAGCTGATGAATTAAGTTGGCTGAATTGTGCGTTATTTGGTGTTATTGCACTTCTTGAATGGGGTATTGTATTCTGTGTCACATTTTGCTGAAATTGCCCTGAAGGTTGCAGGAATAGAGCACTTTGCTGGAGACGTTCCATGTCAAGTGCTCTTTGTACGAGGTCATCCACCGTGCCGTCTGTCATGGTCAGAAGGTATTGGCACATATATGGGTTATTTACGCCTGTCTTTAATGCATTATTTGCGAAATCTTCCAGCTGCGTTTTAACAGCTGGTGCTGCTGTGGCTCCGTATTTGGATTCTGCTGCTTCATTGCAGAGTGCCAGCATTTGTTTCACTCGTGCAGTGAAGGCTGTGAGGTTTTCCAAAGGATACCGCCTTGTGGTGACTAATTTATTTACCAGTTCCTGGTAAGTTTCTCTAGGCAGGTGCGTGCGATTTAGCCGTTCTTCTACTTCTTTGAAAGTAGTGGGCATATTTGAGGCAAAAAGCTGGTAAGCTTCGCCTCGAAGTCTGGTGGGAAAGATTTGTAAAAATGCTGATAGTTCTTCCACCGAAATGCACTGTATTACCTGCCTGCAGCATCCTAGGAATGTTTGGAGCTCAAGGCTCAATTTTGGGTGCTGTTCTACTGAGAATAGGGGAACCATCTGAGCAGTCAGCTTGGCGATTTTCGCGTAATCTGCCATGTTTATATTGGGGATTTTTGACTTCGATCTTGGTACTATTGGGGAACAATTTCTTCTAAGCTGGTTTCCAGAAGGGACTCGCCCAGCCAATTTAAAAGGATTTCACTCGCGGTGAAATCACTGACACTGTCTTCAATGGAACCTTCTCTTAATTCTACACTATTATTTTTAATTTCTGTTTCGAGAGAGTGCGAGAGTTCCCCAAATTGCTTTAAGCTTTCTTTAAATTTTTCCGTACTTTCCTTGAATTGCGCGATTTGCTCAAGCCGCCGTTTTCACGGGACTTTATAAGCTGTTTATCAATAGAATCGCACTGTATAACAGAAAGTTCGGAGGAGTCTCGCACTTTCCCCTCTAGATAATTTAAATAATTTTCCAAATTTAAATTAGAAGATCTTACTTGTTGGGGACCTGTAAGGATTGCCCACTCCTCAGTGTTAGCCCTTCTGCTGTTGAGATTGTTGGGGGTGTTTGTACTCCACCCTCTGGTGCGGATGTTGCTCCCTCGTTGCCTCCATCGTTCCGGGACGGAACTTCCTGTGCGTCGCCCGGTGAGGAGGATTGTTGTGCAGTTGGTAGAGATGGTAATATTTCCTGCGGCGTCTCTTGGTGGGAGCTTTCCTCGGTCATGGACCACCATGTGTAAAATTTGCAGCTAAGGGGGCTTCTGCCGTCTTAATTCCCTTGGTTCAAATTGAGAGGGGGGTTTGTTGCCTTCTTCGAGGTCCCTCTGAATTCAGGATCACTGGTTTTTTCGGTTGAAATTCTTTTGCTGCCTTCTTAAATTCCCCTGGATAAAAGCTGAAGGAGGGGGGGCGCGTTGCCTACTTCGAAGTCCCTTTCAGCTCCGGATCGCAGATTGGAGTGTATCTGATCTTCCTTCAGGTTTTCGCGTTGGAATTTTTCTTTTAATGTGGACGTCTATTTTTCCTGGGCTGAGATGAAGCCCGCTATTGTCCCACGTTGGCGCTTTGTGTTTTCATGAGAGGGTGGCTGCGTGTTTTACAAACAAAGGCAGTTAAAGCTGTCCGACCCCGAGCGTTGGGAGCCGACGAGATCGAAATACTCCTGAAGCCAGACTCAACTTCAGGCGGAGGGTTGGGTGTCTTGCCCAGTATTCGATCTCGTCCTAAACTCCCTTTTGATTCGTAGGATAGAGGGTTTTCGAGCGCTTATACTTTGTTTGTTTAAAGTAGGCTTCCTCTATCCTACCGGCTGCGCCAATTTGTTATATAAATACCTTTAGCAGGACTCTGGCAGCGGAGTTATCCAAAACACCCATTTTTTTTTTGTATAAACTTTGTTTATTTTATTTCTTTTGTAGGCACTTTATTAACTGGAAACTTTTTGATAACTGCACAACTTTTCCTTATATAGAAACTTTTCCTATATAGAAACTTTTCCTTATATAGAAACTTTTGTAGTTTTACTCTGATTTTCTTTATGAACGCGACCGAGACCAAGACCGATCCACCCGATTCTTTTCAAAGAAATTTTACAACAACCACTCTAATTTTAGTTAAATTTCGACTGCGACCTTTGCAAAGAGATTTAAAAAACCAACTCTAATTTAAGTTAAAATTCGACTGCGACCTTTCCAAAGAGATTTTAAAAAACCAACTCAGCTCTTGATCACTTTTGTTGCCATCAAGAGCCCTCGTTTAGGGTAGAAAATGCATAGTTGCATTTTTACCCTGAGAAAATTTTTCATTTATTCTGGACTTGTTTAAACAAGTCCAGAATATTTTTCGTTGGACGGAGGCTTGAAATTTGATGCTTTTATAAACATCAGCCACCGTTACGACGATTGAAGTTGCGGCGCGCGTATACATATAATGTATTTTTTCTGAGCGTGAAAGCTTTTTTTTATATGTATGTACGTTCGTACATACATACACTAATTTTTTACGACAAATCGTACTGTAGGTACGATTTGCCTTTTGTTTTATAATTTTTTTTTCAATTGAATATTTATACTGGCAAATTTTGCTGAAGGCAATTTTCTTCACTGATTAAATAGATAAGCTAACCATGTTTTATGGCATGATTAGCTTATGTGAAAATTTTGTAAATTAAATATTTTTACTTATTGCCTTTTTCAGATTTCCTTTTTCAGGCCTATTTTATATATATAACACCACTTTTCAAAGCGTTTTTGGCAAAATCCTTCAGCTGTGTTTTCACAGCAGGGACTGCCTCAGCTCCATACTTCTGTGTAGCTGCCTCGTTGCAAAACTTCAACAATTGTTTCAACCTTGTAACGAAAACAGTGAGAGATTCAAAGGTTTTGTCTGGTGGAAATTAATTTGTTCACCAGCTCCTGATATCTCTCACGCGAAAGGTATGTTCAATTTAGACGTTCCTCTACTTCTCTAAACGAAGCAGGGACGTCTGAAGCGAATAATTGGTATGTGTTCAGTGAACCTGAAAAAGAAAGACAAAACTCAATAAAGATTTAACAACAAATTCATAAAAACAATTACATCTACCTGGAGTTTTCACAGGTAGAAAAATGTTCCCACGAATATCTGAAATGAAATAAAGAAAATGAATTAGATGAAATCAATCATGTTTCTATTGTTTAATTATAACTAAGAAAAAGGTCATAGGTACACAAAGTCAAATCATGACCGTGTATACATATGCCTATCACAACAACAACATCCATGCAAAGTGGAAATTGACGATATTGCACATGAATTTATGTTTTATGCTAGAAATAGTATATAAAACATTAAATCACGTACCAAATCACACAATCAACACAATTATTGCTAATGTTTGTGGACAAATAGAGTACAAAATGCACTGAAAAGATTTACATGACGCTTGTCTACAAACATGTAGAATTTATAAATTACACACGTAATTCACGAAATGATTGATAAATATTCTTACCTGATATAAAAGGAATATCCATAGTGATGAAAGTACCTGAAAAAGCACTGAAAAGCACTTAAAATACCTTAAAAAACACAACATGACACTCGCGCGCGACAGTGTCAAAACAACGTAAACTTCACAATTTCGCGACGTTTGACATATCGAAATCACGTAGAATTGAACCGTGATTTCGATGGCCGCGTTCGTTTCGCGATATTCTACGCGAGAAACGTGATATTCGCGATTTTTTATTAATCATTTCCCACAATGAGTATGAAAGAGACTCACAGTGGGAAGAAGACAGCAAATATTACGAAATGACATAAAAATCTACTGCATTGAAATGAAACGTAGCGAATCGAGATTTTTATAGCAAATGTTCCAAAATTTAAAAAAATTGATTAAAAACATCGAATTTACAATCAATTTTCAAGAGAAAATTATCAAAATATAGAGTATTTAATTTGCTATTTTTTGACAGTGAGAAAATTCCAGTCTTTTGTCATTTTCAGTGAAAATTTTGAATATTTCACTTTATAAATGTCGAAAATGGAACAAATTTCTCTATAAAAAGGGGGTAATTTCGTCAATCATTCTTCTTTTTCATCGAATTGTCAAAAGAGATACAGCTGCCACAAGGTCACAGAATTTCAGATTTGCAATAAAGTTTCAAGTTCTCAGTGAATAAAAATAGTTCATTTTCGTTTCAAAATAAAGTTCATTTTTTCAACATTAATAATTAATTTTCATTTTTTTTGTGCATAATAATTTTTCTGTTTTAATTCTCTTTTTCAATTCGCTTTAATTTTCTTTCATTTCCTTTGCTTCAATTAGTTCAATTTTTCTCAACACATTCTACAAATTAGTTTTTTTTTTGGTAAATTTTTCAACACGCGTATTTCGCATTTATTACAACAAATTTCAAGGTAATTAGTCTCAGCTAGATAAATCATTAGAAAAGGTGATTGTCCGCAAAGTGTGAACGCATGCTATTTTGAATGTTGGTTACACTAAATAGGAGTCACAAAACAATTTAGATTTATCTAAGAATAAGACATTTGTTTATACAGAAAGTAGTCAATTTAATTAATCTATACACAGTGTCAAAATCTGCCTTTTCTAAGGTCAGCTTCACACTACGTGTTAGTTTAATTCATAAGTGTCATCTTAATTAATATTTTCTCTTTCAGCAATAGTTTGTAGGATTAAATAACAAGGAAGATAAAGAATTAAAGCACAAGTTGAATTATTTATTAGCAGTAAGAAATTTGAGCAGAATTCATAATCATTAACTTAGATATAAATTTAAATGAATTAAAGAATTGCAGTTTTGTTGTTAGATTAGCTTGAAATAATTTATTTAGTAATTAATTTTTTATAGAGCAAAAAATCGTTTAGAGAATAAAAGTCAGTGATAAATGAGCAACCAAACGATATCTTTTTAATACCGCTACACTACCGCCACCTACATGTGATTGTGCTTAAACGTTGTTTGAATTTTTAGTTTCTACGTTGATTGACAGCGGGCAGCAAACATCAGTGTCGTGATAACATATTGAAGATTCATATTTTGTGCCCACACGTGGCAGTTTTTCAGTTTCTTTCAGTTGATTTTTTGCAAGAGAGAAGTTTACACTAGTAGTAGCTTATAGGAAGTTGCACTAGTGCTCAAACTGAAAAATACCAACTCGTTGTTTTACAGGTGATAAATAAGGATTTCGCAGCACGGAGTTACTTTATGAATGCGCACAATTTCTGTTCTACAAGAGGAACGAGGAAATTGGGCAGTTCAGACATTTTGTTTGTGATTAACTCAGTTGTCAGTCAAGTTGGCAGTAGCACAAGTTTTTTGTACGATTTAACATTTGGTGGTTCCATCCAGGATTCGTTTGATTCATTTATTGTAGGCTATATTCATTGCTGTAGGAAGTAAAATTAGACTGCAAT